>CM077162.1:130590320-130937829 GCA_039583875.1 Platanthera guangdongensis | reverse complement strand
GAATTAACTTGAGCAAATGAACAAATAATATCATTAAGATCTGAATTAGCTGAAGCTAGGAAACTTAAAGAATCCCTAAATGGGAGAAGCATCAAGTTGATGGACATCACAAACACAATTAATGTCAGGCTCAATGACAAGCTGGGCTTAGGTGCATCATCAAGCCAACCCCCACTAATTCAGAAAAATATTTTGACAACTCTAATTAAATTTTTTTCTAAAAAAGGAAAAGAGAAAATAGATCATGATGAAAATGTTAAACCAACTGAATTAAAATCAAAAAATAAGAAATGGAAATAGAATAAGAAAAATCCTAACTACAACAATGTTCAACAGATTTCGTCGAACTCCGATTGACGAAATGTGTACAGTTCGTCGAACTCCAGTCGACAAACTCTGAACGTATATTTCTATTAGAATAATTCGTTGAACTACGATCGACGAAACCAGTATGGTTCGTCGACCAGAGATCGTTGATTTTGGGGCCCAGAGAATGACTATTTCCATTCTCTGATTGGAGTTTAACGAACTCACCCCCATTCGTCGAACTCAGGTCGACGAACTCACTTGAATTCATCGAACGCAGTTCAGTATAACAGAAACTTCAATTCTTCTAAAAACTATAATCAACCAAGCTCTTCTAATAATCAATTCAATCAATGGATCATACCACCTATAAGATATCACCCTTTAGGATATAAATACCAACCTGAATACTCTTACATTTCCAGTTTCAGTTATGTAAAGAAAGATGGAGCCAATGTAACCTGGGTCAAAAATAGCTAATCTGTTTTATTGCATGTGAAAGACTATCCTACCACAGAGCAATAGTGGTATCTGGATAGTGGCTGTTCTAAACATATGACTGAAAATAAGGCCAACCTAACTCAATACAAGTCAAAGCTAGGACCAAAGGTAATATTTGGTGACTCCAATTGTCGCCAGACTGAAGGCTATGAACAAGTCAAGATTAGAGCTGTCACCTTCAGGAAGGTAGCATATATAAGTGGATTGAAGCATAACCTTATCTCCATAAGTCAATTATGTGATGAAAGGTTTCAGGTATCATTCACTAAAACCTCCTGTATTATTACCTCTTTAGATAACCATGTACTTTTGACTGGCACTAGAGTAGGAAATATTTATATAGTCAATTTTAAATCTGCCAAAACTGAAATCTGTCTGTTTAATTCAACTAGCAATAACAATGACCTTTGGCATATGAGATTAGGTCATTTAAACTTGAAAAACATTGCCAAATTATCTAGGGACAACCTTGTTAGAGGATTACACTCTTGTCCTTTCAAGAAGGAAAGCCTCTGCAGGGCTTGTTAATTAGGCAAGAAAACTAAAAATTATTTTAAATCAGTAAATAAAAGTGACTCACCTAGGATATTATACTTGCTACATATGGACCTCTTTGGCCCTATTGTAGTAAAATGTCTAGGAGGGAAATTTTATACTTTAGTGATTGTAGATGTCTTCTATAGATTCACTTGGGTATTCTTTATGAGATCTAAGTCTGATAACTTCAAGGTTCTTACAGATTTTCTCAAGAACATACAGATTGTGTACTCTACTCCAGTTTCATTGATCAAAAGTGATCATAGTACTGAGTTTGAGTCTCTTGTTATGCTAGAGTTCTGTGAGAAGGAAGGTATCAGGCACCACTTCTCAGCTCCTAGAACACCTCACTAAAATGGGGTTGCTGAAAGGAAGAATAGAAGCTTAATTGAATCTACATGCACATTACTTACAGATGATCATTTACCCATATCCTTTTGGGCAAAGGCTATGAGCACAGCAAATTATGTACTACATAGAAGTCTTATACACAAACTTAAGAATAAGACTCCTTATGAGCTACTTAAAGTGAATAAACCTAAAGTAGACTATTTTAAAATATTTGGTTGTTTATGCTACATTCACAACAACAATAAGAAACACATTAGAAAATTTGAAGCCAAGGTTGAAATTGGAATTTTTCTTGGATTTTCCAAAGTAAGTAAGGCTTATAGGGTCTTTAATAAATCTTCTAAGAAAATTGAAGAATCTGTACATATTTCATTTGATGAAACAAATATATTTTACAAGGAGAAAGAAATTTCTACCAGTAATTCTTTGTAGGAACCAAACTTGTGTGAGAAGTTAAATGAACTGACCCTCATCAATGAGGCTGCTAGTCATCCTTCTTCACAAATTACTGAAGACAATGAAGCTGAAGAAAGTGAAGATGGAGACAGTGGAATCAGTGAAGAACCTCCAACAGCTAATATAATTCCACAAGAGGAATTTATTCCCCAAGCTGTTTACAACAAACTTCACCTACTGAATTTGTCACATTTAGAGATCGTCCTGTATCCCATGTGATTTGAGACAATTCAGTTGGTGTGCAGACCAGGCATCAACTCAACCAAGACTTGATGCATGTTACTTCATATCTCAAATTGAGCCCCAATCCATTAAAGATGCACAGCAAGATCCCCACTAGATTGTTGCAGTGTAAGAGGAGCTTAATCATTTTGAGAGATACAGAGTTTGGGATTTAGTTCTAAGACCAAGAGACTACCCAGTCATTGGAACCAAATGGGTATTCAGGAATAAGCATGATGCCTAAGGTGTCATAATAATGAACAAGGCAAGGCTGGTTGCTCAAGTCTATAGGCAAGAGGAAGGGATTGACTATGATCAAACATTTACACCTGTTGCAAGGCTAGAAGCAATCAGAATCTTCCTTGCATATGCTACCTACAAGAAGTTCAAGGTTCACTAAATGGATGTCAAGAGTGCATTACTTAATGGTGAACTTAAAGAAGAGGTTTATGTTGAATAACCTCCAGGTATATTTCTCCTACTTATCCCTCTCATGTTTTAATATTGCATAAAGCTCTTTTTGGTTTAAGCAAGCTCCAAGATCTTGGTATGAAAGCTTAGCTAGCTTTCTTTTAGAGCATAAATTTTCTAGAGACATAGTAGATAGGAAATTTTTCACTAGACACCATACGGATAAAATTTTATTAGTACAAATATATGTAGATGACATCATTTTTGGTTCAATAGATTCCAAACTATGCAAGAGGTTCTCTGACCTCATGCATTCAAAAATTGAAATGAGTAGCATGGGTGAGCTCTCCTACTTCTTTGGTCTCCAAGTGAAGCAACTATCTGATGGCATCTTTATATCCCATTCTAAGTATATAAAGAACTTATCAAAAAGTTTGGGATGTCAGATGCCTCAGCCAAGAAAACACCTATGACTTCTAATGCTGTAATTGACTCTGATGAAGGTGGGAAACCTGTTGATCAAAAATTATATAGGGCCATTGTTGGGTCCCTGTTATATCTTATAACAAGTAGACCTGGCATAATGTTTGCTACATGTCTTTGTGCTAGGTTCTAAGTGAACCCTAAAGAATCTCACCTTACTTTCTTAAAAAAACTTTTAAGATATATAAAGAGTTATCCTAGTCTAGGACTCTGGTATCCAACTGAGTCAGAGTTTGAGTTGACTGGATACTCAGATGCTAACTTTACTAGATGTAGAGTGGATAGAAAAAGTATCTCAGGGACTTGCCAGTTCCTTGGTATGAGATTAGTGTCTTGGTTATGCAAGAAGCAGTCATCTGTGTCTACTTCAACTGCTGAAGCAGAATATATAGCAGTTGGTAGTTGCTGTTCCCAGATGTTGTGGATTCAGAACCAACTCCTGGATTATGGGTTCGAATTAAATGATTCAACTCTACTATGTGATAACACAAGTGCAATTTCCATTACACAAAATCCAGTACATCATAGTAGAACTAAGCATATAGACATTAGGCATCATTTCATTAGAGTGTGTGTGGACAAAAATAAAATTAAGCTTGTCTACATCTACACTTGAATTTGCAAAGAACAGATATCTTCACCAAACCCTTGGATGAGAGGAACCATCTGTTCTTTATAAATCAGCTTCGCATGATCAATGGAGAAGCCTAAATTTAATTTCTGTCTGTGGTCGACGAATTTTTCAATGTTCGTTGAATGGAGATCGACGAAATGTGAAAAGTTGTAGAGATATTCGTCGAATGAAGATCGATGAACTCTCTGTGAGTGAAGTTCTTTCATCAAATAGAGATCGATGAATTTGCTTAAAACAGTTTCGTCGAACTGAACTCGACGAAATGTTTTCACTTCTTCTGACTGAGATTGACGAACCCTTTTGTCTATAAACTATTTTGTCGAACCGAGATCGAAGAATTTTATTTATTTCGTCGGATGGAGACTGTCGCTTCATATTCTGAAAACCATATATCTAGGTTTTCTTTGAGCTCCATCCCGTGCTTTCTGTTCCTTTGTAGTTGATCTCTGTTTTTCTTGTGCAGGCGAAAACAATGGCGATTCCGGCATCCTCTCTTGCTGCAATGAAATTTAACATGGGCTTTGATATTGATTTTGATTCCTTCCAGCACTTTGACTAGATATTTGTGGACATTCTGAAACTGCTTGAGGACCAAATCCTGAAGAAATTCATGACCTGCCGCATCAAGATTTCAATGAAGGAGATTAAGGAATGGGTGTTCACCTCTATAACACCAGAGGAAGATATAATGACAGGGACAATATCCAGTAATGTAGTCTCTCTTACCCCCACTGTTTTAACAGAGTTTTTTGATCTCCTAAATAGAAATGATGATATAGAGATGGATAGTGAGGAATATGATAATATGTTGATTAAGATGGGTCACTATGGAGAAAACCCCGACAAACAGATAAAGAAAAACCTATCTAATGAATATAAGTTTTTGGCTGATGTTGTCGGCAAAGTTCAGCTGGGAAAACGCACATGAATACATCACCAGGCACCAGTTCTTCCTGATGGGTGCTCTGGTTGATAAGAAAGGAGTTAATTGGGGAAAACTGTTGTTCGATCTAATTAAGAAGTAAAATAACAAGAAGGAAGTTTGCTTTGGAAGGATTCTCGGGATAGTCCTTCAAGAAAAGGCTCCTGAACTACTGGTCTCCACGATAGTGTTCTTAAATGCCTCCAACAGGCTTACATCTGCCCTGTTTGGCAGATGGTAGAGAAAAATCACAAAGCCCTCCAAGGCTTTATCCTCTACAAGGACTTCTGAGAGCACAAGGGATGTGCTAGCCACTCCACCTCCAGAAGATGTCCTCCCCTCCACCAGCATTCCTTCTCCTCCTCCACCTCATCATCAACAACAATCATCTTCTCCAGTTCATACTCCACCAACTCACGAACAACATTAATCCACACTAGTATCAACCCCGGTTCCATCTCCTGAGCTCATCACTCCACCTCAATCTCGACTCCCACCTCAATTAAATGACATACACCCTGACACATTTATGTCATCCTACACCTTCAATCTACTGATTCCTCCACCATATCCACAACAGGAACCCATTTCCTCCCCCACAACCTCAGTCCAACCTTCAACTGCTACAACTTCATCTATTCCCATCCCTCCACTCACCCACACTGACATTCCATCTAATGTTGCAGACTATACACATACAGATATGTTCAGTGCCATCTTTGTTTGCTCCAATTGTGGACATCACACTCCTTACTCCTCCACTGCTACAGAATCCCTCTATCTCAATTTCTCTGATATAGCTAAAGATCTCCTTGCATTCATTTCTCCAACTTTTAAAAAACTAATAACTGCTGCTATAGCTCCCCTTTCTGCTTCCATCACTACTCTTTCATCCAGAATTGCTGCTTTGTCCCCTGTCCCTTCTTCTAGAGGACTGGATTTAGGGCCCTCTGCAACCAGTCAGGGGGACATGCTCTATGATAAAGAAGTTCAAATTTTGACAGTAGCAGCAGAAGCAGCAGAAGATTCTTTGATGTCTGATGACTCAGAAGAAACAACTATTCTAGCTGAAATAATTGATCTAGTTGATTTTGATATAGATATGGATGATTCAGTTATGGCAGACATAATAACTATTGGTGATTGCATTATCAATCCCACAGTTGATTTATTCTGCTTATTAAATTCTTTTGATACAATTCATTTGAATTTCCTTCTAGTAGGCTGCTCAAAGCATTCAATGGCTATAGTTCCATATACTTCAACAATAAGCCCCACAGTTGCCAAGCAAATAAAGGCCAGTTTTGCAGTTACAAAGATTCCAATAGTATTAGCTCCCAAGTATATTTCTTCTCCATAGGCGTCTCAGCTCCCACTTACAAGATGGATGACAGTCCCATGCCAGATTTAGATGAAATCATTATGCCAGATATTGAAGAAGAAAATAAGTTAATTTCTGAAAAAGTTGCTGAAACTGTTGTTCCAGAAGTTGCAGTTGCAGAATCTCCTATACAGCCCCAGGCTGAAAAATAGATTTCCAAGATATTCTAAAAGCTCTTG
Organism: Platanthera guangdongensis; assembly: GCA_039583875.1. Taxonomy (NCBI): domain Eukaryota; kingdom Viridiplantae; phylum Streptophyta; class Magnoliopsida; order Asparagales; family Orchidaceae; genus Platanthera; species Platanthera guangdongensis. The sequence continues at coordinate 130,931,446 of CM077162.1, read as the reverse complement.
ATGATCTATATGACAATCCTCTGGGATCTTCTGATGAAGATGTGGATGATGATTCTGATGATGATGATAGCTCTACTGGCAAGAAGAAAGTCTCTAAAAAGAGAAAAGTTGTTCCCATTGCTGCTCCCAAACTAAACCCTACTCATGATACATTATATTATATCTTACAGAAGATCACTCCATATCCTGGGATGCCAGCATGGATGTGGCTTTCAAAGAATGAGCAGAAATCCAGAATGAAAAGTAGGAGGTACTCTCCTCCTGCTCCTCAAAGGAACTGGAGAGGTCCTCCTCCTCCTCGACCTACTGCAGGTGCTTCAACAAGCAGTTCTTAGAGGTATACCTCTTATGCTCAAACATATCAAAGACATCAAGGTAGATCCTCAAGATATTAAGAAAGCAGTCAGCACAGGTATTCCAGCAGACAATAATATCAACAACAACATCAGCAACAACAACATCACCAGCAACAACAACAACAAGCTTCTGAAACAAAAAAAGCTGAAAGCCCAAAAAGACCCGAATCTCCACATATTCCATTTGTGTATCCTGAAACTGAAAATGTACAACCTTGGGCTCGCGAGTTGGCCGACAAAGCAAGGCGAGAAGGGACAGCTCGCAAGGTAAGGCGAGACCTCGCTAGGCGAGATCTCGCCAGACGAGATCTCGCTAGACGAGACCTCCGGGCGCGAGCGAGTAGCCAACAGGCGAGATCCCCTAAAAAGATTGGCGGGTCCCTCCCCACTCGCCGCAGGAAGGAAGACGGTTTTCATCTTTTTACCCATAAGGGGGATTTTACCTTTGGGCCCCAGATAGTTTTACATTTTTAACCCTGGAGGCCTGCGTATAGCTCTCCAGAACAGCGGAGTTGGGCTATTAGCAGACCCGGTCCAGGGTGTTTTGGGCATTTCAAGATGGTTTGGAAGTGATATTTGCAGAACAGATTCAGAAACCTATAAATAGACCGATAAGGTGTCTGAGAAAAGGTTGTTGAACCTTCCCACTATTTTCCTCACAGGCACCTAGCTCAGCACTGGCTAGGGAGGGGAAGACTCTCAGTTCTTCCGGGTAAGAGGCGGGACCTCCAAGCTGAACCCCCTCGGTCTGTTTTCAGGTCACAGACTCTCGTCAGGACGGTAGCGCAGGGAGAGTACGTGTGGGCTGCATCCTATTTCGAACTCTAGGAGGGATCAGAAAGCTGGTTCCAACATTTTGGTGCGGTGAGCGTGTACGCAGCCCTCAGAGAAGAACCTTGAGCAACCAACATGGCGGGAGATCATGGAGAAGGAGAAGGAGGGGAGTCGGATAATCAGGGGGGATTTGTAGGGAGAACGGAGTTCCTGGCTTCGATCAAGGGGATCATGGATCTATTGCAGGGGATCTCGCGGCAGGGAGACTGTTCAACTCCACTGCCCACAGTGCCAGCTCTCGCGACTCAGGAGGAACTCGCCTCGGCGCGAGTCGGAGAAGACGCCCCGCGGAGAAGGCCGGGAAAGGAGGTGATGTTGGAAGGGACCGGGAGGGACATGGCAGGAAGGGAGCTGTTCCCAAGTCCGGCGAGTACCATCGCGCCAGGGGAGGTCGTCGCGCGAGTAGGGGTGGCGAGACCGGCGGCGCGGGGGTCCCATTTTTGCGAGCTAGTCCTGTCCGCTCCGGTCCCGGAGGGCTTCCGAGAGCCCGAGATGAATTACTATGTAGGGAAGGACGATCCCCTCCATCACCTGCAGTGGTTCGAAGACGCTGTCTCGATCAGGCCCATGACGGACGCGTTTAAGTGCCGCCTTTTTGCGATCACTCTAAAAGACAAAGCTAGGGACTGGTTCCATCAACTCCCGGCAGGCTCGATATATTGCTTCGAGGACTTGAGTAGGAGCTTCCAGCTCCGGTTCTCCACATCTAAGAAGAGGAAGAAGAACCCGGAATCGATCTTTTTGATTAAGCAGAAGGCGGATGAATCGCTGGCTCAGTACGTGGATAGGTTCCAAGAGGAAATTCTGGATATACAGGAGGTGCCGGGTTTTGCCCTCCAGATGGCTTTCACAGTGGGACTGCGGGAAGGATTCTTCAAGATGAGCCTCACCCGGAAGGCGCCGCTTTCCTTTGAGGGCTTGATGGAGAAGGCGGCCAAGGAAATAGCAATGGAGGCAGCAAACCCAGCCTTTCGCAAAGAAGCTGGCGAGGCTTACTGAGGTAGAGCCGAGGGAGACAGGAGGGAGGCAACAGGAAACAAGGAGAAGAGAAGAGCCGAGGGCACCGGCGTATCCGGAGCTGGGGTGGAGGCAGCAGGGGGGGACTGCCCCCGGGCAAGGTAGAGGATTTCCCCAAGGGGGAAGGAATCAACAGGGAGGACCGGGAAGGTTTAACCAGATGGGGTGGGGATATGGTCATAGACCACACCTACCCCCCCCCCCCCCCCCCCCCCCCCCCCCCCCCCCCCCCCCCCGCAGCAGGCCATGTCCATCGGCCGAGGCAGAGGAAGAGGCCGGGAAAGAGGTAAGAGGAGCAGGAGCAGGGAGAAGGAGGAACCCTCAGGAAGGGAGACCGGAGGGGGGTGGCGTTGCCATACTGTGACTTCCACGAGGAGGAAGGTCACGCAACGGCTACCTGCCCGGACTTCTTGGAGTTAAGGAGGACTCGAGGAGCTGGAGAACAGCCAAGGCCGGTGCGGATAGAGGAAGTAACAATTGCAGGAGAAGAGGATCGATGTGTGGATCGTGCGGATGAAGGGGATCGCGGGCTGGTTGGGGTGATCAATGGGGGGTAGGGATAGAGGCGGCCCGAAAGGCGAAAGCCTTCACACTATGTACCGCCGAAGTGTCGCCTCGACGTCACAGTCCCCTCCCCCTGATGAAAAGATTACCTTTTCAAGGAAAGACATGCCCGACCATGAGGACCCCTTTTGTGATGCGCTGGTGATACGGACCGCCATCGAGAACTTCACGGTATCGCGGATCCTAGTCGACAATGGGAGCTCGGTGAACGTGATTTTTAAGAAGGCATTTAATGCAATGAGGGTGGAGGCACGGAGGGTGCTGGCGGCGGATGGACCATTGTTTGGATTCTCAGGAGAAAGGAAAGAGGTCGAGGGGGGTGTAGGACTTCAAGTAACCCTGGGAGGGCTATCCCGAAATTGCCGTTTTGTCATAGTGGATGCCCCCAGTAGTTACAACGCTATCTTTGGGCGCCCCTTGATCAGCGCTTTCAGATGCGTTCCATCGTCGTTTCACAGTGCTTGAAGCTGAATTCTGGAGGTACCCAAATCAGGGTGCGAGGAGATCCAAAGGCAGCAAGGGAATGCTACGTAACGGCAGTGAACACAATCTCCTGGCAGGGAGACGCAGAGGAGTTGGAAAGGAGGATGGAGCGATTACAACAAGAGCGGGGAGGCGAAGAAGAGCGAGGAGAGGAAGGTGCTGGAGGAGAGGGAGAAGTAGTAGTGGTTGGAGGCATTGCCGGGGAGCCAGGAATGGCGGGAGAGGAATTCGGGGAGACGGGGGTGGAAGAAGAAAGGGAGGAGGAAGGAGCTGGAGGAGAGGGAGAAATGGCGAGGAACAAGGCTAGGGAGGAGAAGCTAGAAATGGCTGGAGCGGAGGGAGGAGAGACGGAAGCGGCAGGAAAGAGGGGCAAAAAGGAGAGGAAGGGAGGAAAGAGAAGAGGAAGACGGAAGAGGTGGGCGGGTCGCCCGGGGAGGGGACCCGTCCAGAGAAGAGAAGGGCCTCCTGGCAGGAAGAGGGGGGCGCAAGCAAGTGGGAGGCGGAGCAGCCGGGGAAGAGAGAATGGTGGCCAGCGTAGGAAGCGAAGCCCAGCAGCAGGGTATGCAGGCAGAGCAGGAAGGAGAGGAAGAGCCATCCAGGCTGAAAGCTGCAATGGAGGTCCTAGAGGTAGAAATACGCACCAAGGAAGGCCGAGAAGAAAGGATAAAAATCAGTGGCGAGCTCAACCCGGAGGACCGGGAGAAGGTCAGGACCTGCGTGCAAAACAATATTGACGTCTTCGCGTGGAGCGCCGCGGACATGCCGGGGGTCGATGCAGACGTCGCCTGTCACCGCCTCAATCTAGACCCCAACACCCGCCCCATACAACAGAAGAAGAGGGCCATCGCCTCCAAGATGGCCGGACCTATTAGAGAGGAAGTGGAAAAATTGCTTAAGGCGGGGTTTGTGTCCGCCTGTAAGTATCCGGGGTGGGTGAGTAATGTTGTAATGGTCAAAAAAGGGGAGGGTAAGTGGAGGATGTGCGTAGATTTTTCTCTTTTAAATAAAGCATGCCCTAAGGATTGTTATCCGCTGCCCCGAATCGACGCGCTGGTTGACTCAGCCGTCGGTTTCCCTTTTATGAGTTTCTTGGATGCATTTTCTGGGTACCATCAAATACGCATGCATCCTCCGGACGTTAAGGACGTCACCTTCGTCACGGAGGATGGGTGCTTCTGCTTTAATATGATGCCCTTGGTCTGAAAAATGCGGGCGCGACCTATCAAAGGATGATGGATCGAATTTTCCGAGAACAGAGAGGAAGGAATCTCGAGGTTTACGTAGACGACTTGATGATCAAAAGCAAGGACCTCGGGGCTCATGTCCTAGATCTGGAGGAAACTTTTAAGACCCTGAGGGAGTATAAAATGAGGCTCAACCCCCTGAAATGCGTTTTCGGCGCTAGCAGAGGAAGATTCCTGGGGCACCTACTCACTCCATCTGGAGTGGAGCCCAACCCCGAAAAAGTGAGAGCAATCCTGGAACTGGAGTCCCCTCGGAATGTGAAGGAAGTCCAGCGTCTCACAGGAAAGTTGGCCGGGCTGAGCAGGTTCCTTTCCCGGGCGGGGGAGAGATGCTCGCCCTTCTTTCGAACGCTGCGAGGGGGTAAGGGTTTCGAGTGGACCGCGGAGTGCGAGACGGCTTTTCAGGCCATAAAACAGCAGCTTACCCAGACGCCCTTACTCCAGGGACCAAGGGAAGCCGAGGACCTGTTCCTATATTTGGGGGTAGGGATGGGGGCGGTAAGCTCGGTTCTTGTGCGTGAAGAAGGAAAGAAACAATTCCCAATTTATTACGTAAGCAGGGTCCTGAAGAAGGCGGAACTCGGGTACCCCATCCTGGAGAAGTTAGCATTTGCCCTCATCGTCTCGGCCCGAAAGCTCAGACCGTATTTCCAGGCGCACTCCATCCGAGTGGTGACTGACCACCCTCTCCGTAACATCTTGAGCGGGGTGGAGCATTCGGGGAGGCTGGCAAAATGGTCAATAGAACTCAGCGAATTTGATCTCGTCTTCGTTCCACGGCTCGCCATCAAGGCGCAGGCGGTGGCCGATTTCTTGGCAGACTATGTGGTTGAGGTCCGAGTAGCGGAGGCGTCCCCTCTAGCAACCTGGAAAATGTTAGTGGATGGAGCGTCAGGGAGAAACTCTTTTGGGGGGGGAGTAGTTTTGACCAGCCCGGAGGGGACCCAGATTGAGCAAGCCTTGAAGATTCATTTTGCAGTCACCAACAACCAGGCGGAATATGAGGCGGTCATTGCAGGGCTTAGGTTAGCCCGGGAGCTGGGCATACAAGACATTGAGGCCTCGACGGACTCCATGGTGGTGGCAGGTCAGATCAAAGGGGAGTTCGAGGCAAGGGAGCCCACCCTCCAGCTGTATTTGGGAAAGGTCAAGGACATCATAGGGCAGTTCCGAAGTTTCTCAATCCAGCACGTCCCGAGAGAGGAGAGCACTCAGGCTGACCAACTCGCCAAGCACGGCCCTCGAGCCGGGGGAACAGTGACGGAACTCTTCAGACCGTCCATAGAGGAAGGAGAACTTATGGAAGTATGCCAGCAAAGGTCGTGGATGGACCCCTTCGTCACCTTTTTGGCATCAGGACAGTTACCCGCGACGGAACTCGACAAGAAGCGTACCAGATACAAATCGGCATACTACCTGCTGAAGGATGGAGTTTTATATCGCAAGACCTTGACAGGTTTGCTGGCCAGGTGTGTGTCGGAGGAAGAGGTTCCCAGGGTTCTGCAAGAGATTCACTCCGGAGAATGTGGAAGCCACTCGGGGAGCCGGACTTTAGAAGGGAGGGTGCTGAGGCAGGGGTACTTTTGGCCTACCCTCAGGAGAGATGCGGAGGAATTCGCGAAAAAGTGTCAAAAGTGCCAGGAGTTCGCCCCTCTTCAGCTCCTTCCAGCGCAGAGGTTGCGGACCATCACAGCTCCCTGGCCATTCGCTATATGGGGGCTAGATCTGGTGGGCCCCTTTCCCCAAGCAAGTGGCAAAAGGAAGTTCCTGATAGTCATGGTGGACTACTTTTCAAAGTGGCTGGAGGTGAAAGCATTGGCTAAGGTAACCTCGCAGGTGGTCAAGAACTTCGTTTGGGGGGAGATCGTCTGCCGGCATGGGTTGCCCCTAGCCATTGTGACAGATAATGGACCCCAATTTGCAAGCAGAGAGTTCGTGGATTTCTGCAATCGTTTGGGGATAGATCTCCGCTTTGCCTCTGTTCATCATCCGCGGAGTAACGGACAGGTCGAAGCGGCTAATAAGGTCATTGTCAATCTGTTGAAGAAAAAGGTGGAGAATTTGAGAGGAAGCTGGGTGGAGCAACTACCTTCAGTACTGTGGGCCTTGAGAACTACACCAAACACAGCCACGGGAGAAACCCCGTTTAAGCTCTCTCATGGCTCAGAGGCCGTCATACCTATCGAGTTCGAGGTCGCATCACCAAGAGTAGTGGTTGTAAGGGAAGGAGCCGAAGGATGGAGAACAGAGAACGAAGAAGAGTAGAGACTTTCGTTGGATCTCGTGGAGGAGCTCCGGGATTTAGCAGTGGTCCGGCAGGAGGAAGTCAAGCGCCGGATGGCGAGGTACTTCGACAAGCATGTAAGGGTCAAACAGTTTGTGAAAGGAGACTTGGTCCTAAAAAAGGTTGACGCAGCGGGTAGAGGAGCCTCTGTAGGAAAACTTAACCCCAATTGGGAGGGTCCTTTTGTAATAAAAGAAGTCTTAAAGTCAGGAGGGTACCACCTCCAGAATGTGGACGGGGTATCTCTCGAGCGAGCCCGAGTGGGGATGATTTGAAGAGATTTTACCCGTAGCGCTCTACTTCACAGTATCTTTCTATTGTTATTGTGTAATGCTTATCGTCCCGATGTGCTCTTTTGGTGGAAGTGTGGGTGACCTCTGTGAGGCACCAGGGGCGAGATGATTTGTAAAAACAACCCCGGGCGGACCCACTGACCAGGCTCCCATCTAGCTGGCAGGGCTGTAGGCTCACTCGGTGGTTGGTGGTGTTTTGGAGAGGAGACCCCGAGCAGACCCGCTGACCAGGCTCCCATCTAGCTGGCAGGGCTGTAGGCTCACTCGGTGGTTGGTGATGTTTTGGAGAGGAGACTCCGAGCAGACCCGCTGACCAGGCTCCCATCTAGCTGGCAGGGCTGTAGGCTCACTCGGTGGTTGGTGATGTTTTGGAGAGGAGAACCCGAGCAGACCCGCTGACCAGGCTCCCATCTAGCTGGCAGGGCTGTTGGCTCACTCGGTGGTTGGTGATGTTTTGGAGAGGAGACCCCGAGCAGACCCGCTGACCAGGCTCCCATCTAGCTGGCAGGGCTGTAGGCTCACTCGGTGGTTGGTGATGTTTTGGAGAGGAGACCCCGAGCAGACCCGCTGACCAGGCTCCCATCTAACTGGCAGGGCTGTAGGCTCACTCGGTGGTTGGTGATGTTTTGGAGAGGAGACCCCGAGCAGACCCGCTGACCAGGCTTCCCATCTAGCTGGCAGGGCTGTATGCTCACTCGGTGGTTGGTGATGTTTTCGAGAGGAGACCCCGAGCAGACCCGCTGACCAGGCTCCCATCTAGCTGGCAGGGCTGTAGTCTCACTCGGTGGTTGGTGATGTTTTGGAGAGGAGACCCCGAGCAGACCCGCTTGACCAGGCTCCCATCTAGCTGGCAGGGCTGTAGGCTCACTCGGTGGTTGGTGATATTTTGGAGAGGAGACCTCGGGCAGACCCGCTGACCAGGCTCCCATCTAGCTGGCAGGGATGTAGGCTCACTCGGTTGTTGGTGATGTTTTGGAGAGGAGACCCCGAGCAGACCCGCTGACCAGGCTCCCATCTAGCTGGAAGGGCTGTAGGCTCACTCAGTGGTTGGTGATGTTTTCGAGAGGAGACCCCGAGCAGACCCACTGACTAGGCTCCCATCTAGCTGGCAGGGCTGTAGGCTCACTCGGTGGCTGGTGATGTTTTGGAGAGGAGACCCCGAGCAGACCCGCTGACCAGGCTCCCATCTAGCTGGCAGGGCTGTAGGCTCACTCGGTGGTTGGTGATGTTTTGGAGAGGAGACCCCGAGCAGACCCGCTGACCAGGCTCCCATCTAGCTGGCATTGCTGTAGGCTCACTCGGTGGTTGGTGATGTTTTGGAGAGGAGACCCCGAGCAGACACGCTGACCAGGCTCCCATCTAGCTGGCAGGGCTGTAGGCTCACTCGGTGGTGGGTGATGTTTCGGAGAGGAGACCCCGAGCAGACCCGCTGACCAGGCTCCCATCTAGCTGGCAGGGCTATAGGCTCACTCGGTGGTTGGTGATGTTTTGGAGAGGAGACCCCGAGCAGACCCGCTGACCAGGCTTCCATCTAGCTGGCAGGGCTGCAGGCTCACTCGGTGGTTGAGGGTGTTTTGGAAGGATGGTACTCACTTGGGTGGACAAGTCTAAGGGTAAGAATTCGCGTGGGGAAAATCCATGATTCATTAAAAGGGTGATAGTCCCTGAAACAGAGAAGGACCAGGAATTGGGGCAGGGAAGAAGGTCCCTGGCCGGCACTCGCCATAGGTGGTCTCGCACTGGCGGGAGGGTTTTCCTCATCCCAGGATCAAGTGAGCTGAAGTGGCCGAAACCGACTGGGCGAGACGGCGGACCCAGAAATTTCGGCGCGAGATAATCTCGCGGCGCAGCACCAACGGAGGTAATCAAGACGGGTAAAAAGCAATAAAGGGTGCCTCGCGCGGGTTTCTAAGCGAAATGGAAGGCAATAACAGTAGTAATTAAACAGCGTCCCAAAAAATAGCCCTACCCCTTGGACTAGTAGCTAAGCGAGAGGATGGAAGATCAAACTGGCGATTAAAATAACATCTAAAAAGGTACCTCCTAAATAACTATTACACAGCACCCCAAAAGGGGAAGCGGCCGTTAGCATATAAAAAGTTTTAAACAAAAGTTAATAAGGCAGAGACACCTCGCTCTCCTTTTAAGAAAGGGAACCAGAATCATAAGTGTTAGACAAAAATAAGAGGGCGCGAGGAAGACATTGCGGGGGATGGTGCACTACTCATTGTCAGAGGAGGCGCTGCCGTCCGACTCGTCGAACAAGCGCGGGACTAGGTCGCGGACGGTCACCGTCTCCGCATCAGCGCGCACCACTCCCAGCTCCTTCATCATCTTAAGGACAACCTCCGCCGTCTTGATGTTTGAGTCCCGGCAGATGGCCTCCACCTCATCCACGGAATATCGAGAAGAAACGGGAAACTGATCCGTTGGGGGCGTCGCACTGCTCTGAAGGCGAAGGTTCTCGGCTTTCAGCTTCTTGTTTTCCCCCTCCAGCTCCTCGATACGCGAACGCATCCTGTTGGCCGTCTCGGCATCCTGCGGGAGGGGGGAAAGTAAGGGACTATAAGGGGCAAGGGCGAGGCTGGCAGGGCAAAGATGAGGAAACTTACCACGCCGCCCTGGCTCTGTGCAAGGAGTTTGTCAGCAACATTCAACCGCTTCTCCAAGTCAATAGACTTCTCGCGCTCCGCGGCGAGACCGGTCTCCGCCTCTTTCCATTTCCTGTTGTTGAAGACAAGACGGCGCGAGACGCGGTGCGCGAGCTCCAGGGAGCGAAACTGCGAGTGGACGCTTTTTAGAATGAGGTCCCGCGAGGCCTCGTTGTCAGCAGGTTCGGAGCCAAGACCGCCATAAAGCCCAAAACCTAGGGAGAAGGCGTGGCTGGTGGGATGGTCCTGTTCCTTCCAGGAAGGGAGAAGGGTGGACACCGATACTCGGTTGGAGTCTTGCTCCCATATCAGAACCGGCTCGCCGGCGTCATCCTCCGTCGCGGGCCCCATATTGTAGTTAGGGTGCGAGGCGGGAGCCGGGCGGCTGGACGAGCCAGTCTCACCAGGAGGAAGCTGGGGGGGCTGAGCACGACCGTGGGCAGCTGGTTCTGCAGAAACCGTCTCGCGGGTTGGCGAGGCGGGCCATCGTGGAGGAGAGGGAGACGATAGGGTGATAGGGGAGAGAGACCCCGCTAGCTCTTCTCTTCTCTTGGCCAGCTTTTCCTTCTCGAAGGACACAGTCTTTTTTTTCTTCTTGGGGCTGAGGCGAGAGGACCCTCGCCCGCAGGCCTCTTCTTGGCGACAGGGGTCAGCGTATCTTTCACAGCCTCCGCCGCCATATTCGCCAAGGCGAGAGCTCGATTACTCTGGTAGGGGGGATGGACGGGAACGGTCCTTTCTCCTAGATAAGGTAACAGTCAGCGGGAGGTAAAACTTTACGGGGACAGAAGGAAATAGAGGTGTACCTTCGCCCGGGAAAAACGGCGGGGAGCGAGTCCAGGTCACGCCGCAGGTATTGGACTTCAAAATTCTTCCCCACGAAGAAATCGCAGAGCTCCTTCTCGGCACCCCCACCTTGGGGGTATCATAATAACACTCGGCGGGAATACCGGGGCGAGAGGGATGCCTCCCAGATCCCCGCGTATAAAGACGAACCGCGTCAACCAATGGTGGTTTTTGTTCGGCGTCTCGCATACTTTGAGGCCCTGGCCTGTGAAGTAAGAAATGTCGTCGTCCTTGGCATGGTAGACAAACAGCTTGCGGAAGGCGGTTAGACTAAACTCGATACGCTCTCGCCGCAGGTAGCATGCGAAGGCGATCAACATGGAGATGGCATTGGGGTTAAACTGGGCCGGGACGACCCCGAAGTACTTCAGCACCAATTTAACCTCCGGCCAGAGGGGAAGCCTCAGCCACGCCTCAAAGTGCGAGACCGGGAAAGCCAGCTCGTTGGGATAAAAGGTGTTGATGCATTCGCCCACTTTGGGCGGGCGAGACGGATAGCTATCAGAGAGGTACTCGCGGGCGAAGTGAGCGTGGTCTTCCTCTGGCAGTCTGCCGAGAGGGAAGTCATGGTCGACGAAGCGCTTCCCGCAGCGACTGCGTCCCTCGCCCTCTTCGGTCTTCTTCTTTCCCATAATTGGCGAGAAGGCGACAAAAGAAAGAGTGGAATGCCCGGAGAGAGAGACGCGAGATGACGAAGGAGGTACGGTAACCGGGATCAGAAGAACAGCTTGGGACAGTGAGGGACAGTGGTAGCGATTGAAGGTATTTATAAGGGGGTAGGGAAAAGGGCGGGAAAGTTAGGCGGCGGGAAAAGAGAGGACATCCCGGCGCCTCGTTCCTTTCCCCCCTCTCTCTCTCTCTTATCTACCTCTCTCTCTCTGGAACCCAAGAGGCGGGGGCGCCGCAGACATCCTTTCGAGGCAGGCCATCATTGCAGGATTAATAAAATAATGAAATAAAACAATATCTAATCATGGCAATAATGAAAAGACGGCATGATGCGACCCTTGCGTGACCAAAAGTCAAAACAAAATCGTCCCACAGGAGAGGGCGACCCGCCCTAATAAGCTTTTACAACATATCGGTAATAAAACAGCGACATTAATAAAAATTAGATCCAAAGAGGGCGAGACGGGATGGAGACAGTTTAGTTTCGCACCCACTGCCAGCGACCATCCTTACCCCCCGCGCATGGCGGGCGGCCAGGAAGATGAAAGGCGCGAGCGGCGATCACGCCGCGGCGCGCGAGACGGAGATGTTCATCCGTCTCGTTCAATATAGCCTGAGGGTCGGTCCCGTCTAGCACCCCGTCTGCTTCCACCATTGCGGAAAGGCGGTGGTGATCTGATTCCATCCACTCCATGCGCCGGTCGGAGGCCTGCTTCTCGAGCTCCATCTCGCGGATTATGTGTGTATATTTGCGGAACATCCGGGCAGTCCTACGTTTCAATTCCAAAGGGTCCATGGGGTCACCTAGGTAGTCCTCGATCTCGCTTGGATGAGGGAGAGGCGAGAGGGGGGCGACGCGGGAGCCTCCTCAGTGTCGGAATCAAAGTGGATACCTGCGAAGGTAAGCGAAAGATCACAAGCCAAGTGAGCCCGTGCAAGCCAGATAAAAGAGGGCGAAGCAACCGAGAGGCGAGAAGGGAAGAGATCTTACTCGGGATTCGAGGGTTCCCCACAACTCGCGAGAGGTCTTCTCTCCGCGAGGGAGGAGGAGAGGCCACCTTGGGCAAGTCTGCGCGCTGAGGAACTTGACTTACATTATTCGGGGGATTGGCAGACACCGGCGAATCAGCAAGACTCCCCTGGAAAAGCATAGTCAGACAGGCGAAACCAGAAAAGGGAAAGATAAGGTGTTCACCTGCCTCCCCCCTGAGGAAGAAAGGAGGTTGTCTATCGGGGCGGAGGATGAAGTTGCGCCCGCCGAGAGAGGGGCGCAGACCGCTTTCGCCTTCTTTATGCGAGAGGGCGGAGAGGCTGCGGGGGGAGTACGCCCCAGATCTGGAAAAAGGGCATCCGTGTGGGCTTTGTTTCACCTTCGCACAATCGCAAGACGCTCGCGGAAACTCTGACTATGAGACATTCCGAAAGAAGACGACAAAAGGGTTCCGAATGAAGGCTTTCTCCTCATATTTATAGCCCGTATGGAGGGGGGTGGGGGGCCCACCCAAGATTCTCATGAAGGAATCTCAGCATCGCGAGCCGCGGTTGGACGTGTCTTTCCGAGGTTAGGGCAACCTCGTAAAGAGCGGGGATTGTGTACAACCTTGGGCTCGCGAGTAGGCCGACAAAGCAAGGCGAGAAGGGACAGCTCGCAAGGTAAGGCGAGACCTCGCTAGGCGAGATCTCGCCAGACGAGATCTCGCTAGACGAGACCTCCGGGCGCGAGCGAGTAGCCAACAGGCGAGATCCCCTAAAAAGATTGGCGGGTCCCTCCCCACTCGCCGCAGGAAGGAAGACGGTTTTCATCTTTTTACCCATAAGGGGGATTTTACCTTTGGGCCCCAGATAGTTTTACATTTTTAACCCTGGAGGCCTGCGTATAGCTCTCCAGAACAGCGGAGTTGGGCTATTAGCAGACCCGGTCCAGGGTGTTTTGGGCATTTCAAGATGGTTTGGAAGTGATATTTGCAGAACAGATTCAGAAACCTATAAATAGACCGATAAGGTGCCTGAGAAAAGGTTGTTGAACCTTCCCACTATTTTCCTCACAGGCACCTAGCTCAGCACTGGCTAGGGAGGGGAAGACTCTCAGTTCTTCCGGGTAAGAGGCGGGACCTCCAAGCTGAACCCCCTCGGTCTGTTTTCAGGTCACAGACTCTCGTCAGGACGGTAGCGCAGGGAGAGTACGTGTGGGCTGCATCCTGTTTCGAACTCTAGGAGGGATCAGAAAGCTGGTTCCAACAGAAAATACTTCAAGAATGGCTAGATTCCAGGAGCTTGTTGGATTATCAATGATCCATAAAGCTAAAGCTGAAGGGAGAGATCCATCTCAATACTCAACAATGTCAACCTACAGAAAGAAAGAATTAAAAAGGTATGATAAGGCTAATAGATTATTAAATGTTGATGCTTACATGAATCTGCATCCAGAGGCTGTTGTTCCCAGAGCCACTTCTCTCAATATTATTGGAGCTGCTGATATGGCAATGTCTAAAAGAGAAGTAGCTAATCCAAATAGGGAAATCAAATTTACACAGCCCTCTGAGAAAGACAAAGATGACAAGCAAAAGAAGAAGAAGAAATGATATACTCTATTTAATTTTGATTTTCTGAACTATATTTAATTTCTATCACAAAGCTACTATCTATGTAAATATCTGCTAAATGTTTCAATTTTCTGTCATATATATTTATCCTGCTATGTGAATGTTTTTCTTTCATTTTGTACTAGTGACCTCACCCAAATAGGGGGAGATTGTTGGATCCCTAGTTGGATTTGGGCTAGGATCACTAATTAGGATGTCTGACACATAATGTATAGCCAGGGTCATCTGTTTTGAGTCCTAAAGTCTAGGCTAAGTCATTAGGTTCAACCATACATGGACCAGCCAGTAGAAGAATCAAGACTTAGACTAAAATCATGTTCAGAAAATGAGTTCGACGTTCATCGAACTCAGCACGACGATAGTCGTGCTCCGCTCGATGAACTTAAATTTAATTCTCTGAGTTGAGCTCGATGATATTCGAGCTCAGGTCGACGAAGTTTGGATTTCAACTTCAACACAGAATATTTCCTCTGAACTCAGCTCGATGAAGACAGAATCTGTGCTCGACAAACTTAGACCATAGAATTGGCAAGTTATTCAAAGAATGCAGTTAGCTGAGCTCAGGTCGACGAACTTGGATCTCAGGTCGATGAACAAGTTTACTCAGGTCGACGAATAGGATTTCTCAGCTCGACGAACTTGGATCTCAGGTCGGCGAAATCTATTCTATGATTGACGATTTCTGTGCAGATCCCGACTTAGAGTTTTCCTTATCTTCTGTCCATATTCCTTATATTATTTAGCAATAATTTCCTGAGTAATTAATGCTTATATTCTCTGAATATATCCGTTACTGGAGGCATTGATTATGGTCTTCATCAGGATAATTACTTGCTCAATTAATTGGGACAGTTGGGGAAACTCATCAATGCAAATATTCTCCAACCATTTTTCATTCTCCAGGCCATAACAATTAATGCAGGGAATTCAAAATTCAAAGGAGAATTTGGACAGAGAATATAAAAGAGATTTTTCTCTCTTTAGTCGACAGCAACACAGAGAACACAACACAGAGAATAACAAAAAAATACAGAAATAGTTTCAGACACTTTCCTGTGCAGAAAACACTATGTTTTCTCCTTGATCTAACTGAAGAAGAAGAAGAACAACAATCACTATCAAGATTCTTCTTCAACTTCAACTCCAGGAGCTTTCAAGGACAACAATCATTATCAGTCAGAAGTTCCTGGGTTACTACAAGTCAAGGCTGAAGACGTACTACACCCTATGCAAGGCTTCAAGTGATTTCTGGAGAAGCCTTGACAACATCAATCCACTTGTATCTCAGTGGTTTGAGAAAGAGAAGACACCATCAATCTCTCTCCCCCTCCTGTATAAAGGGTTTATTAACTCTCTTTAAAAGTTTATTTTGGTTTTTGGGCACCTGATCAAAAGCTCAAAGGTGGCAATCACCTGATCAAAACCTGCTAGTGGATTCCTACCAGGGTGGTAGAAGAGTGGATATACCCAGGTTGGGGAACCACTATAAAATTTCTTGTGTTGTCTGGTTGCCCCTCTTCTTATTATTCTTACTATGGTTGTGATAGTTTAGATTGTTGTGCTGTGGTAGTTTAGTTTAAATCATTTTCTTTTTATCTATTACTACTACTGGTATCATTCTTACTCTAATAAAATCTAAAAACAGTTAAAAAGATTTAAAATACTCTATTCACCCCCCCCTGCCCCTCTAGAGTAATCAGATATAACCCCTATCTTTCAGTTATGCTAGTGGAGCTTTAATGCATTGCTGCTACTTTTCCTGTTATACTATGTTGTGCTTGTTTATAATTGCGTCTAGCCTATATATATAAAACATTATACTAACTCTCCCTTGCTTCGACGATATACTTTTGTTGGGTGGGTGTGTGCTCGTCTCCAGGATATGTAATAGGGGAGGATATTTGTTTCTGCTTAGCTCAGTGACTAACGACTATTTAAATAACCATTAATAGGAAATGAAGCACCATAGTGACCCGCAGTTGCAAGAGATTACACTAGCAAATAGAACTACTCAAGCAGAAGCACCCCCGACGTCTTCAAAGTTCCGAGAAGTGAGTACCGACGAGCTAATTAGGGAGAGAGAGAGGAGTGATATGCAGTACTTGTACAACCTTCGGGCTTATATATATAGGCTACGGCCTTATACTCGTGTAAATATATATGATAATATATATATATACATATATATATATTATACTTGTTTCCTGTTAATTCTTCTGTCAATCTTTGATGTGCTGTGAATGTTGTGATTCTCGACAAAGAAGGTGGCCACCTAGTGCTTATATAATGTTGGTCATTGCCCCTAAAGAGCACTGGGTGGACGTCTTGGGCAGTAATATTCCCTCCAGCCCGACCTAGGTAAAAGTTGGGAGAAGGGGTCTTACACCCATGCCCGTGAGGAAGAAGGAATATCACCTACCCTGTAGACCCGAGGGAAGCTGTCTTTAGGGTAGGATGACCAGTCGATGGCCGCGTACTTCTCTGTCAGGACGCTCTGGATCACACCACCCAGAGGAAGTGTGTTCACCCGCTGGTGGTCAGGAAATTTCAGGAGAAAAGTGTAGCGCATCATGGAAAAAAGAGATCTGAGACACTGAAGGATCTCGGCCAGGATATAGTAAGTCACCATTAATAGCTGGGTCATGACCTTCCTGGTGTCCCCAGCCTTGAACATGAGGGAGTGACGTAGGATATCCTGGATGATGTGGGCGTCGGGAGTGAGAGTATCTACCGAGGTGAAGATATCTAAACGCCCCTCCACACCGTGGAGAACCTCGTTTGTCTCCCTCTGGTCCCTAGTAGTTCTAAAAGACTCCACGATATCGAGGACTGGACAGTTGGGGGTCCAAACAAATTTTGTGTCGAGATCTGCATGGCTTATTGTCACTATCACCGTGCCAATGCAGGACTGGACACCCCTACCTAGGCGTATTTGAGCAGGATCCCAAAGGTTATTATAAAACTCTCGGGTGATGGTAGAGGAGAATGGGGCACCAGATGAGATCACTGCAAGCACACCCAATCCCTCCACGCACTCATAGATATGAGCATATTGATCATCAATTTCTATGATCATCAGAATGCTCACAGTTGCATCATCAATAGCAGGGTAGGTGGAGACCAGGACCCGGGATCTCTTGGAAAAGATGCGGCATGAAGACTCAGAACTCGACGGAGCCATATCCTGAAAATAAACCTTGAAGCCTTTTAGTAAAATCTATAAGAAGGGGGTTAACCAAAAAAATATAACAAAATAGAAATTGAAAACCGGCCTCTGGTTCCTACCGTCGGGCAATAATTTGTTACCGCTTGGCTGTAGCGTGACGGACTGTCTTCATCCTCTTCCGCGGGATATGTTCCAAAACACCAATTTTTGGTTTAAATCCACTCCCAAACGCAGTAGAAATCATAGATCTGTGCTTATGACGAGTAGATTGGAGATATGATTTATTTAATAAATAAAAATCAACACACATCCTCCAACGGTTGTCTCCTTTTTAACAATTATAACATTGGAGACCCATTTAGGGTATTGGATTTCGGATATGAAGCAGGCCTTGAGGAGCTTGGCCACCTCCTCCCTGATGTGCTCAATCAACTTATACGTTGTGGTCCTCTTCTTTTGCTAGATCGGGCAGGCTTTTGGATCCCGGCTGAGGCGGTGGCCGACAACATCTGCATCGTTCCCCAGATTTTCTGCCGCACTCTACGTGAAGATGTCCACATTCTTCTGGATGCATGCCAACATCTTCCCCTTGTCCATTAGGCTCAACCCCCAGCTGATGTGCATCTTCTCTAGCCTACTTCCTTGAGTGAGAACCTCCATCTACACCACCTTATCGGCAATCTCCAACCAGGATTGCTCGTCCTACTCTCCAACGGCTCCCTCACCTAGGATTATGACCTCCTCCTCCTCAGCTCCCTCTATGGCCATTATTTTGGCTTGATACTCCAGGACTCCTTCCTCCACCTCCACCTGGGTGTGCAACTCTTCCTCCACTTCCATCTCCTCCACCTCTCCTTCGGTCACCTACCTGGACAGCTCCTCCATCCTCCTCTCCATCTCCTCGGCTCCTCCCTGCCAAGAGATGAAGTTCACCTGAGTGACATAGCACTCTGTTGCCACCTTGGGGTCTCCCTGGACCCTGACCTAGATTACATCAGTGTTTAAATTCAAGCAATGATGGAAAGAAGATGGCATGCAATGGAAGGAACTAATCAGGGGCCGTCCGAAGATATTATTGCAACTACTAGGCGCATCTACGATTACGAACCTGCAGTTTCTGGACTGCCCCCCCCCCCCCCCCCCCCAAGGTAACATGGAGTCCCACTCCTCCTTCCACTAGCTTCCTCTCTCCTGAGAACTCAAAGAGAGGTTTGTCCGAGGCCAGCATCCTCCGATCCTCCACCTTCACTGCGTCAAACGCCTTCTTGAAGATGATGTTGACAGAACACCTGTTATTGATGAGGATACTGGAGACAGTAAAATTCTCGACCGCGGTTTGGATGACCAACGCGTAGCAAAAAGGATCCTCATGATCCGGCATGTCCTTTCTGGAGAAGGTGAACTTCTCCTCCGGGGGTGGGGCTAGAGATATGGAGGTAACGCTGCGGCGATACATAGTAGAAGACTCACCTTTCGCGCGGCTTCAACAACCCCCCCCCCCCCCCCCGTTAATCACACTGATCTATCCTCGGTTGCCGACATCGGCGCTATCCTTGCACCGGTCCTCCTCTCCCCTAGGCAGGAGTTCTTCAATCAGTACCTCCTGGCGGTCCTGCTACTGCTGCTCCCCAGTTCCCCTAAAATATAAGAACTCCGGGTACGTGGTCGTAGCATGGCCCTCTTCCTGATGGAAGTCATTATAGGTCAACTCCACCCTGACTCCCTTCTTATCCGTTGTCGGGCTCTCCTTCTCCTCCCCAAGGCTATCACCATAGCCTGATGTTTATCGGGGTGAGGAGTCCTTTGGTCTTGCCTCTAGCCTTGGGGGTTGAACTGGCATTGGCCCCTCTTGCGTTGGTCTACTCCATGGAAACCTCTCCTCGGCCCCTGATCTTGCACTCCTGCTAGCTCCAACCAAGCCGATTGTTGGCACCTGGCGCCACCACCTCGGCTGATCCTGCTGCTGTTATTCCCTATGCCTATGTTTAGCTCTCCTCACCTCCTGACCTATGCCACCTTCCAGCACCTTCTCCTGCTCCATGGCCCACCTTGCCAACTTCCCGGTCAACCCCTTGCTCGAGGACTCCTCGTTGACCTCGCTCATCACCCTCTACATCAGCTCCTCAAAAGAGAGGGGAGGCACCCTCTTGAACTACATCCAAAAAAAACCCTGTTGTATCACAGGGTAAAGGCCACCATGAGGGTGTGCCTGGGAATCTCCGGTACCTGGAGTACCTCCTCTTAGAACCAGTCCACATAGCTCCCCATGGTCTTGCTCACCCCTTGTTTGATGAGGAACATGGACTCAGACTCTTTCTTCCTTTTCTTGGAAGTGGTGAACCTCAGCATGAACCCCCAATGCAAGTCCTCAAAACAGTAGATGGAGCTAGCCGGCAGCTGGTGGAACCAGTCTCCTGCTTTAACCTTGAGGGAGATGGCGAAGAGCTTTCACTTGAACGCATGTAAGATCTGTCGGATCGAGACCACATCCTCAAAACACTGGATGTGCTGAACCGGGTCATCCCTCCTGACGTAGTACGATAGCTCTGGCTCCCGAAACCCCTTTTAAACTGGGGCGAATGAAACCAAATCACTGAAGTGGCTGCATCCCCATGTCTGGGACGGGCGACTTCTAGCACTCGGCTCACGCGCCAAGTGCGAATTTGACGAGGTTAAGCACCTCCTGCTTGAACTCGAACATCCCAACAGTCGCAAGCGGGTGAGGGGGTGGTAAGTTGGCCCTGCCCGAACCATGTCCTTCTCCTCCAGTGATCGATCCCACTAAAGATTTTTTGGTGCTGACTACACTCCAATCTCACCGCCCCAAAATGTTGAGACCGAAAATCGGTCTCTGTGGAGTTAGACCATTTGGGAAGTGGTGATCACTTACTTCTCTCTCACAAGCTAAATGACGAAAGACTTAATAGAAGGAACAGACCCAAGACTCCAGCATGGACATCCCACCACACACCCGAAAGATCTTTGAGTGCTTCCCCTTCTTAGCCAAATTCTGAGCTAAGGATACCTTAGATAGAGTAAGAAGATCAAAGCATAAATAAGCATCGCTTCTGAGGTACACACTTAGGTCTATTTATAGTTTTTTGAAGTTGGTCTGCTAATAGCGCACCTCTGCTGTTTGGAATAGCTATATGCAGCCAAAAGTGGACTTCCAACAGCATAACATCGGTGTTCTAAATGGTCATATATAGACCTAATTAGGTTAACCACATGATACCTGCACCCCATTCTTAGGGGAAATCAGGACCATCTTGCCACTGGCCTGGGCGGATGCGGGCTGGCGAACTCGACTCGCCTCTATCGTTAGGTGAGCGCGAGTTGGCTCGTGCGACTCGCCCGCACTTCCTGGAGGAAGCGGGCTAGTGATCCTGGTTCGCCCACCTACGTGGTGGGTGTGGGCCGAATGCCCTAACTCGCTCGCTTTCCTGGAGGGTGCGGGCCGACTGGCCTAGCTCTCTCGCCTGCTTGATGGGTGCAGATCGCCTGCCTTAGCTCACTCTCCTGGCTGGAGGTCCCACTTGACGAACACTGGGTTATATAATATGGGAACTCCGAATTACTTTCTGGGAATTGAGATTTCATGTAAGTAGAACTCGGTGTATCTTTCACACCGAAGATATGCGCTAGATTTCTTAAAGGAGACCGGCCTTCTTGGCACAAAACCTGGTCGTTTCCCGATGGCGGATGGAGATGATAAGGGGTGGAATGAAGATTCTCCTCTATTTCCAGATTTCATTGTGTACAGATGACTTGTAGGCAAAGTCATATATCAGACTGTTACTAGACCATATATCTATTATGCTGTTGGAAATGTCAGTCAGTTTATGCAGAATCCTAGAGAATGTCATCTTTGGTCTGCCATGAAAATTCTGGAGCATGTGAAAATGTCTATAGGAGAGGGCTTATTGTTACAAAAGAATAATCATCTAAAGTCTGAAACGTATTTTGATGCCAGCTATGCTGATACCAAAGAAGATTGAAAGTCTACATAAGGTTTTGCACCTTTATAGGAGGAAACCTTGTTAGCTGGAAAAACAAGAAGCATGTAGTTGTTTCAAGATCATGTACTGAAGCAGAGTATGGAAGAATGACTTAAACTACCTATAAGTTGAAATGGTTACGAGCGCTTATGCTTGACTTGGGAGAAGTTTATGATCATCCTCTTCCTATGTTCTGTGATAATAAAGTCACTATTTACATATCGAAGAATCATGTCTTTCATGAGAGGACAAAGCACATTGAGGTTGATATTCATTTCATAAGTGAAGAGGTGTTGAAAAATCATATCTGTACACCCTTCGTCACTTCTGATAAAGAATTGGGAGACTTCTTCATGAAACCAGTTTCTGCTTCAGATGTTTGTAGCAAGCTGGGCATGGTTTATATATATGCTCCAGCTTGAGGGGGAGTGTTGGTGCTTGAAGAGACTAGGCAGACTTGTTTCTAACCGCAGCGGTCTGTCTCTCTCAGCGGACTAGCAGTTTATCTCAGTGGTCTGGTGGTGAACCTCAGCTAAGTGTTAGGAGGACAACAGCAGTAGCGGTCTGGAGGTTAGCCACAACGGTCATGAAGCCGCAACGGTTTGGATGATGCTGCTGCGGTCTGGGTGAAGCCGCAGCTCGGGATGAAGCTGCAACGGTCTGGATAAAGCCGCAACAGCATATAGATGGTGAACCGCAACTGATGTCTGATGGCAACCCGTAGTTGTGGTCTGGAGGCTGCACCGGCGGTCTTCCCTAGTGGTCTGGCAGCTTTCATCTATTTTCGCTTGGTGTTCGGTTATTCATTGTATAGTGGGCGGTTTGACCATGTCAAATCTCATAGACCGCCCGACTTATATTTAGTCCCACATCGATTGTTGTATTATTTCTCCCCCCCCCCCATTTTCTATAAATATGGGGGCATACCTATGTAATAATTATCGTTTTGGAGCAATAAAATTTGAGGTTTATTTACATCTTTGTTGTTTTCTCGCTCATTTTTCACACTTATGATGACTTATCCAGAGGCTGAGTAGTGCTTGGTGAAGGCTCCTTGTCATCCAATTTTTGATTTTTTTAAAATTAATCAACAATTTTGTTGATCTTTTTTGATAATAATATTTTTTTAGGCGTGACAAAGGACTCTGAATTCACTTGTGTGGCAATATATGGTAATGAAAGATCAATTGTGCAAAGAAATCATGGATAAACTAAGAGTTTATGGAATTCTAGTGGTTATGGTATAACAAACACAATTCACATATGCAGTAAAGGTAAACACATGAAAATTTTCAAAATTGTGTGTGAGAGAGCATTCCCAAAAATAAAATATGTCTCATGCTTAGATGCATGGAAAACAATTGCACAATTCTAATACACTAGGTGCCTGGTATATAGAGAATGATATTAAAAGCTTGAATAAGTGAACAATGTTAGAGGTAACCCAATATAAGTGAATACACATTGTACAATGCCTAAAGAAGATAAAGCAATAATATTTGGATTAAAAGAATAGTGGCAGTAATACAAATATTTAGATCTGATCAGAGGAAGTTTTCAATAATTTGGAGCTATCGCCAGGCGATATCAGATATCATCGATCGGTGATAGCGCGAAATTATAAATAACATCAGATCTCGAATTAAGGAAGCAATTTTATCATTTTTTTGCAAAACCCTCAAGCAAAACCTGAACTTGACGTTGGTGAAATTCCCAAATAAAGGTATTGTCATGCATTTTTGGTCTCTTTTCTTAAGTATTCATTAATTTAAACGTAAGGCATTGGAGGAGCAAAAGAGAGAGGCGAAGAAGCATCATACAAGAATGTAGAAATTCATATAGTTTCTGACAAAGAGCGTAAAGCTAAAGCCAACTCTGGGAGAGGTGGCAGAATGGGAAAATTCGGTCGTGGTGCCTCCACGACAATCAATGCACTGACCTCGTCAAGCAAGGAGCAGGGGTCAGAGCTTGACTAAAGACCTGGAAGAGGCCAGTGGTGGTGATAAAAAATATTTCTGATGGACTAGGCAAAATTTGACCTCTGGAAGATATCGCTAGGCTACCCAATATCGTCGGGCAATATTGCATTTCGTTTAGTTTTTTTTTTGTATTGAACTGATGTTGTAATATTAATTTCAGTTAGACTATGAAGTTACTCCAGATTTGAGCTCAATACAATGATGTTTAGATTTGTTACTTGTTTTAATGTTATTTTCAGATAATTTATGATTTCAAATTTTAATAAGATTTATGTTAATTTATCCGCTTGAAATGTCTAGGATTCCTAATTTTAGTCTTAGGATTGAAAAACGAGAATCTAGAAGTGGTTTTGTGAAAATGTCCGCAACCTGTGAATCTATGCTGATGAAATTAATCTTTACTGAATTTGTTTTATATGGTCTCTAATGAAATGATAATGAACATCTATATGTTTAGTCCTAGAGTGATGGGTTGTTTGTTAAATCAATTGCACTTTTATTATCACACCTTAGTTCTATGGTTTCTTGATTTATTCCAAAGTCTTCTAAGCTTTTTTGCATCCAAAGTGCTTGTGCACAACAACTACTGAGTGCAATGTACTCGGCCTCGGCGGTGGATGGGGCAACAAAATTTTTTTTCCTACTCGACAATGAAATTAGTGATGGGCCTTGAAAGTGGCAAGTGTCATTAGTGCTCTTACGATCTAAAGAACATCCAGCATAATTTGAATCAGAATAACCATGTAAAATGAAAGTAGCGTTATGTAGATACCACAAACCTATTTTAGAAGTACCAATAAGATATCGAAAAATACATTTAATCACTTTTAAATGTGATTCTTTTGGATTATCCTGAAATCTAGTACATAAATAAACTGCAAACATAATATCAAGTCTAGATACTGTTAAATATAAAAGCAATCATATCATCCCTCTATATAACATTTGATCAATAGATATTCCACTTACATCTTTTCATAATTTTAAAGAAGCACACATAGGTGTATTAGCTTGCTTTAGATTTTTAAATCCAAATCTTTTTAAAACCTTATGAATATATTTAGATTGACAAATAAAAATACCATCATGTGTTTGTGTAATTTGAAAACTAAAAAAATAAGTAAGTTCTCCTTCATGTCAATCATATTTTTACTATATCATCACATAAATCTTCATTAGTGGCTCCAAAAATAATGTCATCAACATAAATTTGTAAAACTACTAAATCATCATGAACATACTTAATGAAGAGTTTACCATCATCACTACCCATTTTGCAAACATTCTTTAATAAATATAAAGTTAATCTATCATACAATGCTCGAGAAGGAAGAAGGAGTTGAAATTTAGAACATAAATTTGATCTGAGAAATGACGGATCTCTGAATGTTTGTGAATCGGAAAACTTGAGATCGATCAAGTCTTTTCTTTGCAGGAGAAATTGCGGATCGTGAGGGCTTTCGATGGCAGAAGTCTTCGTGAAATTGGTTTTCAAAAACTCAATCATTTTTGGAAATTTGCAATTAGAACACTATTTGCTTTTTCAGAATTAATCCTTGACTATTTATAGACGATTCTTCACTAACAGCTCAATTTCAAACTTAGTTCTACCGTCCACATGTACTATACATGGCGGAATCGAAAATTTTAAAAGCTGTAAAAATGAGAATGAAATAGAACAAAAATTTGTCGAGACATCACATGAACTAACCAAACGACTCGACAAACTAGTCAAAACAACTTGGGTGAGAGCTTGCATGAGATGTTCGGACTTCATGAGACCTTTCAATGAATTAGCTGAAAGCTCTTGAGAGTTCTTGATGAATTTCCTTGACTACACGGTGAATTGTAATTGAATCAGTAAATACTTTAATTTTATCTAGAGCATTAAGTAGTTTAGTAGACATCTTTAGAGTACTCGACGAATTTCACGAGTACTTATGTAAGTACTCGACGAATTCGTCGAGTATATACGAGAAGTCTAAGCTACTTTTACTTAGTCATTCTAGATAATAGTTATCAGTGATCTCTCAAGTCATCCCGATATCACTCAATGAATTCTATGAGTTCTTACACGAGTTCTCGAGAAATTTAACGAGACCACACGAGATCACTCGATGAATTGCCTTAGCCAAAATTTGCAACCTGTGAACATCAACTTCCTTTGTGATGCTAGATGAAGTACACACCATTAAAGAGATTACACATGGGTCAACACGATGTTCTATGCAATAAAAAATTACATTGCATAGAACTATATTTAGAGAACCATTGTAACCTGGCAATGGTTTGTACTTGACAATCAAGACCTGCACCACACACAACTAAAACTAACATCAAATACAGACTCAATTCAACTTAGTTCAAGCAATAGTTCTTCAAATAAGGGCTATTGTCGATACAATACCCAACAATCTCCCCCTATTTAAAGAAGTCAGAACCCCATTTACTAAGTTGAATTGCTTAGAGAAAAAAGCATACAAGAAATACTGAGATGTCAAAAAAAATATAATTGACATCTACAAAATATCTATATTAATATAAGTGTTTCTTAGGGCATTCCAAGACATTCACACCACAATACAATATAAAGAAATGATAGACTCAAGAATTCTCCTTTCCCTTTCTCTTCTCATGATGCATGTCAAAGTATGTATCAGTCTTGGGATAATATCTTGGAGGAGGAGAAGGAGGAGCATCAAGATTAGTTATGTCATGCATTTTGAAATAGAGCTTCCTCTTCACATTTGACACTTCATGCTTATTCCACTCTTCCTTGTTATAATATTTCATTGGTTCCTCATTTGATAAATCAACCAAGGTGAAGGCTCCAAACTTTAGGATATTCTCTACTTTCTCTATTTGGATTTAATCTTCTTACCAATGGGCCTTCCCCATATTTTGTTCTCTTTTGAGGAGGTCTGGAAGAATCTTTAATGAATTCTACCTCTTCCTCAGCAGCATCTGACCATACTTGATTGTATTGCATGTGATAGTCATAAGGATCTGAGCTTTTAATAGGTTGCTCTACATGTTCTGAACATGCTACAGGGCGCTCTGAAGGTGAAAAATATGGAAATTGAGTTGGAGCGGACCATGTTATCTCTTCATATAACCAATTAATATTATGAAAATAGTAAACATTCACACAATGCATTTTGTTGCGCAGATCACGATTCAACTCATTGATTTTTCTCTGTAATTTTTCCTCTCCTTTTCTGACTTCTACAATAAGGGTTTGGATAATCTCCTCACTGTATATTCCTATTTACCTATCAATATGATGCATGCTCGCATCATGAAAATGTATCATAACATCATGTGATGTAGATAGGTGAAGTGCCTCATTGTAGACATAACCAATGCCCTGAATTGAATGATCTATTACCTTACCTCCTTGAGTCAGTCATTCAGTTAGGAATGTCTTCAACTTATCCATATTATGATTGGCCCGAGCAAGTACATCATTCAGATCCTTTTTAACCTGACCCACTTTATGACAGTCTTATTTCAGTGAGAAATCAAAGTGGTCTTTTTTACGTTACTAGCATTATTTCAATAGATTTTAACAAAGAATCATTTGAGGAAGGAGCACTCTCACCCTAATACCTCATCTCCTAAAATCTAAAAGGATCTCATTCAAAGATACTACTGGAGGCAGTTGGATGTGTAGATATAGCAGATCTGAACTCTGTGTCGGATCTGATGGCCAATCTTGCGGGGGGGGGGGGGGGGTGTTAAATAAGGTTTTCAGAGAAATCTCGGAAATTAAAAAGAAGTTTTCAAAGAAAACAAGTTTTGGATGCCACCGCAAGGCGGTAGACCACTACTGTAACGGTAGGTTATAAAGATTGATTCTCTTGTAAAACTTCATTTTTTTTATTTCCCACACAACACTCAAACCTCTTGTAACATACAACTACAATTCAAAAATAAAATAAACAAAATATAATTTTATTCAAAATATGAATAGTTGTTTATAATAGCAAAACTGGATCTCCATGACACCGGAGATCGGAGGAGATGAATAAAACTTGTTTTGTTTCAAAATCGACCCACAGGTTGGCTCTCGCTCTTCTTCCCAAGAAGATTGATGACCTGACTCTTCCCCTTCCTCCACGGAAGGGTCTTAGAGCCCCACTAGATCTCCCCGATGTAAATGTCCTCTCAGGGTATTTCCATTCAGACTCCTCCCAGGAATCCAACGACTTCCCAGGTCAATTTCGCTCACACCAAGATCCGAAAAAACAATGATAAATACAAATAAAATTTAGAGTTTAAAAGTTATTTCTCACTCAAATGTAGACCTCCTCCGAAGAACGTTGCGCGATCGATGCTCTTGATAAATGTTCTTATTGTAGTCGATCAACAGCGAATGGTCATTGAAGATTTCATTCATCGGAGTTCTTCGATCATAGGCGGGAGGATGAAATATTGCTTTTCCTTTGACAAAGATGAAAGTTCGTCCTCCTCCAGATGGCGACTGAACCCTAGAATGAAATATTCGCTTTTGTGTTCTTTATAGGAAATGAAACCCGGGATTTTATACATCTTGAAAAATACGCAACCGCCGACGGTAGGTCTAGCACCCAGTAGTAGGTCAATTTGCACAATGGTGACAGATGTCCAACAGATTTGGAAAAAATATCAAAATAAAATATTTTCCGCTTTTATGAAACCACGACGCGGTAAGATGCTTGCGCCCGACGATAACATTTTAATCAGTGATTCGTCGAGTATTCACAGAGGTTTTGGGCTATCACGTAGCGGTAGAGTAAGAACTACGTGGTATGTTCTAGAGAGCTTGTCCAGAAATTAACCCACGTTAACACGGGTCGTAGACCTAGTTATTGGGTATTGTTTCCACAATAACCATGGTTTGAAGAAGTTCCCTTTGAACTAAGATGGATTAACTTTGTATTTGACATTAATTTTGAGTTATATACTTGCAGGATTTAATTTCCAAGTACACACCGATGTTAGATTACAGTGGGTCATCAAACACATGACTATGCAATGTAATCCCTCATTTTATAGTGCATGGTGTTGGCTTATGTGCAATCTCTCTATTGGGGTGTACTTCATGTCAAGTACATAGGAATCAAGGAAAAGGATGGTTGTTGAGTTCAGGAAGAATGAGAAATTTTCCTAAATAAAATTCGGCGAGTGTACTCGTGAAGTCTCGTGTCATTTGTTGAGACATCACGTGAATACTATTGGAATTTGTCGAGTTTACTCGGGAAATTTATGATAGTTTCTTAAAGCTTCTTCAAAAATAGCTAAGTTAAATTTGTCGAGTATATATGTCAAGTCGCGTGTCATTTATTGAGACATCACGTGAATACTCATGGAATTCGTCGAATGTTATCGAGTGGTCCACTGACTGTTAACAAAAAAATTCTTCTGGTCCAAATTTCGGCCAAGTAAAATTCATCGATTGAACTCGTGTAATTTGTCAAATTCTCTCGTGTAATCTAAGTAATTCATCGAAGAGTTTTGGCAATTACTCGAGTCATTTCGATGAATTGACTTAACGATCAACAATTCTTATGAAAGATAAATTCGACAAGATCATTGCTTTCAGATTCTTCAAAGGTTGTTCTTGATCTAGTCAGATCGTAAATTTTCCAGATCAAGGTTTTTAAGTTTTCAAGTCTTCTCCTTCAACCTTCATTTCAAGATCTACTCACAAAGAAGAAATAAGATGGAATCCATTCAAATATGAAGAAGAAGATTATTTTCAATCTTGAAACTTGTAAAAATTATTTTCATTTTTGTAGGAAGTTTCTACTTTCGAGTTTGTAGATCCGTGTTTGTTGGATTGAGTTACAGGAGAGGTTGTTCTCTGAGTTGTAGGAGCATTATATCCGAGATGTAGGAGCATTGTCTCCAAGTTGTAGGAGTTGAGGCTCGGAGGTGTAATATTATGATAATCTGAAATTTGGTGAAGTAGCTGAGCCTAGCCCGAACTGCTAGCTATGCGATGTAGGTTTCTGGATGTTTTGGGAACCACTATAAATCTTTATGTTTGCGTTCATCTTCTGTGTATTTGTTTTTATCAATTTTTTATTCTGCAAAAAAGATTCAGAACTCACCTATTCACCCCCTCTATGCTATTTAGATAGAGAAATAGATTCTTTTAATTGGTATCATAGCCAGGATGTTTGTTAAAAGGTTAACACATTGAACAAGATCTTAATCTAGTTGTCAAAGTGTCAAAGCACAAGATTTTTTGATATGGACAGAAGCGAGGATAAGTCCCTCATGAATCTGCCTGTGTGTTCTAAAGAAAATTTCCCTATATGGAAGGAAAGAGTCAGGTTCTTCATGGAAGCTGCAGATCCCAAAATTTTCATATTGTTTAAGAAGGTCCTCATGTGCACATGATTTCTTCAAACATCAATCCAACTTTGATAGTTCCGAAAAAGATGCTTGATATATCCAAAGATGAGATTTCCCTCGTCTCTCTGTACAAGAAGGCAAAGAATGTTATTGTCAGTGCAGTGGATAACTCCATGTTACAAAACTTGATCCACTATTATTCTGCTAAATAGATGTGGACATATCTGATCATTCTCATGGCTGGAATAGAAGAGGTTAGGGATGATCGAAAATCCCTCCTCAACCCATATTACGGGACATTTAAGCAAAGAAATAGAGACTCGATAGCTGACTTCTATGAGATATTCTTTAAGATTATCAATAGCCTGAGGAATTACGAGCGGGTGTTCACAAACAGTGAACTTAATGGCAAGTTCTTGAGGTCCCTGATGAAAGAATAGGATTACAAAGTTTGTATAATAATGGTGTTTGGTAAACTCGCTGACATTGACCCTCAGAATCTGTTTGGGAAGCTGCTTTCCTATGATGTTCAAATAAACATGGAGAAAACTGAAGAAAAAGGAAGCAGATCCCCAACCAGAGAAAAGTTTGTGGCCCTGAAGGCTGAAGGGTCAAGGAATACTAGAGCTGTGTCTACTTCAAGAACACAAACCTCATGTGATTAGGAAGACTCAGAGCCAAGCACCTCATGATCTAAAATGCCAGAAGGAGAGTTCTCTTTACTCTCCAAACAATTCAAGAGGTGGCAAATGAGAATCAGTCCTCATCATCAAATTATAGGATATCATGTGGTAATGGTGATCACTATAAGAAACGCTACAACAGGAAGGACATGTATAACTCGAAACTGATCAAACATATTTCAATTAACGTCATGTACTACTATTGTAATAAGCCAAGGCATATGATCACTGAATGCCCTTAGAAGAAGACAGATCGATCTAAGAAGGAAGAGAGGAGACCCTTCAAAAGTAAGAAGAAGGGGGAGAAGAGCTTCATTT
Source organism: Platanthera guangdongensis (assembly GCA_039583875.1). Taxonomy (NCBI): domain Eukaryota; kingdom Viridiplantae; phylum Streptophyta; class Magnoliopsida; order Asparagales; family Orchidaceae; genus Platanthera; species Platanthera guangdongensis. The sequence continues at coordinate 130,901,116 of CM077162.1, read as the reverse complement.
TAAAGAAGCTAAAAAATCTGAGTGACAGTGACTCAAATAAGACAAGCTCAGATGAAGAAGCCTATTTTGTACTAATAGCTCAGTCAGATGAGGATGAAGGCAACTCCAAGTACAATGGGAAGGTAAATTCTCACACACCTCTCTCCGAGTCTGAAACAGCCTCGGAAGGCCATGAATACTATTGTTTTGAGGAGGAGTCAGATTTATTGCTTCAATATAAGGTTCTATTGGCAAGTTTTGATAAATGTCGTGAGGTAGTTAATACTTATGCCAAGGAGATGAACTCTCTCAAGGTAGTTTAATATGATCTAAGAGAAGAAATTGAAAAATTGACACCTCTCAATGATGAAGTCCAATCCTTGAAAGAGTAACCTTGACCTCTATGGAACTAATAAGGGTGAAAGAGAAAGTCATTGATGAATTATAAGAAAGGTTGTTAGCCAAGAAGAAGCTTGTAGTAAGATTCTCGAAGCCAAACACTGTCCTTCCTCTCATAGATGGATTCTCTGCTCCCAAGAAGGGTAATGGAGTGGGACACAAATCCACTAAGGGTAAACAGAAGGTTGTTCAAAGTCACACAAAATTCGAGAAAGTTCTCTTTCCTACAAACAAGTATGACTTTAAGGAACTCTATAGTCACTTTGTTAGACCAACATATGTTGATCCTAACGAAAACTACCAAGGATGGAGCTCGAGGAATTTTGGAACGAGTGCTTTAAAGGCACCTCACGGAGAAATCATCCATAAGGATTACGGTCCATTCGTTCATGGAGTGAGTGAAAAGAAGACACCAAAGGTAAAGCCTGTTGTACTCAAACCACTTGAGATGAAAATGTCTTGTGTGTGTTGTAATCATGAGGCTTCTACCTCTAAATCAACTGCTCTTGTAAGACCACCCTTTCATAAGGTAAAGCAGGAGAACAAGAGGAGATATAAAAAGTTTGACGGTTGGTGTTGTAGTTAAGGTTGGTCACTTTGCCATCGATTGTTAGTTTAATCCTATGGATCTTAGAACTCAACGAGTTAACAATACTAGAATGAGTACTCATAATATTAACACTCCTAGTGGTGTTCAGCTAAATAGGAACCAAGGATCCAAACATATTTGGGTTCCTAAGGGAAATTAGTTAATAAATACAGGTATGTCCAAAGGCTAACAAAATGCTTTTTTGCTATTTGGACAAAGGATGCTCTCGACATATGACTAGGACAAGAAGCCTACTTCAGAGCTATACCCCAGTTGAGGATGGTTCAAAAGTTATTTTTGGTGTTTCTTATAAAGGAATCTCAAAAGGCTACATTATGATTACTAACGATATAGTCTCTTTCACATATGTGGCAAATGCTGAGGGATTACAACATAATCTCATTAGCATAAGTTAATTATATGATAAAGGCTATATGGTAGAGTTCTATAAGGATATGTGTCTGATAAAGTTGTTTGATAGCTCAGAAACTATTTTTAATAGGCTCTCTGAGTAGAAATATTTTATGCTTAAATTTTATTTGTTTAGACTTTTCTACACCAGTGAGCATTTTAACAAAAGATAGTGCATCTCTCTGTGACCAAGGGCTCAAGAGATTAACACATATTAATTTCAAAAATATTAATATTTTATTTTCTCACAACTTAGTGCGTGATGAGTTGTAAATATTCGTATTTTTATGTACATTAATTAAGTCATTTTAGTTTCTTTTTGTTATTTTTGTTTATTTTTCTTTAATAAATTGCTTCTTTGTTGTAAAAATTCTCAAACTTATGTTCATTTTTGTTTCCTGCAATTTCACAAAAATCTGCCAAATATTGCAAATACATGCCCGTGTACTTTGGGTCACGCCCGTGACCAGGGGGTGATACTTCAATCCCATGAAATCAGCCGCAAATTTGAAGAAAAAATGTGACATGCCCTAAGACACTCCCGTGTCATTTGACACGCACCGTGACCAAGACGCATGTCACGCCATCGACGAATTCACCCTCGACGATCGTCGCCCGACCCAACACGCCCAGCGACACACCAGTGACCTAGGACGTGACTACTTCACCTGGCCCGACAAGATGACGCAGCGACTTTTTTGACACAAACCCGCGCCCAGATCGACCTCCCCGATATGCCCACCGCCATGCCCGTGACCGAGGGCGTGACATTCTCATGTACAGCCGCAAGTCAAAGCAGCCATCAAATCGCCAGATCACATAACGTACAGTGCTGACACGCCCCCTACACGCCCGTTTTACCGGGCGTGTACTTCAAATATTTTGCCTATAATTAGGCCCTTGCTGTAAGGTGTTTGGGTTCTGAATTTTGAACCATTTTGGTGATTAAGGGCTGTTGTTTGGAGTTGTTTTGGGGCTATGTAAGGAATATTTTCCCTCTTTTTCAAGTTTGTTTATGCTTTTGTAATCAACACTTTATTGTTAATAAAATCGTTTAGTTTTTTTATCCTTACAATGCTTTGAAATGTCTCTGAATGCCTCATTTTCATCAATCTTATGTATCTTTGTTTTCATTTTCATATAGGGAGTGTGCGTGTATGAGTTCATTTTTGCAGAATTTATGATTTAAAATGAAAAATCATTTGCTTTACTTTCATTTTTATCAAAATTTGTCAGTCGTTGTTATAGTCATTTTTCTTATCACACTACTTAGAATGGTTTCGATTTAGGATTTTATTCTTTTATATTCATTCTTATGAACTTGTAAAATGATTTAAAAAGTGGTTTTCATTATTCTTTAACTTAGATTTTCCTTTTTATGTTATAAAACTTTTAGTTCTTTTTAACTTTCTTGCACTTTTTAAACCATTTTACAAAGCTATAAGAAGGGATTATGTGTTAATTTATTTTTTCAACACCTTTGATTTTCGCATTTACTTAAAAAGATTTTTGCTCAAACAATTTTTATTTCTACTTTTTATGCATTTCCATGAAATTCTAACGATAAAAATGTAAACATTTTAATTTTTCAAGCACCTTCTATTCTCGCATTAATTTGAAAACTCTTTTGCTAAAATAATTTTTATTTTGTCTTTTTACGCATTTCTAACACATCCTAGTGGTAGAAATACAGTTATTTTAATTTTTTGATAAATTTGTTTTCCTTATTTTTTCGCTTGCGTGCGTGCATGTATGAGATAATTTGTTTTCATTTTCTTTCATTTTTGTCGAGTGTGTGTGTGCGTTTTTCTTTTCAGTAGAGTGGGTGAGTTTTTATTTCAAGTAGAGTGCGTTGGTGTTTTTGAATTCAGTAAAGTGTGTGTCTGTGCGTTTTCATTTATACAAGTGCGTCTGTGTGCGTATTTTCATTTATGCAAGTGTGTGTGTGTGCATTTTCATTTATGCAAGTGTGTGTGTGTGTGTTTTTCTTTATGTAGAGAGTGTGTGTGTGAGCATCTATTTTCTCCTACTCATTTGAGTATGACTCGCTCTCATTTTCCACTTACTCATTTGAGTAGGACTTATGTGTGTGAGTATTTAAATTCAGTAGATTGTGTGTGTTTCCTTTATTTTTCTGCAGTGTGTGTGCATTTTACTTTTCAGTAGTGTGTGTGTGTATTTTAATTTCAGTAGAGTGCGTGCATGTGTGCATTTATTTCCGCCTACTTGTTTGAGTAGGACTCGCTTTCATTTACTGCTTAATCGTTTGATTATGACTTGTCATTTCAATTATGCAATTTTCCCTTTTTTGTAACTTAATTTTTGTTTCTTTTTCTTTATTATGAGTTTGGTTGAGTGCGTGTGTTTTTACCTTTTTTAGTTGCTTTTCTATTTCTAATATTAGGTTATCTTATTCTTTTTCTTTTTTTTTGTAACTCTTCAGCGATTAGTTTGGAACTCATGCCTAACCAAACTCATAAGTCATCCTCATTCCGATGAGTAGTTAATCGCTTTTAGCCGTCGGTATCGAAGAGCATTGGGATATAAAATTTTTTAAACAACTAAATGTCTTATTTTTCTTTTTAATTAAAAAACATAAGGTTTACCTAGGGTTATCGACGTGTAGAACCACATATCGATGTGTGGGCTCTATTTTCGTTATCCATACGCTAGCTAGCCGAGAGGCCGTGCGTATGGACTGATCACCCCTAGGTAAAGAGAGTTCCGCACTAATCCTCGAGAGAGTAGGCGCGCTATATCTACCGGATTGGGTGCCCCCACCCCACCCCCCCCCCCCCCCCCCCCACCCCCCGCAATTGCGTGGTTCTTAGCGTATTGCGGACATTAAGAGGACTCCTTCATCGGACGAAAGCCCGGTCGAATAGTCTTAATGTTCAGTTGAGCGATATTCCTAGAGATAGGTGAGCTCATTCTTTTGGAACCTTCACGGCCAAGTTTTCGCTTTAATTGAATTGAAACCTAAGATCTCTTTTTATTCAAATCTATTTTACTCCTAACATAATTCGATACCGAGTGTTATCTCTTCAACGACCTTTATTCTTAATCTACTTCCATCCTTTTTTAGTTAAAATTGACAACTTAAATATTTCGGTAAAATAATAGTTCTTTCGGAGCAGTAGGGATAATCAACCCATTCCCAGGAAATTTACGATCTGGATATTCTCCTGAATATCCTGTATTACTTGCGATAGGTGCACTTGCTTACAATTCACCGCGCGAAATTCAGACCCGCCGTGCTCCCTAGATAATTTAGAGTCGGGCTTAGCGCGCATCAAGTTTTTGATGTCGTTGCCGGGGACTCACTGAGTTGTTATTTTGAAATCCGAAGACTATTACTTTTACATATATTTCTAAAAATTAAAAAAAACTTAAAAACGCTATAACCCTCCATAGCGGAAAGGAGGTGATCGATCCAAAACGGATCCATCCGTCGGTACATATTTCACCTCCCCTTTTCCCCCTTCTTTGATTTCACCACCTTTACAAATTATAAATGAAAAAATTATTAAAACGCCCTTGTCGTATCCACATAAGCTCGATAGTGAGCGTAAGGATGCGCAGTATGAAAAATTTATTTTATTATTAAAAACAAATTCATATTAATGTTCCCTTCTGCGAAGCAATCTCGGAGATGCCTAAGTATGCAAAATATTTAAAACAATTTCTTTCTAATAAATAAAAATTAGAAAATATTTCGCATATATCTCTGAATGTTGACTGCTCAGTGGCTCTTACTAATAAATTGCCCCTTAAAAGATATGACCCGGGACATTTCTCCATCACGTGCCTTTTTGGCAATATATTAGTAAAATACGCACTTGCAGATTTAGGCGCGAGCATTAATTTGATGTCGTTCTCGCTCTTTCAAAAATTAGGTTTGGGCACTCCGGCGCCTACTAAAATGTAAATCCAATAAGAGGATCGCTCGATTAAGTTTCCTGTCGGGGTAGTGGAGGACGTACTTGTCCGAGTTGATAAGTTTATCCTTCCGGTACACTTCATCATCTTAGACATCGAGAAGGACACCGATGTACCCATTATACTCGGTCGCCCTTTTCTTGCCACCTCTCGTGCATTAGTTGACGAAAGTAACGGTCGTCTCCTCCTTCGGGTAGGAGATGACGAAGTTACTTTCTCTATTAATTCCTCCAAAGGAGACTCATTATCGAGCGATGACTTTTGTTATAATATAATTACCTATCTCGGAGATTATTCTTCCCCTATTTTCGAGTGTACTTTTTTACATGACGACATTTTTACTCTCGAAAATTTTAACTGCGAAGAGGATAACCCTCCTAATTTGTCTTTCGAACCTTTTGGATCGAACAACATTAAAATTAAAACCTCGTTAGAAGAACTGCCATGCCTTGAACTCAAACCCCTACCTAATTCACTCAAATACGCCTTTTTGGGAAAAGATGTTACCCTTCCCATTATCATTTCTTCGCATTTGAGCGATTCGAAGACTTCTGATTTATTGGGAGTTTTACTTAAACATCGCCACGCAATTGCGTGGCAAATTTACGATCTAAAAGGGATTACCCCATATTTTTGCACCCATAAGATTTTTCTTCACGATAATTGCCACAAAACTATTCAACCGCAGCGACGACTTAACCCAAACATGAAAGTCGTCATTAAAGCTAAAATTATTAAATTATTAGATGCAGGGATTATTTTTCCTATATCAGATATCTTGTGGTTAGTGTCGTTCACGTGGTGCCCAAAAAGGGCGGTCTTACCGTAGTGGAAAACGAGCATAATGAACTCGTCCCAAATCGAACTATTACGTGTTGGCGGGTGTGCATCGATTATAGAAAACTAAATGATGTCACCCATTAAGATCATTTTCCACTACCATTCTTAGACCAAATTCTAGAGCGTTTATCCGATCATCCGCATTTTGTTTTCTTGATGGCTTATCTGGGTTTTTCCAAATCCCCATTTCCCCCGATGACCAAGAGAAAACAACTTTTACCTGCCGTTTTGGTACCTTCGCATACCGAAGAATTCCATTTGGCCTCTGCAATGCACCAGCTACATCCCAAAGATGTATGATGGCAAACTTTGGCGAGCTGGTAGGAGACATTATGGAAATCTTTCTGGTCGACCTCTCTGTTTTCGGATGCTCTTCCCATGTTGTCTTCACAATTTAGATCGTGTCCTTCAGCGATTCGAGCACACACATCTTGTTTTAAATTTGGAATAATGTAACTTTATGGTTCGAGAAGGTTTGGTTCTCGACCATAAGATTTCGTCTAAGGGGATGGAGATCGATAAGGCCAAAGTCGAAATTATAGAAAAACTTTCCCCGCCTTCTAACGTTAAATCTATTAGGAGTTTCTTAGGCTACGCGAGCTTTTATAGACGTTTTTTTCAAGATTTTTCAAAAATAACAAAGCTGCTTACTCGACTATTGGAAAAGGAATCAAATTTTGTCTTTGATAGCGAATGCGAGTCTGCATTAAATTTTATAAAACAAAAACTTATCAATTCACCCATTTTAGTGGCGCCCGATTCGACCCTTCCGTTCGAAATTATGTGCGACGCTAGTGATATTGTCATAGGTGTCGTTCTTGGACAACATATAAACAAATATTTTCATCCTATTTATTATGCTAGTAAGACGCTCACTTCCGCAGAAGGAAATTACACGATAACGGAAAAGGAACTTTTAGCCGTCGTTTTTTTCTTTTGATAAGTTTCGTTCGTATATAACGCTATCTAAAGTTATCGTATTTACCGACCACTATGCCTTAAAATATTTGTTAGCAAAAATGGACGCCAAACCCCGCCTTCTTCGATGGATCCACCAGCAAGAATTTGATTTAGAGACCCAGGACAAGAAGGGCGCGAAACTTTAGCCCCTGATCACCTCTCACGCTTAGAAAATCCCGGTAAGGAAATGCTCGTCGAATCTGACATAAATGACAGATTCCTCAAGGAACGCCTCCTAGCCGTAAAAACTAGTTCATCTTCCCCGCCTTGGTTCGCAGATTTTGCGAACTATTTAATTATGAGGGTGCTCCCAAAAGACTTTTCGAGCCAGCAAAAGATGAAATTCTTTTGACTTGAAATATTACTTTTGGGAGGACCCTTTTCTTTTTCGTATCTACACGGACCAAGCGGTACGAAGATGCGTCGCGGGTGTGGAGTGCACGCAAATACTTAGTCACTGCCACGAGGGTCCGGCTGGTGGGCATTATCAAGCAAATCGGACCGCGTGAAAGGCGCTGGAGGCGGGCTTCTTTTGGCCTGCTCTATTCAAAGACACTCATAATTTTGTGCGCTCCTGCGATAGCTGCCAGCGGTCGGGTAACATCTCTCGTCACGACGAGATGCCCCAAAATTTGTTTTTAGAATGCGAAGTCTTCGATTTATGGGCCATCAATTTAGTTGACCGCCTGCCTCCGTCTTTTAAAAATAATTATATTTTATTAGCGGTCGACTACGTATCGAGGTGGGCGGATGTGCAAGCTCTCCTCACCAACATTGCGCGAGTCGTCGTTACTTTCTTTAAAAAACGTTTTTTCGCTTCGGCACACCTCGCGCTATTGTAAGTGATAGGGAGACGCATTTCTGCAACACCAAGATGGCTAAGACGTTAGCTAAATACGGCGTCACGGACAAACTTGCCACCCCCTACCACCCGCAAACTAGTGGCCAAGTTGAGGTGGTAAATCGAGAGATTAAGCGTATATTAGAGAAAACCGTTTCACTTAATAGGAAAGATTGGTCCATCAAACTCGATGATGCGTTGTGGACATATCATACCGCATACAAAATCGCAATTGGTTGTACGCCATATCGATTATTCAACGGCAAAGCGTGTCATCTCCCCGTAGAATTAGAACATCGCGCACTTTGGGCTTTAAAACTCTTAAATCTCGACGCTAACTTAGCCGCTCAAAATAGAAAATTATAACTAATTAAGCTCGATGAATGGCGTGCAAACGCTTACGAGAGCAATAAATTCTATAAGGAGCGTTCTAAGTTTAACCACGACCGAAAAATCAAGACCCAAAAAACTTTTTCTCTGGGCGATCTTGTCCTTCGTTATAATTCACGACTTAGACTTTTTCCCGGTAAACTAAAATCACGATTGTCCGGCCCCTTCAAAGTTGAAGAGATTTGGCTATATGGGACCGTACTCATCTCCCACCCAAAAAAGGCTCGTTTAAAGTAAACGGTCATCACTTAAAATTATATATAGCAGGTGATCCTGTGGACCATAATTTCGAATCCATTATCCTCCTCGATATATAAACCGCCACCATAGTCAAGCTACACGACTATAAACAAAGCGCACATGGGAGGCACCCCATGTTTATATTTTTCGCTATTTCTTTATTTTTCTTTTCTATTTTTTTCTTAATAATACAGGGTTCCTAACCTGGAACTCCCCAACCCCCTTTTAAGGAAGCTTCTACCCCCCACTCTCTTTATTTTATTTGTACATATTGCATTTTCTTTTTGTTCCGCATACTTACATTGTAACATTGGGGACAATGTTGGACTTAAGTATGAGGGTGTTTTCTTGCTGTATTTTCTACACTTCTACTTTCTGCACCCCAAAAATATAAAAAAGTAAAACAAAACAAAAAATAAAATTTAAAATGAAAGCAAAAAATTTTTTTTTCCTTTAACAAAAAATCCTAAAAAATTATGAAACCAAAATTCCAAAAATATTTAGTTTTATATTGTTTTGTTAATACTTTATGCACATATCTTGTTTTTGTAAATATTCTTTTCTCTCTTTCTCAACTTCTTTTCTTTCACTTCTTTGTAAATAAATTTTCTCTCTTTCCTTATTTTGTAAATATTTGCTTATAAAAACCAAAAAATATAAAAAAAATTAGAAAAGAAAAAAATAGTTCAAAAAATATATATATCATGTCGCCTTTTTCCGTATGTATATAATAACAAAATTAAACACAAAATAAAAAAAGATAATAATTCAAAAATAAAAAAAAAAGAGTAAAACTATACAGAAATTCCAAAAAAAAAGATAATAACTTAAAAACACAAAAAAATCATGGAATCTCTAAAAATTCTAAAAATTTTATAAATCAAATATTCTATTCTTAACCCTTTTTGCTCTCCAAAACTTTTGTTGCGAGTTTATTTATACGCAAATTTCATTAATTCTTTGTTTACTATCCGTTTATTAATTAGAGATTGATAGATTTAAATATCTGGGGTTAAGTTTTAAAGAATTCTTTATGCTTTGTTTTTAAGATAGGGGACTAGTTTTAGGCACTACTTCTAATTTATCTAAAATAGAGGCATGTGTACTATGTTAGAAAAAAATAACTATAGACTTCAATTACTTCTACTTCAAGCTTTTTAGATACACAAAAACGTTTAATTTATAAAGGTTGCTCTCAAATTTATTTTTATTAAAATCTATTTTTATTTTTGAAACAACCCATCTCCCCATATTTTATCCTTAAAAGAACCAATGTCAATAGGAAAAAGATTTCGTTCCGTAAATATAGGCATCCAATATTTGAAAAGATTATATGTTACAGAGTAAAAGGATAAAATTTATTACTCCTATACATATATATTGGGTTATATGAAGTTGTACAAAAAAATTTACTATTGCATGTTATGGAAAATAAGACTTCGTTTTCCTAAACGTCCATATTAAAAAAAATAGTATTTGAGGTTTGAAAAAAATATATACCTCACCTCCTCCAAAGCTCTCTTCATAAACCAAAACAATCCCCTTAGCCATATTCATATTCTAGACTTAATATAAAATCTTTTTGAGAGCATAATTTTTAAATTACATTATTTCCTTTAAACTCTTAAGCTAAAGTTCCTATAATTCCAATCTATTTATGTTAGCTAATGATTATAATTTTTGGTTGTTATTTGGCTACTTCAAGAAGTCTTTTGGGTGAAAACTTTTCCTCTGTTTAAATCAATTTCATGATTTAGGACTTCACTCTTATACCCCTGATAATTACTTTGATCTCTCTTTTAATTAATTCAAGCAGTAGCTAAACATAGGATTTCTTTAATTATTTATAAGTACATCTCCAACATTTGCTCTGGAATAACAAAAGCTTAAGTATGGTGGTATTTGATGAGTTTTAAATATTCGTATTTTTATGTACATTAATTAAGTCATTAGAGTTTCTTTTTGTTATTTTTTTTAATAAATTTCTTCTTTGTTGTAAAAATTCTCTAACTTAAGTTTATTTTTGTTTCCTACATTTTCACAGAAATCTACCAAAAATTGCGAATACACGACCATGTACTTTGGGTCAAGCCCGTGACCAGGGCGTGATACTTCAAGCCCGTGAAATCAGCCGCAAATCTGAAGAAAAAATGTGACACGCCCTAAGACACGCCCATGTCATTTGCCACGCCCCGTGACCAAGACCCGTGTCACGCCTTCGATGAATTCGCCATCGACAATCATCGACTAACCCAACATACCCAGCGACATGCCCGTGACCTAGGGCGTGACTCCTCCACCTAGCCTGACAAGACGATACGGTGATGTTTTTGACACAACCCACTCCTAGATCGATCTCCCCGACACGTCCTCCGCCATGCCTGTGACCGAGGGTGTGAAATCCTCGTGTACATCCGCAAGTCAAAGTAGCCATCAAATCGCCTGATCACATCACACATAGTGTAGACACGCCCCCCCCCCCCTACATGCCCGTGTCACCGAGCGTGTACTTCAAAAATTTTGCCTATAATCAGGCCCTTGATGTAAGGTGTTTGGGTTCCGAATTTTGAACTATTTTGGTGATTAAGGGCTGCTGTTTGGAGTTGTTTTGGGGCTATGCAAGGAATCTTTCCCCCTTCTTTTCAAATTTATTTAAGCTTTTGTAATCAACCCTTTTTAGTTAATGAAATCGTTTGGTTTTTTATTTTACAATGCTTTGAAATGTCTCTGAATGCCTCCTTTTCATTAATCTTATGTATCTTTGTTTTCATTTTCATATAGGGTGTGTGCGTGTATGAGTTCATTTTTGCGGAATTTATGCTTTAAAATGAAAAATCGTTTGCTTTACTTTCATTTTTATCAAATTTTACGTGTCATTGTTATAGCCATTTTTCTTATCATAGTACTTAGAATGGTTTAGATTTAGGATTTTTATTCTTTTATATTCGTTCTAATGAACTTGTAAAATGATTTCAAAAGTGGTTTTCATTATTCTTTAACTTAGATTTTCCTTTTTTAGATTATAAAACTTTGGGTTTTTTTAACTTTCTTACACTTTTTAAACCCTTTTACACAGCTATAAGAATGGATTATGTGTTAATTTAATTTTTCAACACCTTTGATTTTCGCATTTACTTAAAAAGATTTTTTGCTCAAACAATTTTTATTTCTACTTTTCATGCATTTCCATGAAATTCTAATGGTAAAAATGTAAACGTTTTAATTTTTCAAGCGCCTATTTTTCTCGCATTAATTTGAAAACTCTTTTCATTAAATAATTTTTATTTTGTCTTTTTACGCATTTCTACCACATACTAGCGGTAGAAATGTAGTTGTTTTAATTTTTTGATAACTTTGTTTTTCTTATTTTTTTGCTTGCATGCGTGCGTGTATGAGATAATTTTTAGCATTTTCTTTCATTTTTGTCGAGTGTGTGATTGTATTTTTCTTTTCAGTAGAGTGGGTGAGTTTTTATTTCAAGTAGAGTGCGTTGGAGTTTTTCAATTCAGTAAAGTTTGTGTGTGTGCGTTTTCATTTATGCAAGTGTGTGTGTGTGCATTTTCGTTTATGCAAGTGTGTTTGTGTTTTTCTTTATGTAGAGTGTGTGCGTGTGAGCATCTATTTTCTCCTACTCGTTTGAGTAGGAATCACTTTAATTTTCCACCTACTCATTTGAGTAGGACTTGTGTGTGTGAGTATTTAATCTCAGTAGAGTGTGTGTGTGCGTTTTACTTTCTACAGTGTGTGTGCGTTTTACTTTTCAGTAGTGTGTGTGTGTGTTTTAATTTCAGTAGAGTGCGTGCGTATGTGCATTTTTTTCCTCGTACTTGTTTGAGTAGGACTCACTTTCATTTACCGCCTACTCGTTTGAGTTGGACTTGTCATTTTAATTATGCAATTTTCCCTTTTTTGTAATTTAGTTTTGTTTCTTTTTCTTTATTATGAGTTTGGTTGAGTGCGTGTGTTTTTACCTTTTTTGGTAGCTTTTCTATTTCTAATATTAGGTTATCTTATTCTTTTTCTTATTTTTTTTTTGTAACCCTTCAGCGCTTAGTTTAGAATTCACGCCTAACAAAACTCATAAGCCATCCCCATTCCGATGAGTGGCTATTTGCTTTTAGCCCTCGGTATCGAAGTGATTGGGATATAAAATGTTTTAAATAACTACAGGTATTATTTTTCTATTTAATTAAAAAACTTAAGGTTTACCCTGGGTTAACGACGCGTAGAACCGCATATCGATTTGTGGGTTCTATTTCTATTATCCATACGCTAGCTAACCGAGAGGCCGTGTGTATGGACTGATCACCCCTGGGTAAAGAGAGTTCCACACTAACCCTCGAGAGAGGAGGCGCGCTAACTCTACCGGATTGGGTCCCCCCCCAATAGCAGGATTCTTAGCGTATTACGGACATTAAGTGGAATCCTTCATCGGAAGAAAGCCCAGTCGAATAGTCTTAATGTCATGGTGAGTGATATTCCTAGAGATAGGTGAGCTCATTCGTTTTGAACCTCTACAGCTAAGTTTCCGCTTTAATTGAATTGAAACCTAAGATCTCTATTTATTGAAATCTATTTTACTCCTAACGTAATTTGATACCGAGTGTTATCTCTTCATAGACCTTTATTCCTAATCTACTTCCATCCTTTTTTAGTTAAAATCGACAACTTAAATATTTCGGTAAAATAAAAGTTCTTTCAGAGCAGTAGGGATAATCAGCCCGTTCCCGGGAAATTTATGATCTGGATATTCTCCCGAATATCCTATATTACTTGCGATAGGTGTACTTGCCTACAATTCGTCGCGCGAAATCCAGACCCGCCGTTTTCCCTAGATAATTTAGAGTTGGGCTTAGCATGCATTAGTGCGTGATGCCCCCATGGTTAAGTGCATTAAAGACAGACCATTTCACTCATGCCAAATGGGCAAGTAGACAAGGGCTACCTTTAAAATCATCTTTGACAAAAATTCTACAAGATGCTTATATCTACTCCATATGGACTTATTTGGTCCCTTGCAAATTCGTAGTTTAGGAGGTAAAGTTTACATGCTGGTTATCATTGATGACTACTCACTGTTTGCATGTGTGTTCTTTCTGAAATAGAAGTCAGGTACATATGACTCCTTCACTAATTTTGTTTGGCAAATTTAGAAGAATTGAACTGCTCTGTGGTCAAAATCAGAAGTGACCATGAGATAGAATTTGAATCTAGCGCCATGATAAAATTCTTTGAATGTCTAGGTATCTTTTAGGAGTTTTCCTCTCCTCGCACTCCATAACAAAATGGAGCAGCTTAGAGAAAGAATAGAACTTTCATAGAGGCATGCAGAACCATGTTGAATGATTCTTCATTACTAGAGTATTTCTGGGCGAAGGTCATTAACACTGCTTGCTACGTGCAAAACAGAGCGCTTATAGATAAGAATCACCGTAAGACACCTTATGAACTATTGAAGGGCAAGAAACCAACTGTGTCTTATTTTAGAATCCTTGGTAGCAAATGCTTTGTACTTAATAATGGTAAATATTACAAAACTAAAGGTTATTGAAAAATGTTTTGAAGGTATTTTCATAGACTATAGTAGTCATAGTAAAGCTTATAGTATTTTGAACAAGAAAACCCTGGTGGTAGAAGAAACTTTTAATGTTGTATTTGATGAGTTGAGCATGCTTCATAGTAGCTCCTCTAGTGTATTGGTTGAAGATGCATGTATAAAGTTAAAAGTGCTAAGCTAGGAATAAATTGGAAAGAAAGAGGCTCTAAGCACGATCAAAGTAAACAATCCAAGCCTGGTAAAAGAAGAACTTCAAGATGAAGAGCTCCATTTAATTGAAGAAGATGTACTAGAAGTAGCAGAATCTCCTAGTGGAATAGAGGATGCCAGGAATCTAGTGATCAGAACTCGAGAGATCATCAAGCTGATCAGATCATTGGAGACCCTCATGATGGAGTAAGAACGGGAAGAGGTACAACGAATGAAATTTTGCACTTAAGTTTTCTTTCGCAGATTGAGCTAAAGAAATTTGAAGAAGCAAATAGAGACGCTTCATGGATAATTGTAATGGAAGAAGAACTCTATCAATTCAAGAGGTGCAAAGTTTGGGAGCTAGTAATAAGAACCAATGGTCACAATGTGATCGGGACAAAATGGGTCTTCAAAAATAAGATGGATGAAGATGGTGTAATTATAAATAACAAAGCCAGACTTGTAGACAAAGGGTATCGACAAGAAAAAGTGATCGACTTTAATCAAACCTTTTATCCAATGGCCAAAATCAAAGCGATCAGATTGTTCCTCGCATATGCTGCTAACAAAGGGTTCAAGGTTTATCAAATTGACGTGAAGTAAGCCTTCCATAATTGTAATTTCAAGGAAGAAGTATACGTGGAACAATCCCCAGGTTTTGTTGAATATTCATTCTCTGATTACGTTTATTTCCTTTATAAAACTTTATATGGTCTTAAACAAGCTCCTCGAGCTTGGTATAAGATGTTATCTAGCTTTCTTCTTGAGAACAAGTTCAAAAGGCATAAGATAGATAAGACATTATTTTTTATGGAAGTTAAAGACAAGATTTAGCTAGTGCAAATCTATGCCGACGACATTTTCTTTGGATCTAAAAATGACAAACTTTGCAAAACGTTTTCTAACTTGATGCAAGAGAAGTTTGAAATGAGCAGTATGTGAGAGCTGAATTATTTCTTAGGACTTCAAGTGAAGCAATCTGAATATGGAATTTTCATCTCTCAGACGAAGTTCACCAAGTAGTTAATTAAGATGTTTGGAATGAAGAACTCAACCTCAAAGAGGACTCCAATGGGTTCAACTATGACAAGTATGTAACGCCCCCGATTTTCCAGTGATTTATTTAATTTCTTATTTGACGTATTTTGAAGGGCGTTATGTTAGCGCGTTTTGGTCATGTGACGTTGTTAGAGCGTGCTCTTAGCTCTTTAGGTTCCCTGCGTGGCTTGGTGATGCCTGGTAACCCTAGCGAGTACTGTTTGAAGAGCATCTTGGGGAATTGGATTTTTGCCTTGCTCGGATACCTTTCTGCTAGTAGACCGGCCAAATTTTGACGTTGGGATAATATTTTCAATATGTCGTATTTCGTGCGTTCCGAAGGATTTGAAGTTTGTATGTTTTCCGTAGGTGAAATTATTAACTAAGGAATCTTTCATTCGCCGTTGGATTCGCGTCGCTTCGCAAAAGGGCGCGCGTAACCATTTTGAATTAGATCGGTGAGAATGAATCCTTACCGATCGGTGACATTCTCACCGCCAATTTGTTTTATTATATAATAAATATATTATTATTATTATTATTATTAATTATATATAGTTAAAGAAGAAAAGTTCTTCTTCTTTCCCCGAGCTTAAATTTTTGAGTACCCAAGGTGGAAGTAATGACTATAAATGAGTTGCTTTTTGTTGTAATTGTTAGAATAGGTTTCCTAGATGCCTAAACTAGGAAGTTATCGCTCGGCGGGTAGGGGGAAATAACTCGGCGGGTAAGAATAGTTCAGGGATGATAGGTGGTGTTGTCGGCTAGTTTTGGTGCCGAATCGTGGAGATGTGGTACTTTTAGGACATGAGCCGTCAATTCCCTCCTTTGGACTTTTGGGTTCCTGTACCCTGTGGCGGCCCCTTTAACTCTTGAACACCTGGCCTGGTTGTTCGGTTGTGACTGTTCTTAGTCTCCGACACAGGTTTGGGATTTGTGCCAGTGCTAATGATTTACAAGTTTAGGAGTTAGTTCCTTCTTAAAATATTGGTTTCCTTCTGTTTCTGCAGGCTTGAGCGGAGTTTGGTACGTTTCTGTACTTGTTGCTTTTCTCTCACTTTACTGATTATTACACCTGCATTTTGTCCTCTTTTGGATTCTTTAGCTGAGTTTTTCGGCATACTCTTGCAGGGTTGGTAACTTTTTTTTTCTTTCTGTTCTTTTATTCAATTATTATCTGATGCTTCTTGCCACTTGTTTCATTATTTCTTGCTGAGGTGTTATTCTTTTGAATGCCGGTTCAGGTAGCCGGCTGTGCGGCTAGTTCAGGAGTACTGCGCTTTGGCAGTGTTTTCCTCGCTTGTCGAGGTAGTTCTTTAGCCTTGTAGTAGTACAGACATACATGCTCACCAGCGAGTGTGTCAGGTTGTTGACGCTCGTTGGTGATTTTCCTTTGTGATATTAAGTATTTGCTTAGCTGCTAGTTTACCTATTTTGTGGTAGTTTCACATGCTCTCTGGGAATGTTTTATGCTAGGTTGCTAGTTACTTTAAACCCTATAATAGAACTACTATATGCGATCATCAATCTCTATTTTCCAAATGCGTAAAAAGATGGTTTTCCAAAATATTATAAATTGAAATCTAATTGATTGTCCTCTTACGCTTAAACGTATAAAAATAGTTTTCAAACTGTGGACTATCTGACAGAGCCGAGGGATACGGCCATTAATTTAAAAATCAGTTTTCTATTCATTTTAACTTATGATTTGAAGGATTAGAGTGTTGCAGCAGTAGTTATCCCCTGCTTGAATCACAGCTCGTTGTTTTCTCGTGCTCTGATATTATATAAATGGAAAATATGTGACAAAGGATGAGAAAGGAAAATCTTTTGATGAAACCAAGTTAATTGGATCCTTGCTCTACCTTTCTGCTAGCCAGACATAATATTTTTAATATGTGTATGCAAGATTCCAGAATTCTAAGGAGCCGCTGCAACCTTAGGTACGCCACTTAGCTTATGATACCCAAGAAGTAATGACTATAAACTAATTGTTTTTTCAGATGCAAACTTTGCAAGAAGCAGGGATGATAGGAAAAGAACTTTTAAGACATGTCAATTACTACGAAGAAGGCTTATCTCATGAAGTAGCAAGAAGCAAAATTGTGTTGCAATCTCAACTATTGAGTCAGAATCTGTAGCCGCATAGATATGGATCGCTTGAAGACTACAACCTGAAGATGAAGGAGATTCCTATGTTATGCGAATCATCCAGTGCCAAAGCAATTGATTACAATCCTGTCTCTCACAGTCGGATGAAGCACATCAAGATAAGGTACCATTTCATCCAGGAGCATGAGGAGAATAGGGACATCAATCATAATTATGTCCCGACGGATAAGCAAGTTTCCCATATATTCACAAAACCAGTGGATGAGACCATGTTCTCCTTCTTCAAAATGGAACTTGGTATGCTCAACAAGTAGTCATGATAAAGTCAAGAAATCAGTCAAAGAACAGGAATTTTTGATCTTAAGAAATCTAAGGAAAACTATCGAGTAAACTCGTGTGATTTCGACGAATTCGTCGAGACTTCTCGTGAAATCATAACTTCTTTAGAGTCATTTCAACGAATTACCCTAGTATTCACGAGTCATTTCGATGAATTTATCATGCTTTCTCAAGTCATTTGGATGAATCAATGAATATCTGAATTTTTTCCAAGTCTTATGTATTAGATCCTCGAAGTGTATTTCCCAAATACGTATGCGCTTCTCTCTCTCTCTCTCTCTTCAAAATATTAAAACAATATACATAGGACTTAGAGGCACTGGGTTTTCACACACTTCGTAAAGACTTCTCGAGACCTTCTGCCAATTCAACTCCCGATTGTGAAGAGTTCGCTGCCAATTCACGTCCATCAGTACAAAAGTTCTTCGTCGTGTTCGTCAAAGGCAATCATCATCGACCTCGTCTCAAGTAGTGTCCCCGCTCATCACCAGAATTTATCGTCCTTTTCTGGACAGTTACAATTCAATTCTCAGATATGACACCAAGATGCAGCGGAAACCTCCTTGTTGGTGGTGAACTTGTGCATATAGTGTTCAAACAGCCTTCGATGAGTTTAGGAATGTCATCTTGATGCTTGATATAGCATGCTTGACTTTTATTCTAGAACACCTTTGCCAAGTTCTGAACAGAGACATCTAAGAGTTCTATCAAAATGCAAAGATCAGGCTTAAGGGCTCGATCCTCAAGAGCAAAGACAGAAACACCCATGTTAAAGTGAAAGCCAATCTCTTGAATCAATACTTGAAACTGTCATTGTTGAGGAGGAAGAGTTACTTGAAGATACAGATTTGCATCGAGCCCTTCTCTTTTGTGGTTTGATTATAAGAACTACCTCGATTAGAAGGAAAGGGATGAACAAGGAAGGAATGTTATTGATAGATATCATGGGAAAGGTCCTATTATATATGGTTGGGCCCAATGATTATATTTCTGGTGAGAAGTTCAAACTCCTTGCAGCAGTGATTTGCAGGAAGAGAATTAACTTGGGAATGATTCTCTTTGAGAAGATCAAGGAGTGTCTAAATGCACCTAATTTTGGAAGGATTCTCACTTTATATCTGAATCAAATGGATAAGAACTATTTTGATATGTCTACATGTATACCTATTCATCACTTGAAGAAGATTGATTCATCCATATTCAATATATGGGAGTGAAGAATTCCCAAGGAAGGTGGGATTAAGAGCTGAAGTGGAGGAAGAGGAATTTCTTGAGGAGGAGATAATTCCATCACCTACCCCCTATGAATCACCTGAGAGCTCTGGTATAGTTGTTGAGGGGGGAGACACTACCTTCAATGAATATTGAAGATGTTCCTATCCTTTCTGTGCAAGTTCAAGTACCTACAGAGAATAAAGAGATAGTGTTTATAGTTACAGAGATTCTACTGACTTTGGAAACAAATGCAATTGTTCTTGTTGCTACTATGGAGGCAGCTGAGGATGTTGTTGATGCTGATGACACTAATGTTGATGCTGCAGTTGATGATGATGATGATCTTGATGGTAATATAATGGAAGATAATGACATTGATATTGATGAAGTTGTTGCTACTGCTGATTTGGCTGTCAGTTTCCCGAAAGATCTTCTAGCTTTGGCTGAGTGGGAGATAAACCAGCCATCAAATTTTCTTCAAGGCCAACTTGAAAAGTTCATCGATGACCTTGAGGAAAGGATTTCTAATATCCAGAGTGGCCCTGCAGTCCAGACCCAGAATGATTTGAAGGCTCTCAAAATGTTTGATGCTCTAATTGAGGGGGAGAACATTCTTGAAATTTTTGATGAGGAAGGAGAACATCTACCTAGTGTATATGAGACTGTTACAGAACATCCGACACCTTCAAGACCTTAGGGTGAGGATATTCCTAGTTCTAGTTCTGATAATACTCTGCTTAAATCTATTAAAGCATGGCTTCCAAAGCAAAGAGCTCACTTTGATCTGTTCTTGAAGAACGTTCTTGATAAAGTATAAGAGGTGGAAAAAGACATGAATAATGGATTTACTAGTTCAAGGTCAACCTTGAAAAGCTGGAATACAACTTGGATAATTGTCTAGTTCAAGGTGGCAAAGTAATTTTGCATACCATGAAAGGACTTAGCAACAACCTTGATGAGATAATACATGTGCATGAAACAGCAAAGACTATTATTGATGCACAAAACAATCAGATGCACTATTTTGATAAACAAATGGTCTACTTCAGAGATACAACGGTCAATGCCCTTACTTCAAAAGTCAGAAAGGGGAAAGATAAACTTGACAGGAAGCTGAATGCACTGGAAGCTGCATTGCATCAAGAGGGTTGTGGTGTCAACACTTACTGTTTTGAGAATTTAAATGGTTGTACGGAGAGTTCTTTGGATCAAATATAAACACTAAAGCCAGAATGCCTGAAGTCAGAATGCCAGATTGAAGTTATGATGACGTTCAGCCTAGGTAGGAGTACTCCTTGTACTAGAAAGATACTTAGGAATATTCTCAGGATTATTATTAGTATGGGATATAGACTGCTACTCAGACTACTGAAACTACTGCTGCCGGAGCTGATGTTGAGATTTTTGAGGAGCTATCTCAACCTGCTTATAAGAGAAGAAGGTATGGAGAAGGTAGTACCATAGAGCTTGTCCAGAAATAAACCCATGTTAATGTCGGTGGTAGATCTACCTATTGGGTATTGTTTCCACAATAACCGTTATTTGAAGAAGTCCCCCTTGAACTAAGATGAATTGAGATTGCATTTGACATTACTTTTGAGTTATGCACTTGCAGGATTTAATTGTCAAGTGCACACTAATGTCAAATTATAATGGGACATCAAACATAGGACATCGTGTTTATTCATATGTAATCTCTCTACTGGGGTGTACTTCATTTTCAAGTGCATAGGAATCAAGGAAAAGGATGGTTGCTGAGTTGAGGAAGAATTAGAAATTTTACTAAGTAAAATTTGTCAAGTGTACACGTGAAGCCTCGTGTAATTCATCAAGACATCACGTGAATACTGGTGGAATTCATCAAGTTTACTTGGGAAATTTCTGGCAGTTTCTTAAAACTCCTTTAGAAATGAATAAGTTAAATTCACTGAGTATATACATAAAGTCTCGTGTCATTCATCGAGACATCATGTGAATACTTGTGGAATTCGCCAAATGTTTTCAAGTGGTCCAGTGACTGTTAATAGAAAATTTCTTCTGGTCCAAATTTCGGCAAAGTAAAATTTGTTGAATAAACTTGTGTAATTCATCGAATGCTCTTGTGTAATCTAAGTAATTCGTCGAGTGTTCTGGCTATTACACGTGTCATTTCGACGAGTAGACTTAAAAATTTCTTTGGTTCGATTTTTTCCAACGGGGTCTTTTTAAAAATGATGTCCATGTACAGTGCACGTGGAAGCATGTTTATGAAGGAGATTTCTAGCCGGTGCAGATAGAACACTATATAAATATCAAGGAATTCGTTTTGATAATAACAGATCGCTAAGGATTAGAAATTACTCTTGACCTAATTTTCAAAATCTTGAATGATTGAACTTCTCATCTGATCTAGTATTCTCGGAAACGTAAACTGACTACTTCAAAGTTTACAATCGACGATTCTTCTCAAAGAAAGATTCGACAAGATCATTGCTTTCAGATTCTTTAAAGGTTGTTCTTGATCTAGTAGTATCCCAATGTTTTTAGATCAAGATTTTCAAGTTTTCAAGTCTCTCCATCAACCTTCATTTCAAAATCTACCCCCCAAAAAGGAAGATGATTGAATCCATTCAGATATAAAGATGAAGATTGTTTACAATCTAGGAACTTGTAAAAATTATTTTCATTTTTGTAGGAAGTTTCAACTTCCAAGTTTGTAGATCTGTTATAGGAGTGTTGTCTCTGATTTAGAGGAGTTGAGTCTCCAAGGTGTAAGATTGTGATAATCTGAGTTTTGGTGAAGTAGCAGATTCTAGCTCGAAGTG
The DNA here is from genome assembly GCA_039583875.1 of Platanthera guangdongensis. NCBI lineage: Eukaryota > Viridiplantae > Streptophyta > Magnoliopsida > Asparagales > Orchidaceae > Platanthera > Platanthera guangdongensis. The sequence continues at coordinate 130,879,271 of CM077162.1, read as the reverse complement.
CTATATAGGTGAGGCATGTCAGTGGACATACCCATCTTGGGGAACCACTATAAATCCTTGTGTATGTGTTGTGCTTCTATCTATCTATCATTATCAGTTTTTTTATTTTGTTAAAAGATGCAAAACTCACTTATTCGCCCCAAAAGTCTTTGTTTAAGAGTAACTACACACCTAGTGGGGGGGGGGGGGTGGGTTGAATTGGTTTTCAAGCCTTTTAAACAACGTTTAAGTGTGGATGAGTTGTGTGTTAATTCTTATTGTTAGATTTCAAGAGACAGAACAAAACACAGAATTTATAGAGGTTCCCCTATATAGGGTACATCCACATTCCCCCATCACCTATCTAGTAGTGAGCTAGATTTGGCTAACACCTCCTTTATCTTAACTCCTTGAGCTTACAACTCAGATCCCACAGGATCCTATACCTAAGAGTGAAGAGCACTCTTACAACTTAGAGTATAACAAATCCTACCTCTGGCTAAATAAACCTACACACAGAGATACCAGATATCCTACCTTAGATGTACACAGAGATCCTACCTCGGGCCAAACATCCCAACCTCAGATCCTAAACAGGATCTTACAACTCAGAGAATTAACTTCTACACTCAGCCTTTATAATATAGGCTTACAACTCCGATAAATAGATGATCTTACAGATTGAGTAAGGTTTTGATGATGATTGACACCAAAGAAATTGTTCTTTGTGCCTCCTTTCTAAACTGAGAAAACACAATCCTCTCTTCTTCACACCACAAAGACTATTAATCTTTAGGTTATTTTTGCTTGTGCTGAGAAGACAATTGTAGTGCTCTATTTCTTCAAGCCTTTGATGTAACAACATTGAGTGCATTGACCATGAAGATTATCAACACATTTTGAATGCTCTACTTCTCCTTCTTCTCTTACCAAAAAATAATATATGTACTTGCTTTAGAAGACCTAGATGATTCAGTTTTTGATCTCTTCAAACAACCAGCTCTTTTCTGAGTTAATGAAAAACTTCTGTAAATCCGAGTGTAATGGCTGTTCTAACTCAATGGAGCTCTTTCTTGTCATTAGAAAAAACTTTATTTTATTTCTCTGTAAAACTCTTCTTCTTGTTTCCTGTAGACTAACGACTCTTTTCTATGTTTGTGCAAGACGAATTTAGAAGTTATAAAGTACATTTAGCTTTAATTGTTGTATGGAAGGCATTCGACACCATTTGTGTTCCAACGCACAAGTCCCACGATATTTAAATTATGGATGATGTCAGCATGACATAGTACATATGGACTCAATATTTTTTAGACAAACTATACAGGCATTGAGTGTAGTCAAGTGACTCAATGTAAAAATACTTAGTTGAAATTCTATTTCCTGAGGTGTTAAGTGAACCTTCAACACTCAATGCATCTTATTTAGACAGCATAATTGATAAGGAGCTGAGTGAGCCTTCATCACTCAATGCTTAATGACTTTGCAGAATATTTGGTATGAAGGCGTTGAGTGTAGCTCCTTTACTCTACACTTCCTAACTTTGCAGAATTCTTAATGAGTGATGGTTAAAGCTCGCGGCGCCCCGCAGGTTTATTTTTTGAAAAGCGGTTGATTGTTTATTTATGAAGGACTGGAGGCGCGGATTTATAATCTATAAAAAATTTGAAACCGAGTTTTAACGAAAGGAGGCAAGTGCACCTATCGCATGTAGTACAGGATATTCCGGTGATGAATATCGGGGTCATATTGCTCTTGGGGACGGGTTGATTATTTTTACTCTTCCCTAGAGGGAACTATTATTTTACCGAAAATAACTTGTCTGGTTATTATTTATATATATAAAAACAGAAAATAAAAGCAGAAAGTGTCGATTAAGAAATAGTGCAACAGTACCAAATCAAATTTGAACTAAAATAACTTTTAATAAATAGCGATCCTAATTTCAAATTAATTAAGGCGGAGACATGGCCGTGGAGGTTCCATAAACATGAGCTCACCTATCTCTAGGACTATCGCTCACTTGAACATTAAGACTATTCGACCGGTCTCTCGTACGGCGAAGGATTCCTCTTAATTTCTGCATTTTGCTAAGAACCACTCTATTGGGTAGGGAACCCAATCCGGTAGAGTTGCGCGCCTCCACTCTCGAGGGTTATTGCGGAACTCCCTTTACCCAGGAGTGCTCGGTCCATATACACGGCCTCTCGGCTAGCTAGCATATAGACTATGGAAATAGAGCCCACACATTGATATGTGGTTCTACGCATCCTAAACCCAGGGCAAATCTTAAGTAATTTAATTAACAAGAAAAAGAGGACCTTTAATTATTTAAAGCTATTTTTCTGTCCCAATGCTCTTCGATACTAAGGGCTAAGAGCGGTTAGCCACTTATCGGAATGGGGACTGATTATGAAAAGAAATTTGCATAATTGAAAAGTGCAAGTCCTACTCAAACATGTAGGCGGTAAATGAAAGCAGAAAATGAAAGGAGTAAATGAAAGCAGTAAAGAAAGCTGTAAAATGCAAGTCGTACTCAAACGAGTAGGCGGGAAATGAAAGCGATAAAATTGCAAGTCCTACTCAAACGAGTAGGCGGGATATGAAAGCAATAAAATGACAAGTCCTACTCAAACGAGTAAGCGGTTAATGACAAGTCTTACTCAAACGACTAGGCGGAAAATGAAAGCTAAAAAATTTTGAGTCCTACTCAAACGAGTAGGTGGGAAATTAAAGCGAGTCATAATTAAATAATTAGGAGGAAATAGATGCGCACACACACTCTATCGGAATAAAACACACACACTCTTCAGAAATAGAACACACACACTCTACATAAAATAAAAACAATAAAATCTAACTCATACACTCACACACAAGCAAAAATGAAAAAAACAAAGTAATCGAAAAATTAAAACAAATATATTTTTATCGTTAGAACTTGATAGAAATGTATAAAAAGAGAAAATAAAAATTAAAGAAGCAAAATAGTTTTCAAATAAAAACAAAATAAAGGTGTTTGAAAAATTAAAATAACGACTTATCCATTCTTATAACTCTATAAAAATGCTTAAAATGTGGAAGAAAGAGTAAAAGAACGAAAAGTTTTACAAAAATAAAAAGACTAAGTAAAAAGAAAACAAAACAACTTTAAAATTATTTTTATAAATATGTAATAATGAACAGAGAGTTCAGGAAAATCCCATGTATAAATGAAGCTAAGTAACAAAATAACTAAAACATAAAAGCATAAATTTATTCTCATACACACACATACCCATTTTAAAGAAAAGAAAAAAAAACTAAGATAAAACAAATAAGATTGCTTAAGGAGGGGCACATAGATGTGATCCATAAAACCGTAAGGAGGAAAAAGCTAGTAATTTTATTAAGATGAAAAGTTGATTACAAAGCTAAAACAAACATAAAAGAGAGGGGGAGAAAATCTCCTTACAAAGAATGGAAAATATCTAAGCAGCACCTCCCCTAAGCAAAATTGTTCAAAAAAACAGAACATTGGATCTTAAAGAGAAAATCTATTTATAGGAAAAAAATTCGGTTTACACACCCTATGTCACGGGCGTGTAGTAGGGCATGTAGCGACTGTTGCTGAAGTGACGCAGAACATTTATTACTGGTTTGACTTTGGGGTTGTGCACGTGGAAGACACGGGCATGACCCTGCTGTCACGGGCTTGTAGTTGGGGCGTCTCGGCGAGGTTTATCTGGGGAAGGCGTCGTGTCATTTCGTCACTAGCTCCATCTTATCTGGGACTTGTGGATTTGTCATGGGCATGTCGCTGACTTCGCACGGGCATGTTAGTGGGTTCGACAATCGTCAAATGCTGAAAGTTAAGATAGAGGCGTTGAATGGCGATGACAGTGATAATGGCGTTGAGTTGTTGGCGTTGAGTGGCAGGCTGGCATCGAGTGGTTGGCGTTGAGTGGCTAGTCGACGTTGAGTTGAGCTCGACGACCCAGATTTGCCACGGGCATGTCGGGCATGTCACAAGAGTGTTCAGAAATCCTCGAATGCAGATCGTTGAGTTGAGATCGACGAACGTCGAGGGAGTGATACAGGGCTTATCTCGTGATAAACATGGGCGTATCGGGTTGTTCAACGAATGTCGAGTGCTGATCATCGAGCTGGCGGCAACTTTCTGTTGGGAATAAGTAACATGCACAGGTCATAGGAGTGATCGAGAAGTACACGGGCGTGTACTATGAATTTTTGGACTTTTCTGCAAAATTTTAGAAAACAAAAAGAGGAAAAGTTAGACGATGTATATACAAAAAAGGAACTTTTTTAAAAGGAAAAATAACAAAAATGACAAAAATAAACTAAAACGACCTAATTAATGTACGTAAAAATACGTATATTTACAACTTATCAAATACCCCATACTTAAGCGTTTGCTATTCCAGAGCAAAAGTTGGAGATATACTTGTAAGGAATTAAAGAAATCATGAGTTTAACTACCGCTTGAATTAATTAAAATAAAGATCAAAATAATTAACATGAGTATTTGAGTTAAGTCCTAAATTATGACAAAAATTTAAATGGAGGAAGAGTTTCAGCTAAAGACTTCTCGATATAATCAAATAAAAAGCAAAAATTGTATTTGTTTGGTTAAAAAAATAGATTGGGATTATGGAAACTTTAGCTTATAAGAATTAAAGTAAATAATGCAATTTAAAAATTATGCTCTCAAAAAGAATTTAAATTAATTCTAGAATTATTTGAAATTGGCGGAGGGGGATGTTGTGGTTTATGAAGAGGGCTTTGGTTTAGAGGTGAGGTATATTTTTTCTCTCAAACCTCTAATGAAATTTTTTTGTTGAATGTGGATGTTTATTGTGCGAATAGAAAAAGAGAGTCCAGAATTTGGAATAACTGAAATCTTTATAATCCAAAAAAGGTGTGTATTACATGATATAGCCTCTCTTTTATAGAATGAAGGAGATGAGAGAGATTACAATTAAATAATGTAGGACTAAAAAATTACATCTGCAAGTGGTTTAACCTAAATAAAAGCCGACCAAGCCGCGCGGTTTGACGAATGGGCAAACCGCCCGACAACCACCAGAGGGAGACAACAAGCCGACACTAGAGACCGACAGGTTGCCCATTCTCCAAGTCGCCACGGACAGATCGGAAGTCCGCCAGGGCACCAACAACAACATACTTGCTACCAAACAGCTGGAGAGAAACTGACAGACTGTCAGGACTACAATCCACCAAAGTCAGACCGCCATACTGCCCGTACTACAATCCGCCAGAGTCAGACCGCCAGACCACACAGTCTCTATTCTGCAACACTCCCCCTCAAGCTGGAGCATATATGTCAATCATGCCCAGCTTATCGCAAATGTGATGAAAAGAGGCGGATATCGGCTTGGTGAAAATATCAGCTAACTCTTTGTTTGAGGTGACGAACGGAGTACAAATTTGTTCCTTCAAAATCTCTTCCCGAATAAAATGGTAGTCAACTTCAGTGTACTTTGTTCTCTGATGGAACACTGGATTTTTAGAGATGTATATAGCGGTCTTTTTGTCACAAAACATAGATAGAGGATGGTTGTAGACCTCTCCTAAGTCAAGCATGAGAGCCCCTAACCACTTTAACTCATACGTGGTCGATGTCATACTTCGATATTCTGCTTCTGCACTGGATCTGGAGACGACAGACAGTTTCTTGCTTTTCCAGCTCACAAGGTTTCCCCCGATAAAGGTGCAAAAACCTGATGTTGACTTGCGGTCTCCTTTGTGATCGACATAGCTTGAATTGGAGCATGCTTCAACCCTCAAATATCCATTCTTCCAAAATAGAAGTCCTTTCCCAGGAGATGATTTAACATACTACAATATACTTAGGGCAGAATGTAGATGGCACTCCCTAGGAGCTTGCATGAACTGGCTAACCTTGCGTACAACATAGGCAATATCGGGTCTGGTCACCATGAGTTATATAATTTTACCAACCATATGTCTGTACCTCGTACTATCAGAAAGAAGAGGAGAGTCATCCGTCCATGTTTTATCTTCTCCAGTCGTCATGGGACATCGGGCAAGTTTAGCCCTAATCAGCCCTGCCTCTTTTAACAAGTCAAGAGCATACTTCCATTAGGAGAGGACAAGTGAATTGGGCTTCCGAGAAATTTCAATCCCTAGAAAGTATTTTGGAGAGCCCATATCCTTTGTAATCAGGTGTTTTCGATGATGCTTCTTTATTAAGATTATCTCAGCTTGGTCATATCCAGTGAGAAGAATATCATCCACATATACCGCAAGCACCACTAGACCTAGAGAGGTTTTTCGAGTAAATAAGTAATGGTCAACGGAACTTCTCGTAAAACCCACAACCGCCACAATCTCGCTAAACTTGTCAAACCAAACCCGTGGACTTTGCTATAGGCATAGATAGCCTTCCTGAGCCGGCAAACCTGTGTCTGCCCCTGAGCAACATACCCTAGAGGTTGCTCCATGTAGACATCTTCCTGAAGATCCCAATAAAGAAAGACATTTTTGACATCTAGCTGTGAAATGGTCCAATCCCTGTTGACAGCCGCAGAGAGAAGGACCCTAATAGTGCTGAGATGAGCAACTGGAGAGAAAGTGTCAAAGTAGTTAACTCTATAAGTCTGTGTAAAGCCTTTGGAAACAAGCCGAGCCTTGTAACGATCCACACTACCATCAGTGCGGAACTTCACCACAAAGACCTAGCGACAGCCAACAACATCTGTGCCGAAAGAAGGAAGAACCACGGTCCAGGTACCCCGTTTAGTGAGAGTAGCAATCTCTTCATCCATGGCAGCCTTCCAATGTGGAATAGTAATGGCCTCCTGATAGGAACGGGGGTGGTGGAAGTGGAAGATATAGCCAGCACAAACTTCCAGGGAGCAGGGGTTAGACGATCATAGGAAACAACAACATCAAGCATGTTCTTGGTACATTCCTGAACCCCTTTGCGAAGGGCAATGGGGAGGTCCAGGTCAACAGCTTCCTCAATATCTACAGCATCCATGACGGAGAGAGCTGGCCCTAGAGGAGAGATTGATGGTGGCGAAGAGGAGGGAGATTGCGGAGGTGAAGAGGGAGGAGAAGATGATGGAGACGGTGTAGGAGGAAATACCTCAGTACGAGTCGATGGGCTGAAGGGAAGAGTAGGAGAACTGGAAGACACGGGGAGAGGAGAGGAGTTATCAGAGAATATGGAGCATTCTGGAAGAAGGTAACGTCCGTTGAGTCGAACTGCTTGCAAAGAATGGGGTCAAAACAACAATAGCTTTTTTGAGTGATAGAGTAGCCCAGAAAGACACATTTGATGGAGCGAGGGGAGAGATTGTCGCGAGTGGCGGAGGGAGCATGCACAAAGGTTGTGTACCCAAAGATACGTGGAGGGAGAGGAAAGGGGTCCTTGCCCGGATAGAGAATGGATAAAGTGGTTTGACCGTAGAGAATGGTGGAGGGAATGTGATTGATGAGATAACAAGAAATGAGAACAGCATAGCCCCAGTAGAAGCGAGGGACATGCATTTGCATTAGCAGTGTGCGAGCGACATCAAGGAGGTGACGGTTTTTGCTTTCTGCCACTCCATTTTGTTGTGAGGTGTAAACGCAACTGGTTTGATGAACAATCCTATGTTGCATACAAAAAGAGGGAAAAGTTTGATTAACATACTCTTTTGCATTATCAGAGCATAAGATTTTAATAAAAACATCAAACTGAGTTTTAATTAAATGATAAAAAGATGTGCATACATCAAAAATGTTCAGAGAGTTCCCGTAAGAGATACACCCAAGTACATCGAGAGAAGTCATCAATAAAAGTAACAAAATAAGAACTACCCCGACCAATGGTGAGGGTAGGAGCAGGACCCCAGATGTCGGATTGAACAAGATCAAATAGACGGGTAGAACCACGATCTTACTTTGACAGGAAGGAGGAACGGTGATGCTTACCAAGCTGACAGGCGTCACAGTTGAGAGAACTGTGCAGAGGGAGATCGGGCAGAAGCTGACAAAGAAGTCGTGGAGGAGGATGCCCAAGGCGGAGATGCCATTGTAGAAGATCTATAGAGGAGGAGGAGAAGGCCGACAAAGCAAAAATGTTGTCAAGAAAGTAGAGGCCGCCACTCTCAGTCCCAGTAGCAATCGTCCGTTGGGAGCTCAGATCCTGAAAAGAGAAAGAAGTTTGAGTAAATGTGACGGATCATTAAAGTTTCTTGCAAAAATAAGTAACTGACAATAAATTGCTTGGAAAATTGGGCACATAGAGAGTGTTGGCTAGGAGAAGAGATGGAGTGACATGAACCACTCCCATCCCATGAACCGGGGAGGGAGAGTCATTTACAACAAGGATCGAGGGAAACCGATCATGTGTTTCAAGGAGAGAAAAGCATTGAGAATTGCCTATCATGTGATTAGTTACACCAGAGCCGATGAGCCATTTACCTTGAGTAACCAAATGAGCACTACCTGAGGAAGTGACCACCGAAGCGGATGACTTGGAAGAGGAGGTGGAAGAGTCACCAGAAGGGTGAAGATGTGGATGTTTCATCCAGCAGCGATCCACAAGATTCCTGGTGCAGCCACAGTGAGAGTAGAGGAATCGCGAAGAACTAGGTCCACCGGAATGGTGGTTGCGGCTACAAGAGCCACTCCGTTGAGTCTGTTGAGCTTATTGAACGGGAGGGAGGAGGAGAAGATAGAAGCGGACACTGAAGGAGAGATATAACTACGACAATGCATATAACAGTTGTATCCAAGTTAGGAGAATCCATTTCGCCCATGATTTGTTGGCGGATCATGTCGTAGGACTCATGAAGTCATAGAAGGTAGCACACAACAAGAAGTTCTTTGAAGTGCTTATGTTGTTCGGATAAATCTGCAGAGAAGGGGCGATGTTGAAGAATCTCCACCCCGAGAGCCTGGACTTGTTGATAAGAGGTAGCAGGAGACATAGAAGGACAGACAAAGAGGTCCGCATACAAAGTATTGATGCGGGATGTCTGAGCCCCCTTCGAGTACAGAGCAGCAAGATGAAGCCATTCCTTCTTGACCGTCTCATCATGACGGATGACAGGAAGACATTCATTTGAAAGACTGTTAGCGAGCCAAGTACTCACAAGCGCATTGCTAGCATTCTAGTCGTCAAACTCAGCAGAAGTGGGAGGAGGAGGGTCATCAGTGAGGTGGTGGTGTTTGCGTTGTGAGCGAAGAAGGAAGGTGAAGGAGACACTCCAATCCAGGTAGTTGGAACCAACAAGCTTGGAGACGGTGCCAAGATTCCCGAAAGGAATAGGAGGAGGAGGCAGAGTTGCCACAGGAGTAGCGCTGGTTGTAGAAGAGACAGAAAGAGCCATGGAAGAGAAGCCGTGTGGGTTGAGAGAAGAGAGTAAGGCCGCGCTGGTAGAAAGAAGTCGAGGTAGAAAGACAAGGCAGATAAACGACCACGTGGATAGAGAGAAGACTACAACAGACTCAAGGAAAGGTTCTGTAGTGGATAAGAGAAGAAATTGCGGCAGATACAGGGAAAGAAGTCGAGCGGGAAGATAGCAGGTCACACGAATAGGAGACCAAGAAGCCGCGAAAATAGGCCGGGGAGAGAGTACAAGAAGAAGACCGCACAAACAAAGGGCAATGACAAAAGGAGAGAATGGAAGAGAGACCGCACGAATAAGTGACAAGAAGGAGATCAAGTTGCGCGGATATGAGAAGGCACCGAATCAAGAGGACAAGATCGTGAGCTCTAATACCATGTGCGAACAGAAAAAGAGAGTCCGGAAATTAGAATAACTGAAATCTTTATAATCTAAAAAAGGTGTGTATTACATTGTATATCCTCCCTTTTATAGAATGGAGGAGATGAGAGAGATTACAATTAAACGACATGGGACTAAAAAAATACATGTAGAAGCGGTTTAACCTAAATGCAAGCCGACCAAGCCGCGCGGTTTAACAAATCGGCAAACCACCCGACAACCACCAGTGGGAGACAACAAGTCGCCACTAGAGACCAACAGGTCGCCCGGTCTCCAAGTCGGCAGGGATAGATCAGCATACCACCATGACACTAACAACTACAGACCTGCTACCAAACTGCTAGAGAGAAACAGACAGATCGCCCAGACTGCAATCCACCAAAGTCAGACTGCCAGACCGCCCGGACTGCAATCCGTCAGAGTCATACTGCCAGACCTCTCGGTCTCTATTCTGCAATATTTAGGAAAACGAAATCTTATTTTCCGTAACATATAATATTTTTTGAACAACTTCATAATAACCCAATGTATATGTATATGAGTAATGAATTTTATCCACTTTCACTGTAATATAAAATCTTCTAAAAATATTGAATGCCTATGTTTACGGAACGAAATCTTATTCTTATTGACATGGTTCTTTTAAGGATCAAAATCATGTCAAGTATGACATGAAAAAAAAGTAGGGAGATAGTTGTTTTTTTCAGAAAGAAAACTAGGTTTAATAAAAAAAATTTGAGAGCAACTTTTATAAATTGAACGTTCCTATATTTTAAAAAAAATCTTGGAGTGAACATAATTTGAAATCTAAGGTTGTTATTTTCTAACAAAATAAATGTGGAACTATTTAGAAAAGTTAAAAGTGGTGCTGAAAATAAGTCCCTTATCTAAAATAAAGAAGGCATACGAAATTCTTTAAAACTTAATCCCAGATATCTAAATCTATCAATCTCCAATTAATAAACGAATAGTAAACGAATAATTAATAAAATTAGCTTATAAATTAACTCAGAACAAAACTTTTGAAGAGTGAAAAGTGGTTAAGAATGAGATATTCAATTTATTTGTTTCGTAATAAACAAAAAATTTTGGATTTTTTAGAGTTTTTATCTTTTTCTATTTTTGATTTATTATCTTTTTTGGACTTTGGTGTTATTGTCTTTTTAGGATTTTTGGATTTTCTATTTTTTTTTGATTTTTTTAACATTTTTATCAATTTATTTACAAGAAAGGGAAATGAAAGAGGTGTTATTTACAAAAAACAGAAGGGGGAAAGAGAAAAAAAATTTTACAAAAAGATTTAAAGAGTAAAAACAAATATTTTTGAATTTTTGTTTTATAAATTTTTTTTTTTGAATTTTTTTGTTTTATGTATTTTTTGGTTTTTGATTATAAAAACACGAAATGTTTTTTGAGGTTATAATTTTTTTGGCATTTTTTTGTATTTTTGACAAGGTGCAGACAATATAAGTGCGAGGAAAAAAAACACTCCCATACTTAGTTCCAACATTGTCCTCAATGTTGCAAGATAAGCATGAGGAACAAAACAGATAAAATATAGTATTTACAAAAATATAGATGGAGGGTTGAAACTTCCATATGACTAGATCGGGGAGGCCCATTTGGAACCCTGCATTTTTTAGAAAAAGGAAAGAAAGAAACAATTTTGTTATATGTTATTTATTTGGTGGTGCGAGATTTTTATTTGTAGTATGCGCTTTTTTTATAGATTTACTAACTCGACTTGGCCATAAGGTTGCGGGTGATAGGGGTGGCAAATGTGGGTGACTCGGAAGTAGCTAACATTTTAGCTAAATGAGTACAATAGAAATGCGTTCCCTTATCTCCTAAAAATAACGCGAGGCGTGCTGATGCGAGAAAATAAATAATAAGTCTTAAAATATATGTGGTTTTTTTCGAAAAAGCTAAAATAAAATATATATACAATTTTTTTGTGGTTTGTAGTGGTTTTTTTACTGTTTTTGTTTATATATTTTTTTGTAATTTTTAGGTTTTTTTATATATTGTTGTTTTTGGGTTTTTAGATTTTTGGTTATTTTTTGGGTTTTTAGTTATTGTATTTATAGTTTGGTTATATTTTTTAGTTTTTAGATTGTTAGTTGTTTAGTTTTTAGATTTTTAGTTTTGCTTTTTTTTCATTTTTTAGGAAACGTCACTTTATTTTTTTGTTCTATAGATAATAATAATAATATGATAATTTTGAAAAGTTTTTTGTTTGTTTTTTTAAAGTACTTTTATTATTATTATTTTTTTATTTTTATTATTATTAATTTTTATTGGTCATTTTTGTTATATATATAAATAAAATAGGTAAAAGTAATAGTTTTCTAGAGTTCGAAATAACAACATGAAAATTACCCATCAACGGCAACAAAAACATGATGGTTGACCAAGTCCCCGACAACGGTGCCAAAAACATGATGGTTAAAACTCCAAAAGCCACGCAGGTTTATTTTTGGAAAAACGGTTGATTGTTTATTTATGAAGGACGGGGCGCGCGGATTTATTATCTATAAAAAAGTTGAAACCGAGTTTTAAAGAAAGGAGGCAAGTGCACCTACTACGTGTAGTACAGGATGTTTTGGTGAGGAATATCGGGGTCGTATTGTTCGATATTCCGGTGAGTAATATCGGGGTCGTATTATTCTCGGGGACGGGTTAATTATTTCTACTCTTCCCTGGAGGGACTATTATTCTATCGAAAGTAACCTGTCGGGTTATTATTTATATATATATAAATAGAAAATAAAAGAAGAAAGAATGAAGTCGATGAAGAATTTAGCGCAACGCTACCAAATCAAATTTTAACTAAAATAACTTTTAATAAAAAGAGATCCTAAATTTCAAATTAATTAAGCCAGAGACTTGAACGTGGAGGTTCCACAAACATGAGCTCACGATCTCTCGGACTATGACTCACCTGAACATTAAGACTATTCGACCGGGCTCTCGTCCGACAAAGGATTCCTCTTAATGCCCGCATTACGCTAAAAACCCCGCTATTGGGTGTGGAACTCAATTGGTAGAGTTGCGCGCCTCCTCTCTCGAGGGTAAGTGGGGAACTCCTTTTACCCAGGGGTGATCGGTGCATACGCATGGCCTCTTGGCTAGCTAGTGTATGGACTACGGAAATAGAGCTCACATATCGATATGTGGTTCTACGCGTCGTATACTCGGGGTAAACATTAAGTAATTTAATTAACGAGAAAAAGAGCACCTTTAATTATTTAAAGTGATTTTATCTGTCCCATTGCTCTTCGATACTGAGGGCTAAGAGCAGCTAGCCACTTATTGGAATGGGGACAGCTTACGAAAAGAAATTTGCATAATTAAAAAGTTTAAGTCCTTCTCGAATGAGTAGGCGAAAATGAAAGAAGAAAATGAAAGTAGTAAATGAAGCAGTAAAGAAAGCTATAAAATGCAAGTCCTACTCAAACGAGTAGGCAGGAAATGAAAGCGATAAAATTGCAAGTCCTACTCAAGCGAGTAGGCGGGAAATGAAAGCAATAAAATGATAAGTCCTACTCAAACGAGTTGGCGGGAAATGACAAGTCCTACTCAAATGAGTAGGCGGGAAATGAAAGCAGAAAAATTACGAGTCCTACTCAAACGAGTAGGAGAGAAATTAAAGCGAGTCCTACTCAAATTAGCAGGAGGAAATTGATGCACACACGCACACACTCTACAGGAATAAAACACAGACACTCTATAGAAATAAAACGCACACAGTCTATAAAAAATAAAATTATAAAATCTAACTCATACACTCACACACACAAGCAAAAATGCGAAAAATGAAGTGATCGAAAAATTAAAGTAAATATATTTTTACAGTTAAAACTTGATAGGAATACATAAAAAGAGAAAATAAAAATTAAAGGAGCAAAACAGTTTTCAAATAAAAGCAAAATAATGGTGTTCAGAAAATTTAAATAATGACTTATTCATTCTTATAACTCTATAAAAATGCTTAAAATGTGATAGAAAGAGTAAAAGAATGAAAAGTTTAAAAAAAATAAAAAGACTAAGTAAAAAGAAAATAAAATCACTTTAAAATCATTTTTATAAATTAATAAGAATGAACATAATGAGTTCAGGAAAATCCTACATCTAAACGAAGCTAAGTAACAAACTACCTAAACATAAAAGCATAAAATCTATTCTCATACACACATACACCCATTTTAAAGAAAAGAACAAAAATAAAGATAAAACAAATAAGATTGCTTAAGGAGGGGCACATAGATGCGATCCATAACAACGTAGGGAGGAAAAAGCTACTAATTTTATTTGGATGAAAAGTTGATTACAAAGCTAAAACAAACATAAAAGAGGGGGGGGGGGGGCGGGGGGGGGGCGGAGAAAATATCCTTACAAAGCATGAAAAACATCTAAGCAGCTCCTCCCCTAAGCAAAATTGTTCAAAAAAATAGAACATTGGATCTTATAGAGAAGATCTATTTATAGGCAAAAATTTCGGGTTACACGCCCTAGGTCACGGGTGTGTAGCTACTGTTGTTGAAGTTATGCAGAAAATTTATTGTTGGTTTGACGTGGAAGTCACGGGCATGACCCTTCTATCACGGGCATGTAGTGGGGGCGTGTCGGGGAGGTTTATTTGAGGAAGGCATCCTGTCATTTCGTCTCCGGCGCTGTCTTGTCTAGGACACGTGGATTTGTCACAGGCATGTCACTGACTTGGAACGGGCTTTTGAGTGGTTTCGACGATCGTCGAATGCTAAACGTCGAGCTAAAGTCATTGAGTGGCGATGGCGGTTAGTGGCTGGCTGGCGTCGAGTGGTTGGCGTTGAGTGGATGGCTGGCGTCGAGCTGAGCTCGATGAATCGGATTTGCCACGGGCGTGTCGGGAATGTCACGGGGTTGTTCAGAAATCGTCGAATGCGGATCGTTGAGTTGAGATCGACGAACGTCGAGGGCATGACACGGGGCGTGTCACGGGATGAACACGGGCGTGTCGGGCAGTTCGACGAATGTCGAAAGCCGATCGTCGAGTTGGAGGAAACTTTCTGTTGGGATTAAGTAACATGACCATGTCATGGGCGTGACCAAGAAGTACACGGGCGAGTACTATGAATTTTTGGACTTTTCTGCAAAATTTTAGAAAACAAAACGAGGCTAAGTTAGACGATGTATATACAAAAAACATTTTATTAAAGAAAAAATAACTAAAAATGACAAAAATAACCTAAAATGACTTAATTAATATACCTAAAAATACGTATATTTACAACTTATCAATGAGGTGTTGAGTGCTACATCATCACTCAATGCTAATATACTTGGGCAGATAACATTTTGAATAGGGATTGAGTGAACTGCATTCACTCAACGCATCTTGGCTTCGCCAGATTTATGTCCTATAACACTGATGTCAAAACCCGCATTTTCTCCGCATGTAAATGATATATTAGAGTAAGAGAAAACATGTGCCGTGCTGCCACACCAAATAGGGGATAACTGCTTATTCTCAGGCAAGAACCTAATCTTAACGCTTCACATGAAATTCTCAAATTTATCTTATAGAAAGATATAATTTATGTTAAATTTTGATGTTCATATCCCTCGATTCAGTGTAGCAACTAATTCACAAATGAAAATTTGAATATACGGTGCGAAAAATACTTGGTTTATATAGATTAACATCCTACATGAGCATAAACATGCAAATAGGACAACTCATGATATGCATATTTCTAGATTTAATACTAATATATAAATATCTTATATGTTAGTTAAAATATAATGACTCTGGTTTAATACGATGCTATGCATGAGACAGTCAAAATGATACTTTTATACTTAAAATAACTAATATGCATTCCTAACATAAAACCTTCCCAGAGAGCAAGTAAAACCATCAAATCATTTAGAAGAAGCTTAGCAGCTAGCATGTAACTTAACAATCTACAAATCTCTAGTGGGCGTCAAGAAGCTGACACAAACCCACCAAAAGGCATATATGTTCGAACTAATAACCAAAGCATCAAATCTACCTCATGCTGGAGAGGGAAGAAAAACTACTATAGCTGCAGGACACCAGCAAGAACCAACCATAGCCTCTCAACCGGCTACTGCTCCAAACCTGAGGCATTCAAAAGAAAATAACACCTCAACATGATTGTACAAGTGGCAAAAGAAACCAAAGCTAAATAGCAAGATAGGTTAAAGGGTTACCAGGGCAAAACAAAAATAGTTTACAATCCACAACATATAAATCACAAGTTAATAAGCACAAGATAGATTTATTGGGTTTTAAGTATAAGAAATTGCACCAAGTGAGATATGAAATTATGCTTTATTTACATTCACAAGTGTACGCATAAGAACATATATGCATATATATAAGAGACTGATCAGCTCAAAACACGTGATCATTAACACCGATAAAAACGGTACTAAGTTGGGGGCCACATTATCCAACACCCACCTTCAGACCAAACATCTCAAAAAGGCACTGTGTTGGTGGCCATCTATACAACACAAACCAACAGTCCATAAGAAGATAAGAAAACCCACCAGGCGTAATGATTCACAAACCAGTGTCAAGTTGGTTGTCCTTTATCCATGCCAAGCTAGCCACAAATAACCATGCAATTAATACCCATAAGGTGGTGGTCCTCTATCAACCACTAGCACAAGGCATCAAATTACCATGCATTGTATAACCATGGAAAATATAAATAACCAAGGGCACCGATAGCCATGTATATATAAGCCAACAAAATGAAAACCAACGCATAGTATCAGATTTTCATGACAATGCAAATGGGAGAAAACCAGAAGTTACTAAGGCAAACATAATGAATATGACCTGACGAACTCAAAGTCACTCAATGGAAACCTCAAAATTTCCAAAAAAACACCAGTTATGAGATCACACGATGCTAAAAATGCAGGTTCTGAGTTCACTCGACGCCTAAAAAAAGTTTGAGTCCACTCGACACCATAACAAAACCTTTGAGCCCACTAGACTCCTAAACAAAAGCTTTGAGTCCAGTCGACGCCTAAACAAAAGCTTTGTTTCCACTTGTCGCCTAAATAAAAGCTTTGAGTCCACTCGACAACTGGATAGATACATTCAAAGCACTCAACACGTAGCTGCTTAACTTAATGATCTCAATACCAAAGGCTACTATACTCAACGCTCTCGATGCCAAAGTATATTCACTCGATGCCAAACGTGATTTAGTCAACACACTCAACGTCAAGGATACACTCAACGCTTTTCACTAAACGCCAAGACTTCACTCGACACCAAAGGCTGAACATTCAATGCACTCAAAGCCAAGGGCTGTAGACTCAACGCCTAAGGCAAAAACTTGATAGAAATTTCGTCTTTCCTAAACAGAGGTTCATAGACTTATAATAATTAATTTTCTTGACAACAGCTAAACCTAGACCAAGACTAAGTTTCATAACTTAAGAGAGGGAGGGGTGGAAAAGGAAGGAGCCTAACATAGGAAAAAGAATTCTCCCACACCACGACAATAAGAGAAAAACTAGTTTAACGTTTGGCTATGTACTATACAGCTTATATAGACAAGAAAAATAAGAAAATGGACAATAAGGAACTTAATAAAAAACTTGGCAAGGGTGCAAATCACCACTTGCCTAATGTTCATAAAACATCAAGCCTCACGAGCACTCCAGGTCAAGGATCGGTCGTAAGAACTCTTGGGCAACGATTCCTGAAACTTTACAGGGCAAACAAGAGTCAAGGTGAAAAACCCTAACGTCAAAAGTTCAAGAAAACAAAATTACCTACCACCAATGCGTAGATCTCAGCGAGAGCTTTCCGGATCTACCCTCCGTCAACAATTTCGAGCACTAGCACTCCTACAAATGGTGGCTGAATGCCTAGCGCAACCTGTACCCACCTCTCTTCTACGTTCTCGGTCCGATATCTTGGGGTAGAAGGAAGTGAATAGTTATGTAATAAAATATTACTTATAATATATAATATATATATATATATATAATATAATATTACTTATAAAATATTATATATTATATACATATAATATAACATATAATATATTTTCTCTTAGATAAATATAATATAATATATGATATGATATAATCTAATAGTCTATGATATCAGATAACATAATATTATATACATATGTTATCATATAATATATCTCGAACCAACTCGGATTTCTACGATATTCGCATCCAAATTAAATATCAAGGCTACAAATTCAATGGCGAAGTCGAATTGAAGATTCGACAAACCAAACTCGGGTAAAAACTCTCCCGAAGCCCAAAATATCAAATATCCCCAAAAGGCTCCACCGAGTTCCAAAACAAACTCGGATCGCAAGGGAAATCTCAAAAACACATTAGAAATTATCCAAGGTAATATTCTAAGCAAATACCTCGGATACCAAATGAGCAAAAGTGACGCAACAGCAATGGTACTCGTAAACTACGCGTCAACGTAATGCCCTGACGTCAAAAATACGCTACTAGAAGAATTAAAATAAACAACAAAAAATCAGGGGCATTACAACCACTTCCCCTAAAAGAAACTTTTTACCCGAAACTTGATTCACAACTAAATCTACTAAAAAGGAAATAACCAAGTGTTCCTGAATAGAAACACTTACCAAAAGAACCTAGGAGGACAGATGAGGATGAGCCTCCCTCATAGCTGAATCCAACTCCCAAATCGCACTTTCCACGTCTTGGTTTTGCCACAAAACTTTAAGTATGGGTATTGTCTTCCTTCGCAACACCCGATCTTAAGTATCCAAAATACGAACAAGCACTTCAACATAAAAAAGATTAGGCTGCAATTGGGGCACCGAATCGACAACATGTCGGTCCCTAAGCAAACATTTCCATAACTGGCTCACATAAAACAAATCGTGCACACCAGGGAATGTAGCGGGTAAACACAGCCTATAAGCTGACACTCTGATGCGTTCAACAACCTGGAAAGGTCCCGCATACATGGGATCCAACTTGTGGTCCCTCACAAACCTCTAAACACCTGATATCAGATATACCTTGAGAAAAACCATGTTCCCAACTGCGAACTACAAACTAGATCTTCGTCGATTAGCGTTCTTCTCATAACCCTCCTGAGCTATTAGATGTTTTTCTCGAATATGTGTCATAGAAGTATTCATCTCTTCCAACACTTCTGGACCCAACAACAGTCTTTCACCAACATCAACCCAAAAAATGGGAGTTCTACAATGTCTCCCATACAAAGCCTCAAACGGTACCTTTTACAAACTCTCGTGATAACTTTTGTTATAAGAAAATTCCATCAATCTCAACCGCTCGTCCAACGCTCCCCCATGGTCCAAAATATAACATCTTATCATATCTTCCACAATCTAATTTACTCTCTTCGTCTGACCATTGGTCTGCAGATGATAAGCGGTTGAATATCTAATGTCAGTACCCAACCCTTCCTGCAAACTCTTCTAGAAACGATACATAAACCTGGAATCTCAATCAGACACAACACTTATTAGCACTCCATGTAGTCTGATGACCTCACCCAAATATAACTCTGTTATCTTCTTCATGGAGTAATCAATCTTGAACGACATGAAGTGAGCACACTTTGTCTGTCTATCCATTATGACCCACACAACATCATGTCCTCAGGGAGATCTTGGCAAAGCAGTAATAAAGTCAATAAAAATAATCTCCCATTTCCAACTTGGAAAATCCAAAGGCGTTACCTTGCCACCAGGCCGTCCATGATATGCCTTAACGTGCTGCAGGTATAACATTCCGAAACATACTTGGCTATATCATTCTTCATACCTGACCACCAGACAATATGCTTCAAATCTCGATACATCTTTGTGGAACCAGGATGGTAGGCAACACTAGATCCTTGCACTTTACTGCATATCCTTGATTGAATATTCTCAACAGATGGAATATAATACCTACCGCGGTACTTTAAAGTACCCACATCATCATTAAAAAAGTATGGTAATTCCCCTTTCTTAGTTATACCACAAATATGCTGCAAATCGGGGTCATCCTTTTGATGTAGCCTTGTAAGTGTAATCCATGAAGGCTCTGACACTTTTGAGCTGCTTGGCGAATCACTACTCACCAGAGAAATGTTCATTAAGAAAAACTCTTCCACCAATGATTCTATAGAAAGGTTAAAGGTCTGCGCAGTTGTCATACTCAAGGCATCGACCACTGTATTGGCCTTACCCGGATGATATAGGATATCAGCATCATAATCTACGACACACTCCAACCATCTTCGCAGGCGTAAATTCAGCTCCTTCTGAGTGGAGACATATTTCAAGCTCTTATTGTCTGTGTAAATCTTGCACAACGCATCATACAACAAATGACTCCACTACTTCAAGGCTAAGATCATTGCTGCAAACTCCAAGTCATGTGTAGGGTAGTTCCTTCCATGAGTATTTAACTTTCTCGATCCATATGCAATTACTTTACCTTCTTGAATCAATACAAATCCAAGCCCGATGTGCGATGCATCCACATAAACTGTATACTCTACTCCCTCGCTAGGAAAAGACAATATTGAAGCAGTGGATAATCTCTCGTTCAAATACTGAAAGGCTTCTTCGCACTTATCACTCCACACAAAAGCTGCGTTCTTCTGCGTATGCTTAGTAATGGTGCAGACAATATAGAAAATCCTTCCACAAATTTTCTATAATAACCTGTCAACCATAGGAAGCTTCTTATTTATTTGGGAGTGGTAGGTCTTTTCCAATCCATAATAGTGGCTATATTTTCTCGGTCAACTGAAATTCCATTCTTATTCATAACATGACCCAAAACGGAAAACTGAGGTAGCCAAAACTCGCTTTTACTCAACTTAGCATACAACTTATGCTTTCAAAGCTGACAGAACTAAACGCAAGTGCTGTACATTCTCCTCAGCGCCCCAAGAATATATCAGGACATCATCAATAAAGACAACCACAAACCAATCCAAGAAATCCTTAAACACTGTGTTCATCATGTCCATGAAAGCAGATGATGCATTCGTCAATCTAAAGGACATTACCAAGAGCTCAAAATGCCCGTTTCAAGAATGGAAAGTAGTCCGTAAAACATCGACTCATGGATTCTTAACAGATGGAAGCCTGAACGAAGGTCAATCTTCGAAAACACTATACTACCACACAAATGATCAAATAAATCATTTATTTGCAACAAGGGATACTTCTTCTGGATAGTTACCTTATTCATTTCCCTATAATCAATGCACAGTCTCAAAGATCCATCCTTCCTTTTACAAACAAAATTGGAGCACCCTAAGGAGAAGAACTTCAACGAATGAATCCACACTACAACAACTCATCCAGTTGGGTATGCAACTCTTCCAGCTCACTCGGGGCCATACAGTATGGTGCCTTAGCAATGCAATGAGTACCCGGCTCTAGATCGATACAAAACTCCACATCTCTCCAGCGGAAGACTGGGAAGACTATCAGGTAAAACATCAAGAAACTCACGCACTACAGGAACATCCTCGATACACGAAAATCCTTTCACACTCCTGGGGTGGCCGTTGTCCATCTTGAAGTCCGAACTCTTAACCTTGCATTGGATAACTGCATCATATCGGGACAACAAGTCCATGCCCCGGATCACATCAAAGTCCTTCAGGTCCAGCACCTTTAGATCAGCAAAAGCTAGGAAATCGCATAAGAGAATAGGACAACTCTGTATACCCTGGTCTGACACCACCGAGTCACTAGAAGAAAACTTGATGCGAAGCTAATCGCCAAGTTGATCAAGAGTCAGACGATGATGCTCCACAAAAGCACTAGACAAAAATAAGTATGTAGCGCTAGAATCGAAAAGAACATGTGCCCAACGATTCTTTATCGTAAACTTCTCTATAAAATTGCTTACATAACTAACTAAACAATGTCGAAACTGCAGCTAAGAGAAGAAATAAAAAGTAAATTAGAGTCTAACCTAAGATCACTTGGGTGGATGTCTACGCTTCTTCCATAGTCACTACATTCAACTTTACCCGCCCTTTGTCCAAAAGCTGCAGTGGCGACAAAGTCTGAAGTGGAACTGGCTGCAGCAGGGGCTGAGACCGCAAGCAACTTGACTTGAAATGCCCTTTTTATCCACACTGGAAACATACCATTTCCATACACCAACAATGGGCAGCATCATGCACATTTCTCTTACACATAGCACAGACCAAATCTCCAGTGGGAGTGCTCTGAATTACATGCACTTGTTGCTTCTTCTGAGCTCCTAAACTCTTGAAACACTTATCGAACTGATGGCCTCGCCAGCCACAGAAAGTACACACCTCCTTGCTTCTTTTCTTCAAAGCTGGACATAATTTCAGAGAGCTCTTACAATCATTTAACCTTTTCTTGTCTTTTCCAATTTGCATGCCTCTGCTCTTGGCATTGTCGATTGCTTTGACCATAAAACCAGCTTCCATTGCCTCAACATAGGTCTCAGATCCATAAGCAGTATCCAGGTGCTGGATGTCACTCCTGAGACCACCCAAAAAACTCTTTACTGTGCTAGCTTCAAAAGCAACCAAATCCGGAGCAAATCAGATCAACTTTCTGAACTCTACTTCATACTCACTGATCGTGAGTTGCCTTTGTTTCAGATGCAGGAAGTTGTTCATCAAGCGGTCTCGCTCGACCGATGAAAGAAATTTCTTCAGTAATAACTCCTTAAAGGATTCCCATGACTATCCGTCTGTGAGGTTCTCCTCTCTCAAAGACCAGCTCTTTGCAAGACCCTTAAGCTAGTAAGAAGTGACCATCACTCTCTAGACTGCAAAAATTCCTGAATATGAGAACATCTCCTCGATCGCAATAATCCAATCGTCCAATGTTATGAAGTCAGGTGCACCATCATAGGTACGAGGTCGTAGTCTCTGAAAATGAGACAAGAAATTAATTACTAGTGTAGCTGAACTGGAGGCATCAAAGGAGCAGGAGGAACATGAACGTCTTCACCCACAACAGGGTCCTGTACTCTCGACTGTTGTACTGAAATGACATTCAGCAGCACCTGGATCTGCGATTGCATCTCCACCATCTGTATAGACAAAGCCACATTACTCAGCTGCAGTCCCTAAATCATAGCCTCACTCTGCGCACCAGATGACTCACCCTCGGACTGGAGAGTTGTCCTCATCACAACACGCTTAGGCGAGATCCGAAGAATACAACGAACAACCAATCAAAACCTAGCTTAACCGCTAGAACTACACAACTTAGTTCGGACCATATATGTTTAGACACTTTCTAATGTTGCTAACATGCTCTGGGATTTTCATAAATGATGTCATGCTTAACTTAGTATGATATACTGTGATCTCATTGACTCACATGCATAAACTATGAATGGATGAATTCTTATTCTTTTTACTTTAAATCCATGTATGTACGTCTGTCATCATGTATATCTTAACTTGACATGTGTGCTAATGTTATGTTATGATATGCATGTTATGCTATGCAATCTAATAAAGGTCATCATGCATGTTATGAGCGTCGTTCACATGAAATATTATATATCCCATACTATATAATATCACATGTAACAAAAAAATAAAATCTAATGTGCATTCATGTGATGATTGTTATGCATCACATACTACATAAAAGTCACATGTTGCTTCCTATGAGAATCCATATACAAACACATCTTATGCATCCCATGTTGAATATTCTCAAAATGGTCAGCAAGATAGCCTAAAGCCAAATTAATATTCTTAGAACTATCCAGTTCACCCCTAGATCATGCGGAAACCAAAGATCAAGCTTACACACCAAACACAACAAGAAGAAACAAGCAGGACATATATTCATTAACTTCTTTACAGGGCAAGGTATACATGGCGAGACATGATTTCACCAGTACACAAGGAAACAGAAAGAACAAAACAAGCCGAGAGGAAAGAACTGGAGACCGCCGAGACCGTCGAGACCGCCCAGTCCGCCAAGGTCGTCGAAGCCGCCCTAATTGTTGCCGCTACAAGCCGACTAGAACACAGAGTCCGCCAAGACCGCGAGGTCGTGCTGACACACTGTTATTCGTTGACTGCTACTGAACTGGAGAACTGACCACCTACCCGCCTGAGTCCGGCAGACAGGTTATTGGACTTGGAAATGCTAAAGTAGAGAAGAACTAACAAATCGCAGAAGCGACCTGTTCAGACCACAAAGACCACAACCTTCACTGATCCTGACTGAAGTCAAAGCCAAACTCCTGGCTCCTCAATGCTAGTCGCGCGACCTGCACATAGCAAATAGTTATCTCTACTCAACCCGCGCGGATAGAAAAAACCAGACCACAGCAATTGACCAAGCCCCACTTCTTGTTCACTCAGTTACTATAGATATGCCAGGGGGGTCAATTTATAGGCAAGGTGAGGAGTGTGGTCACCACCATAGTGAATAGAGTCACTGCCCCAGCCCGCGCACTAGCAAAGCCCCGCCCATCGAGTCCGCGAGGACATAGCCGGATTCTAACAAAAACACCTCCAGGAGCAAAGAAAACGATATTCACCACCAGGTGGACTCGCACCAGTCTTCCCACACTATACGGATAAGGCACCAGCCCGCATAGCATGCCCACACCACCGTACATGGACAACTATCTATATTGCGATAGTCCGCACACTATATGCAGAAAAAGAGGTCGTCCGCACACCTCGAGAACAAAACCTCAATCTGCCACGGGTCCATGACCAATAGGCAGTTTGCCCGGTCAACAGCGGACTCTGCGGATACCGTGGACATGTACTTGTCACATAATGTGACCAAGTCCAATAAACCACCAAGGTCCTGGCGCGAGCTCGGCGGACAAGGCCCAGTCCGCCTGCCCCAAAGGCAGATTGCCAACACTCCACCAGAATAAGGCAGAGCCCATAATCCCCTACTCGCACAACTACCAAGACAACGACCAACTGCCGGACTTAACACCAGCCCAAGCATTCCTCCACAGAGCAGCGTATGCCCACTACAACACCGGAGAAGTCGTCAAGGACCACAACAGATCTCCAAGGCCATTCCGCAATACCTCCTGCGGATAGAATTTCCAATCTGCCTGGATAACACAAGCTTGTAAATCTATAAGGCCACAGATCAAGCTGAGCATCGCCAACAGTCCGCGAACAGTAATTCACTCAGGCCGCTTCGCTAGAAGTCCGTCTTCCTTGGCCATATGCCAACCAGGCCGCACACCAGACCGCCCAGGACGCGCAGTCCGCCAGGCTTGCCCATCACCCACTTTCACTTCACAAATTTCAACACTCCCCTTGAAGTAAGAAGTGGTGATCAAGCCTATCAAGCTTCGTAACCACTGAAATGGCCCCTTTGACAGCGGCTTCGTGAAGATGTCAACAAGATTATATTCACTCCGAACATGCTCTACCATAAGAGATCCCTCCAACAACTTCTCCCTTATAAAGTGGTGCTCGATCTCAATATGCTTGGTCCTCGCGTGACACAATGGATTGTTTACCAGTTTGAGAGTACTCTCATTGTCACCCCGGAGTAAATATGTCCATGCACTTCCTCATGAACATCCTCGACAAGGTTCCTCAACCAAATGGCTTCCTGAGCAGCCAAGGCCGAAGCCTTATAATCTACTTACGTAGTAGACACAGACACTAGGTCCTTTTTGTTGCTACACCACGAGATGCAAGCTGATCCACAAGTGAATACATATCCCGAAGTTGATCTTCGATCATCCGAGTCACCACCATAATCAACATCTGTATATCCAAGCAAAAAAACACTGTGTCTCTAATATAGAGGAGTCCCATATCAGAAGTCGCCTTGACATACTTCAAGATGTTCTTTGTTGCCACCAGATATGACTTCCTTGGATCAGCCATGAACCGACTTACTAGGCCTATAGCGTAAGCAATGTTTGGCCTTGTAATCGTCAGGCAGATCAAGCTCCCAACTAGAGCTTTGAACACCAAGGGATCAGGAAGAATCCTTCCCTCATCTCGTCGAATCTTCAGACCAATATCCAAAGGAGTAGAGCAACTCTTCCCTTCCCCCATGCCGAATCGACTCATAATGCGATCCGCATAACCCTTTTGGCAAATGAGTATCCCGCTCTCCTTCCCCTCTACTTCAAGACCAAGAAAGTGATGAAGCTCTCCCAAGTCCTTCATCTCAAAGCAAATAGCAAGCTCAGCCCTAAGCCTATCTAACTCCTCTTCAGAATTCCCTATGATGATCATATCATTCACATACAGCAGGAGCAATACTTGAAGGTTCCCCCTTCTTCTTTATGAACAAGCTGGAATCCGAGTTGGAAGCAAGATAACTACAGAATTGAAGATACTCTGCTATCTTCACATACCAAGCTCTAAGAGCTTGCTTCAACCTGTAGAGAGCCTTCCTGAGCTTACAGACATAGTCTGGATGAAATTCAGAAAAAAAACCAAGTGGTTGATCCATGAAGATGTCCTTATCAATTTCTTCATAAAGAAAAGCATTCTTCACATCAAGCTGCCACAATCTCCATCCCTTGCAAGCAGCCAAGGTAATCAACACCCGAACCGAAGTCATTTTTGCAACTGGACTAAATGTCTCCTCATAGCCTTCTCCATACTGTTGAGAGAACCCTCGAGCAACCAGGCATGCCTTATATCTATCAATGCTCCCATCAGCCTTCTTCTTCAACTTAAACACCCACTTGCAAGTCACTGGAGTAATGTCATCAACCTTGGGCACAAGGTCACAGGTTTCATTCTTCTTGAGAGCAGCAATCTCTTCCTTCATGGCATAGTACCACTCCTTGACTCTAGTGGCCTCATTGAAGTTTGCAAGCTCTTGCTCATCCAGAGGACCTGCAAAGAAGCAGGAGACAAAACTCACTGCATTTCCATCACAGTACCGAGTAGGTGGCTTGATAGTCCTCTTTGACCTTCGCAAGGTCTACTCCTTGCTCAATACCTCCATTACACCTTCAGGCTCAACTCAAACTTTGGGAAAGCTTTGAGCAATAATCCCCCTGCTTCCTGATCCAGAAGCCTCAGCACCAGAACTTAAAGCAACACTAGCTGTTGGTGATATAACAAGCTCCTCTTCCAGAACTTCATCAGCCACCTTATGCTCTTCATCAACCTTGCTCTCTGGTAGCTCAATAGAAACTCTTCCATATGACGTCAGTTCATCAAAGACCACATCTCTTGATAAAACAAACTTCTTTATTGCAGGATCCATGCATTTCCATCACTTCTTCCGCTCATCATAGCCAACAAAGACAAGCTTCCTTGTCTTTTCATCAAGCTTTGTCCTTGAAGCATCCGGGACATATACATAGCAAGTTGATCCAAACACCTGAAGGTGTTCCATGCTTGTCTTCTCCTTCAGCAACATCTCAAAGGGGGACTTCATGTTAATCGGGCTGAGCGACATCCGATTGATGACATAAGAAGCACAAGACATCCCCTCTGCCTAGAAGGACCTAGGCATGTCTTTCGAATGAACCCAACACTTGCAAGTTTCCGTCAGATGACGGATCTTCCACTCCGCTACTCCGTTTTATTGTGGAATATGAGCACAAGTAAGCTCTCTTTGGATCCTGTGCTTCCTACAGAATTAGAAAACTCAGAGGAGATAAACTCACCGCTGTTGTCTGTTCTAAACTTCTTGATCTGCAAGCTAAGTCGGCCCTCCACTAGCTCCTTGAACTCCACAAACACCTGGAAAGCTTCTGACTTCTCCTTCAAGAAATAAACCCAAGTGTATCTAGAGTAGTCATCAATCAACACAAGCATGTATCTGCTTCCACCTAGGCTAACATTGGATGTTGGTCCCATCAAGTCACCATGGATACACTCCAATGGTCTCTTGCTCCTTGTTTGTGATTAATCAAAGGGAAGGCGATGAGCTTTGTCGTACTGCTATCCCGTGCAAACGTGACCATCGCCAAAGGAAGATAGCTTAGGCAAGCCTCTTACAATGCTCTTGTTTGACATAGCTTTCAACTTATCCATTCCAACATGCCCCGGCATTTCATGCCATATAACAGCGCTATCGTTTGCCCTCATCTGATCAACATAAGAGTTTGTTGCAAGAACAAACACGTTCTTCACTCTCCTTCTAACATGAGCAACATCAGCCTTTACCGTTGATACGTTGCGAAGGAACTTCAC
This sequence comes from Platanthera guangdongensis, assembly GCA_039583875.1. Lineage (NCBI taxonomy): Eukaryota > Viridiplantae > Streptophyta > Magnoliopsida > Asparagales > Orchidaceae > Platanthera > Platanthera guangdongensis. Next base: position 130,851,347 of record CM077162.1, on the reverse strand, counting down.
TTCTGTTGGTCCAAAAAGAATGTGATAACCCGCGTCTACCGCATTGGTCATAGAGAAGAGGTTCTTCTTCATGCCCCGTACATGATACACACTCCTTAACGTGAGTTGCCCCTTATCACTACCCAAAGACACAACCCCCTCCATCTATACTGCATAAACAGTATTATAAGCAGTTATGATAGCTTCGTTACCTGAGTAAGCTTGCAGAGAAGAGAACTTTGACTTGTCTCCGGTGAGGTGATGAACACACTCGGAGTCCACGATCCACTCATCGTTGAAGTCAACAGCGGACAAAGCACGGACACAGGTGCACCTCATGAAATCTCCGCCCCATCCAGCTTATTTAGTGCTCAAGCAAGCTTCCTCCTTGCCTGCAGCATTCCCAGGATGTAGTTTGACCTTGCAGTCATGCTTGAAGTGTCCCCACAGATGACACCTGTAGCACTTCAAGTTCTTCTTCCAATCCTTCTTAGGAGCAACGATCCTCTCTGGCTGATAAGAAGTTGAAGGCTCATTTTCAGCAGCAGTGTTCTTCTTCTTCCCTTCTCATCTCTTCTTCTTCTTGCTTGTGAACAACGCTTCACTACCTCCTTCGAAGATAGTCACTCCTGCCATCTGCCTTGCCAAACTTTCCTGCGAAGCAAGCAGGTTATCAAGCTCCAGCAGAGATGACTTAGCTGCCCAGCCTTGCACCGAGGTTACAAAGGCAACATACTCCTTCCGCAAGCCGCGGACAATGTGCCTCTTCAACTTGGCCTCAGAGATCGACTCATCTAGATCAAGCACTGATAGCTCAGCATACAAGCTCTTCATCTTCAGAAAGAATTTTGAGATGGTCAGGCCTCCTTGACTTGACCTAGACAACTCATGCTCCAGATACTGAAGTCTATCTACATTCTTTCTATTGAACAACTCATCAATACTTGTCCAAATATCAGCAGCAGACTCACATCTAATGATGTGATCAAAAAGTTCTGGGGAAATAGCCCTCTTGAGAACAAACTCTGTCTTTGCATTTGTTTTTCTCCAGAGCCTCACCTGCTCAGCAGTACCAAAAGCAACAGTAACTTCTTGTATGTCATCACCACCGACGACCTCCCATAGCTCCTCGCCTAGAAGGTAACTCTTCATGCACGACTTTCACTTCTTAAAGTTAGTCGGTGTTAAGAGTTCAATACCTAGACCTCTTGCATAGCTCACTTCCAATGCAACAAACTTTGGTTAAGCTTATTAGAAGCACAAAGCAACACCACCAGTTGATCACTGCTCAAGTAACTAAACCTAGCTCTGATACCATGCTGAATTCTCTTAAAATTGTCAGCAAGATAGCCTAAAGCCAAATTAATATTCTCAGAACTATCCAGTTCACACCTGGATCATGCGAAAATCGAAGAGCAAGCTTACACACAAAACACAACAAGAAGATACAAGCAGGTCATATATTCATTAACTTCTTTACAGAGCAAGGTATACATGACGAGACATGATTTCGGCAGTACACAAGGAAACAGAAAGAACAAAACAAGCCGAGTGGACAGAACTGGAGACTGCCGAGACCGCCCAGTCTGCCAAGGTCTCTGAAGTTGCCCAAATTATTGCTGCTACAACCCGAATAGAACACGGAGTCCGCCAAGACTGCGAGGTCACGCAGACACACCGTTATTCGCTGACTGGTGCTGAACTGGAGAACAGACAGCCTACCCGCCTGAGTCCGGCGGACATGTTGTTGGACTTGGAAATGCTGAAGTAGAGAAGAACTGACAAGCTGCAAAAGCGACCTGCTAAGACCACAGAGACTACAAACTTCACTAATCCTGACAGAAGTCAAATCCAAACTCCTGGCTCCTCAATGCTAGTTGTGTGACCTGCACATAGCAAATAGTTATCTCTACTCAACCCGCGTGGACATAAAAAACCAAACTACAGCAATTGACCAAGCCGCACTTACTGTTCACTCAGTTACTGTAGATGCGCCATGGGGAGATCTATTTATAGGCGAGGTGAGGAGTGTGGTCACCACACTAGTGAATAGAGTCACCACCCCAGCCCGCGCACTAGCAAAGCCCCGTCTGCCGAGTCCGCAAGGACTTAGCCGGATTCCAATAAAAAAACCGCCAGGAGCAAAGACAATGATGTTCACCACCAGGCGAACTTGCACTAGTCTGCCCACACTATGCCGACAAGGCACCAACCCGAATAGCCCGCAAACACCACCGCACATGGACAACCACCTATACTGTGACAGTTCGCACACTATATACAAAAAATGAGGCCTTCCGCACACCTTGAGAACAAAGCCTCAATCTGCCACGAGTCCACGACCAACAGGCTGTCCGCCAGGTCAACAAAGGACTCTGCGGATACTACGGAAATGCTGGACTTGTCATAGAATGTGATCAAGTCCAGTAAACCACCAAGGGCCGGGTGCGAGCTCGTCTGATAAGGCCTAGTCTGCCTGCCCCCAAGGCAGATTGCCAACATTGCACAAGAATAAGACAGAGCCTGCAAGCCCCTACTCGCAAAGCTGCCAAGACAACGACCAACTGCCAGACTTGACACTAGTCCGCGTAGTCCTCCACAAAGTAGTTAACGGCTGCTGCAACACCGGAGAAGTTGGTAAGGACCGCAACCGATCTCCAAGGCCAGTCTGCAACAGCGGACACCGCGGACTCAACCAATCCCCAACACCTCCCACGGATAGAACTTCCAATTCGCCTGGATAACACAAGATTGCAAATCTACAAGGCCGCAGATCAAGCTGAGCACCGCCAATAGTCCGCAAACCGCAGTCCCCTCAGTCCGCTTCGCTATAAGCCCGTCTTCCTTGGTCATTGGCCAACCAGGCACCACACCAGACTCCCAGGCTGCGCAGTCCACCCAGCCTTCCCATCACCCACTTTCACTTCACAAATTTCAACATACAAGACTACATAATATGCACTGTATACTTCTTATCATGCTTATGAGTGTTGTGTCCATGCTTCACCCAAGATGTACTAGTGACACATCGGTGTCTGTGTGAAATGGAATAAGGCCACTAAACTATGCCCTTGATACCAACTGTTACAACCCGGATTTTCTATACAGGTAAACAATATATCAGAGTAAGAGAAAACACATGTTGTGATGTCATGCCGAACAAGGGATAACTGTTGACGCTCAAGAAAGAATCTAATACTAACACCTATCATGAAATACTCAAATTTATGTTGAAGAAAGCTGTAATTTAAATTAAAATTTGATGGTTGTATCCCTCGGCTCAGTAGATCAACTAGTCCACACATGAAAATATGACTATATGTTGTGAAAGATACTTTGTTTATTTAGATTAACATCTTACATAAGCATAAACATCCAAATTGGACAACTCATGATATGTGTAACACCCCAAAATGGAGTTGCTAGTAACGGGCTAAAAGTCGACCTGAGCTCGACAAAAGCGTCGAGCAGAGCTCGACGAAATCGTCGAGCAATACTTGATGAAATCGTCGAGCTGAGATCTACGAAAGCGTCGAGCTGACCTCTACGATCATCGAGTAGAGCACGACGAAAATGTCGTGCAGAGCTCGACGAAAAGGGATCTGTCAGGTGTTATGACCTGTTTGATGAAATCAGTCCTGTTCGATGATTTGTGTTCAATGAACTTGACTCCATTCGACAAATTTTTGAAATAAGATATTGCCGACCGGCAACTCGTGTCAGATGGCTGGTGAGCGTCCGCTGGGCGGCGATTGACTTTTCAGCCCAAATCCTAGCCTTTGCTTTGTTTTAGAGGAGAGATACAGTGGCTGGGATTAGTCCCGAGTCCACAGAACCAGAGAAGAATAGGAAGGAGGTTTCATTCTCTTTTTATCTCTCTCTCTCTCATCATCTCTTGAGTTTCCTTGAGTAAAGAAGAAGAAGCAATGGAGGTGCTGGGCTTAGCTTTGTAAGATTACTTAAGGAGATCTTGTGGTCGGAAGCCAGATCTGAGGCTGGATCCGCAAAGGTGAAAGTGAGGCGCTCACTTCCATCCGCGTCGAAAAGCTTCTCCAAGGCTATAAATAGAACTACAAGGGTAACGAGTTTCTCTCGGACATGTGAATTCCTCAATATGCATATTTACATGGATCCCCTCACCAAAAGGTGAAAAATGGTGGATTCCAATTGGTAGATCGGTTTGACCCCCATATAATCATGTATATAGATACGAAAATGTAGAGTATAGAATAGGCATGTTCTATGAAGGCCATCTGGATAGGTTGGTCTGGATTTGTGATGATTTTGTGTTTGCGTGCCGGAGAGGACTCTGTGGATATGCATGTGATGTACGTGTGAAATCCGGAGTCGTTGGGTGTGCAGGATGTTGCATCAAAGTACTGGAAGTATGTCCAGGAAAATATCCGGGAAAGATCGCGGTTTTGAGAACAATTGATGTCGTAGGGCGATAATGACTGTCGCCATGCGATAGCTCCTTGTGAGCTGAACTTTTGTGTGGCTTGTCTTGGTGATACCTGGGGGCCGTGGTATGCGAAGCTGTGTGCTTAAGTTTCCTGGCTTGTGGCAGGTTCCAGCCCGAAATGGACAAATTCGTGTGGCTTGTAATGAGTTGAGCCGTGAAGGCCAACTACCGTGCCATCAAGTTAAGTAGCTCTGAACGACTGGGTCATCAAGTTAAGTAACTCGAAATGGGCAATTGGTCGTCAAGTTAAGAACCTCTAAACAACTGGGTCATCAAGTTAAGTACCTCTTAATGACAAAGTTACCATTAGGTCATGGACCTCTAAATGTTGGTGATACATGGCGAAGTCCGGTACACCGAAAAGTGCATTGAGTACACGGGGCATGTGGTCGTTGGGCCAACGTTTGTGGTGAATGGTGCTTAAGTGCACCTTGATGTTGCTAATATATATATGTGCTACGCCTTGTTGCAGGGATGAGGATAAGCCGCCACGGGCAAGGGGTGGGCTCGTTTTAATTGGGTCAGCAAAATGCTGACCGTTGCTTTGTTTGCCTCTTTTTGGTGGCCTCTTTTGTGCAGGTGCTGATAGCCAAGTGGAAAATAGCGGGCTAAAGCCAATGCGTTGCAATTGGCTAGCCCTTGAAGGCCCACAAGCGAACATTTACTATTTTCATGTGTTGCCGGCCTGCGTGCCGATGTATGAAACCACTTTGTATTAAATGAAATAGGTGTAATAAGGCTACGACTGAAACATGTGTTATGTGTATACTTTTATGTCATTCCTTTTTTGTAGTGGACATTCTCATTATGTGTAAGTTCTTAACTTAAAATGCTTCTGCTAGAATGCTCTGAGATAGAGTGCGTTTATAATTGAACTTAAATTTGGAAAAAACTTGTAATCTCCTTACCTGTCCGTAGTATATAGCATCGGGCCCAGGACAGACCATCTGTCATATGCTATACGACGGATGGGGCGTTACAAAAGTGGTATCAGATTACATTCTCGGTCATTCTTCTTCGAATTCGTGGTTGAATTCTTTAAGGGGTGGTGAGCACGTGTATGTGCGCTACCATTATAACACTAATGAACCCATGAATGTCCAATTAGGAATTAAAATACACATGTTTATAGAACTGGTATGTTCCTGTGATTGCTTTTGTCAATATTTGCAGTTGCTTATTTGCGTGTTTCACATTGTAGGCAACTAGAAGTGGTGCAGGGCAGCAAGAACCCCAGTGCACGGTGGAGACTAGTGCACGAAATGAGGTGCCAACACCTCCTTCTTCGGTGAAAACTATTCAATTGGTTTCTGAAGCCATGTTAGCAATGATTAATGTGCAACCAGGGGGTTAGCGATAACCTCCTATTCCTACGATGGGCAAGGAACCGATTAGCATGGTGGAGCACGTAGTGGTGCGACAGGTGGTAGTTGAGCCAGTGGCCGCAAGGAGAGCAACGAAAAAGCAACTAAAATACGTGATGAGTTTCAATCTGCCGGTGTTTATGGGTACTGGGACCCATACACAGGCTGAAGATTGGCTCTCAAGAATAAAGAGAATCCTAACGACAACTGAAATGGAAGAGTGGCAAAAAGTCACTATGACTGCCTTCTTGCTCGATGGTGAGGCAAGATTATGGTGGGATGAGCTGGAGCTGCACCAGTTTGCTGGTCGGCCATTGATTGAGATCTCAATGGAGGAGTTCTCAAGGTGTTTTCTGGCAAGATACATTCCATCAGCACACCAGATTGCGATGGAGAACCAATTTCAAAGGCTAAGTCAAGGCGAGAGATTAGTAGATGAGTACTTGCATGAGTTTATGAGATTCAGAAGATATGCATGCTTTTTGTTTGCAGATTAGGATGAAAAACAAATCGATTCTATAAAGGGCTGAGAGATGACCTGCGGTTGATACTCTCAGGACCGATGACACAGGGTTTCCTTACCTTGGTCGATACGGCATGTTCCCTTCAGATGGACAGGAAATGTGTGCCGCGTAAAAATGACTTGGCGGTGAAGAAGAAAAAGTTTAAAGTACCTAGTTCTCCAAAGTCTGGATTTTGACGGTGAAAAAAGAAGCCTAAAACTTCTGTACCGTCTCCTTCTTCTCCTGCATCTGGAACAACATTTGTGAGAGGCTCGCTCACATGTTATACATGTGGAAAGGTGGGTCATATCACTCGCGATTGCTGGAGTGGTCTAAAAGGGGAGAAAAAGACGGGTGCGTCTTATGCTGAAAAGGGAAAGAAAGTGGTGGAATCGACTACATCCCAAGCGCAACCCCAAGTTTAAAATCTTGGAAAACAGGAGGCCATAAAACAAAGTGACATCGTAACAGGTATGAGTTAAGATTCAGTTTTACTATTTTCCATACTTAGTTCCTTGTGCGTTGCTTGGGTATGATTGGTTTGAATTACTCTTTGTTCTGATATTGAACATCTGGCGAGACCATTGTTTGATATGAGAGCTTCTCATTCTTTTCTATCAGAGGACTTCATAGGGCGTATCGAAGTGCCTTAATTTATACCGATAGATCGAGTGAATGTGCTGCTACCTAACGAGAGCTTGATGCATGCAGATCGAGCTTATTGTGTTGAGGTGCGGATAGGACGTCAGGATTTTGGACTGGAAGCATATGTGCTCCCGATATTGAAGTTTGATGTAATATTTGGTATGGACTCGCTCTCGGAGCTGCGAGACTATATAGATTGCAACTTTAAGGAAGTCACACTAGGGTAGAACACCAAACGAGAGACTAAAATCACTGGTATGTGAGGCTCGAGCAAGACATTGTTGTCTGCTGTCCAAGTAGTCAAGGCAGTTCTGAATGGCGTGGAGTTGTTCTTCACGTTGTTGGACGATGTTGAGCTGAAGCCTAGTGTGAGTGATGTTCCTATTATATCGTAGTATGCTGATGTGTTTCCTAAGGATCTTCCGGGGTTACCTCCCCAGCATGAGATGGACTTCGCTATTGAGTTGGTGCCAGGTGTGAATCCTGTGGACCGCTCGTCATATCATGTTTCGCCAAAGGAGATGGCGGAACTAAAGGTTCAATTGCAAGAGTTACTGGAGCAAGTCTTTATACGCCTATGTATGTCACCTTGGAGCGCTCCGGTCCTTTTTGTGAAAAAGAAGGATGGAAGCTTGCGGCTATTCATTGACTATTGAGAGTTGAACAAATTGACAGAAAAGAACAAGTATCTGATTCCACGGATTGATGTCTTGTTCGATCAACGAGTAGGATCAACTGTTTTCTCGAAGCTTGACTTGAAGTCTGGCTATTTTCAGTTGAAGATTCGGGAATGTGATATTCCTAAGACAGTGTTTGGGACACGCTATGGTCACTATGAGTTCACTATAATGTCATTTGGGCTAACAAATGCACCATCGGTATTCATAGACCTAATGCATTGAACATTTCGAGAGTAATTGGATTTATTTGTAATCGTCTTTATTGACGACATATTACTGTACTCTTAGTCTGAAGAAGACCATGCAAACCATTTGTAAGACACCTCTTTTTTTTCCAAAACCAACGAGGTCTTATGCCCAGAACTGCTGCTTTGCGGTGACACCAACACACCTGGGAAGGACGTCACTACAAAACGCCAATCCTGCCGGCCATTCCAATCGCAGAAGAGTAGAATAAACATAAGAGTACTTGAAAATAGAACACTAATACTGGTCCACAACGATGATAAGAAATAAATATAATTCTCCATGAATGGAGAGTCCATAGTAATGATAAAGAAAAATACTAAAGAGGGTTCCTGCCCAATACATCAAAATCCTCTATACAAATCACTCAATCGCGGAAGAAATTCTACAATCTCTACTAATGGTCCGTACTCACTGTCCCTGCTGGCTGGACTCACGTGCTAGACTGCCCCATCTCCATCGCACCGAACTCTAGGGCTATGTCTCCTGGTTCGGCTCCACGATCCCCTAAAATGATTTGGTCAATGACTGTTAGTCTAAAAGACTAAGTCCTATCATCCCCACCCCTCCTCCATGGCTCCTAGGCACTGAGCGGAGAGGACTAAAGGGAAGGTAATTGTTGGTACCCTAGTTCTGATTTGGGCAAGGATAACTATTAGGATGTTTAGATTGACCCAAAATGTATAGTCATGGGTCATAGGTTTATTTCCATATTTGCCTCTGAAGCACTCTCCAGAATTGCTGAAAGAATTCCAAGAAATGCAGTTATGACAAAGTCAGGAACTCAGTTCGACGAATGTCGAGCTCAGGTCAACGAACTCAGAGTTCCTTCTCTAAGTTCAGGTCGACGATCTCTGATCTCAAGTAAGAAGTTTTGCTTGACGAAATCCAGCTGAGCTCGACGAACTCCGAGCCTAGGTCAACGATCTCTGAACTCAAGACAGATTCTCTACTCGACGAAATGGAAGTTGAGCTCGACGATCTAAGAGCCCAGTTCAATGAATTTTGTGCAGTTTTCAGGAAGATGTTTTACAGTTGGCAGAATTAATTAAGTCATTTATAACACTCATATTTAATGGAAATAGCCGTTCAAAGGCAGCATTAAATGTGAGTTGTTTCAGAATTTAATTCTGAATTAATTCCCAAGCCATCTTCTAATCCCTCGAAAATGCTTCAGCCATTGCCAAGATAAATGGATTCAAATGTTTGAATTCGATAGAAGTGAAGAAATAAAAAGACAAAAAGTAGAACAGAGATATAGTGAAGGCTTTCCTTTTACAGAGAAGGAGGAACTCTGTATCAATCAAGATATTCACAGAGTTCCTCATCTGCTCCATGCTTTAAAGAGACACAAATCAATATCAGTCTAAAAAGCTTGATGGAGCTCATCATCAATCTGAAGGCCTACACCCTGTAGCAAAGCTTCCTTCTTTCCTGAACCATTCAACATCTCAGGGGGAGCTTTGACATCATCAACATCCATTAGTCTTCTCTCAGTGATTTGAGATAGAGAAGACATCATTTCTTTTCCCTTTCCTGTGTACATGGTTTTACTCCCTTCAAAAGGATACTCTTGGTGGCAGTGCACCTGATCAAAAACCTGTGTGTTGGTTTTTGGGCACATGATCAAAAGCTCAAAGGGTTGTGAGACCTTCCTGCAAAATAGATCTTATGTTGACAGGGCACCTGAGCAAAAACCTGTTTGGTGGTAGGGCACCTGATCAAAAACATGTAGTGGATTCCTACCAGGGTGGTAGAAGAGTGGATGTACCCATGTTTAGGGGAACCACTATAAATCCTTTTGTCGTCTGGTTGTGCTTCTCTTTATTTTATGTGCTGTGATTTTCTTTTACTAATATATACATATATAAATTTCTAGTGTAAAGTTAAGATCTATCCTTTTATTTCAATTGGTATCAAAGCATTACCATTTCTTTCAATTAGTATCAAAGAATTACCATTTCTTTCAATTGGTATCAGAGCAAAGTTTCTTTGGTTGTACAGGCTAACACCTGAACCAAAACTATCTAATAGATCTTATATTTCTTAAGAGTTTATTATGACACAAAATGAAGAATTTCAAGCACCAGACCTCGTATGTGCAATCTAGATAAGCTTGCACTATGGAAGGCAATGATTAGGCTTTTTATGAATTCTATTGATGAAGCAATTTATAACTCCATTTTGATAGGACCTTATCAACCATTGGAAACAACAAGGATCATTGATGTACCATCACCTCAATGGACAGAAGCCAAGAAAAGGCTAAAGATTGCTGATGGACGAGCAATGAACATTCTTGAACAATTAATGTCTGATGACTTTTTTCAGGAAATTGTTGAATGTTCATCAACAAAAGATATGTGAGACTCCCTCACAGCAATGGTTGCTACATCAGCTAAAGAAAGAAACCTTGAAGCTGAAACCTGGAGTGACTCTGAAGCTTCATCTTGTACAACTGAAGATGAAGAAGAGTATAGAGCAAAAGAATTTTGCCTAATGGCAATAAATGCCTCTTGCAGGAACCCTGATGAAGAATCAGACTCTAATGAAGAATCAGAATGTGAATTAGAAGAAGATCAGGTAATCTCTACCTTTGATTTTTCATCAGAAGAATTTAAAACTGATTTTAAATTATTGTGTAAAGATTTGATTCGATCTGAGAAGGAAATAAAACTTCTCAGAGAGAAAGTAAATAATTTATCTTTCGAAAACATAAAACTCAAAGAAGATTTGAAAAATATTTTTAAACAAATAGCCTCATTAGAATCAGTTAAAGGGAAAGAAAAGTTAATAGATTTAGACAAAATAACTGAAGTTTTAACAAATCAAACTAAAAATCTTTAGAAAATTTTTCTTCAATATAATTCGTCTAACCAAGCTCGACGAAAACAACACCATTCGTCGAACAAAGCTCGAGCAACTATGAACAGAGATTTTTATCTTAACTGGTCACGAATTTATGCTCGACGAAATAAAAATGATTTGTCGAACAGAGGTCGGCGAAAGTGGAATAGAGAAAACAATTTCTATTATTATCTTAGCAGAGATCGACAAAACAACTACCATTCGTCGAACTCAGTTCGACAAAATTACCTTAATTCGTCGAACTCAAAATTTTAGAACAGAAATTTTTATTCTCTCCAAAATTATAATCAAACTCAAAATTTTATAAATTCTTTTAGTCAGTGGTTCATCCCTTCTATGAAATTTCATCCACTAGGTTATAAAAATCAACCTGAGTGTTCTTTTATTTCTAATTATTATAAAAGAGAACCAGGACCCAAGGTTATCTAGGTCCAAAACTCCTAACCTCTCTTTTCAGAAAAAGTCCTATCTTACCACAGAGGAACAGTGATATTCGATAGTAACCAAAAGCTATTGTCTCAGTCAATACATAAGAAACAGTAGTTGCTGTATATGGTGAGATTGTTTAGAAGGCTACATCAGTAAGGGGAAATTGCTTGGAAGGATGTTGAAATAGCTTTATTTTATTTATTTTATTTCTTAAAGCAGATTATTTTGATTTGTATTTTATTTATTTTTGTGTAAATAGTGTCCTCACCTAAATAGGGGGAGATTGTTGGAACCCTAGTTCTGATATGGGCAACGACCACTATTAGGATGTTTAGATTGACCCAAAATATATAGTCATGGGTCATAGGTTTATTTCCAGATTTGCCTCAAAAGGACTCTCTAAAATTGCTGAAAGAATTCCAAGAAATGCAGTTGTGACAAAGTCAGGAACTGAGTTCGAAAAACATCGATCTCAGGTCGATGAACTTAGAGTTCCATCTCTGAGTTCAGGTCGACGATCTCTGATCTCAAGCAAGAAGTTTAGCTCGACGAACTCTGAGCTCAGGTCGACGATCACTGAACTCAAGACAGATTCTCAGATCGAAGAAATGGAAGCTGAGCTCAATGATCTGCGAGCCCAGATCGACGAATTCTATGCAGTTTTTAGGCAGATGTTTTATAGTTGGCAGAATTAATTAAGGTGTTTATAACTCTCATATTTCAAGGTTATAGCCGTTCGAAGGCAACATTAAATGTGAGTTGTTTCAGAAGTTAATTCTGAATTAATTCCCAAGGCATCTTCTACTTACTCGGAATTGCTTCAGCCATTGTCAATATAAATGAATTCAAATGTTTGAATTCGACAGAAGTGAAGAAATAGAAAGACAGAAAGTAGAACAGAGATATAGTGAAGGCTTTACTTTTACAGAGAAGGAGGAACTCTGCATCAATCAAGATATTCAAATAGTTCTTCATCTGCTCCAGGCTTTCAAGACACAAATCAATATCATTCTAAAAAGCTTTCTGGAGATCATCATCAATCTAAAGGTCTACACCCTGAAGCAAAGCTTCCTTCTTTCCTGAACCATTCAACATCTCAGGGGGAGCTTTGACATCATCAACATCCACTAGCCTTCTCTCAGTGATTTGAGACAGAGAAGACAACATCATTTCTTTTCCATTTACTGTGTACAGGATTTTTACTCACTCCAAAAGTAAACTTTTGGAGGCAGGGCACCTGATCAAACACTTGTGTGTTGGTTTTTGGGCACCTGATCAAAAGCTCATTGGTTTGTGAGATCTCCATGCAAATAGATCTTGTGGTGACAATGAACCTGAGCAAAAACCTATTTGGTGGCAGGGAACCTGATCAAAAACCTGTAGTGGATTCCTACCAGGTTGGTAGAAGAGTGGATGTACCCAAGTTTAGGGTAACCACTATAAATCCTTGTGTTGTCTGGTTATGTTTCTCTTTATTTTATGTGTTGTGATTTTCTTTTCCTAATATATACATATATATATATTTAGTGTAGAGTTAAGATCTATCCTTTTCTTTCAATTGGTATCAAAGCATTACCATTTCTTTCAATGGTATGAAAGTTAGGCTTAGATCTGAAATACTCTAGAGGGGGGGGGGGTGGTGAATAGAGTATATTGAAAACTTAAAAGCTTTTTGTTGTAAAATAAAAACTTGTCCTAAAATAAATTATTCTACCACAGGCACAGCAGAAATAAGCTAACTAGCACAGCCACAATAAGAGCAAAAGAAAAAGTGCAACCAGACAACACAAGAATTTTATAGTGGTCCCCAACCTGGGTACATCCACTCTTCTACCACCCTGGTAGGAATCCACTCAGGTTTGTGATCAGGTGACTGCGACCAATGAGCTTTTGATCAGCTGATCAAAAACCAATCCCAAGTCTTTTGATCAGGAGACTTGCAACCAAGAATAACTTTTGAAGGGAGTTAAAGAACCCTTTTTACAGTGGGGGTGAGAGAGTGATTATGTCTTCACTTTCTCAAAATACAACTAATAAGGCTGTAGTGGATCTTTGATTGTTAGCAAAGCTACCCCTGAGATGTTGATTAGTTAAGGAAAGTTAGAGCTTTGCTGCATGGTGAGTAGGACTTCAATCTTTCAGCCTTTACCAGAAGGTATCCAGGAACTTCTTTAACTGATAGAATATCCATTGTCCTGTGAAGAATCCTGGAGTGAAGTGGGAAGAAGACTCTTGATTTTAGATTGATGTTCTTCTTCTTCTTCTGTATCTGTTGTTGTTTCTCTGGTCTAGGGCTTGTTGTTTCTTTACTGTTCTATTGCCCTTGTGTATTGTTGATGTACGAAAATAGACAGGGAGTCGGGCACCACCAGCTAACGGTTGGAGCACTGGGGGAAGGAAGGGAAAAGAGGAGACTGTCGAATAGTCGGTTACTAGCAGTCATAACTAAGGGACAGAAAAATAGGTCGCTGGCAGTCACAATAACAGAGTTCACCCACCGCGGCTTAAGTGCCACTCCTGCGACGGGCTTTCCTTTTATTCAAAGAGAAGCGGTTACAAGAAGGATAAAATGATGAAGCCGGCCGGACTGCAAGCCGCAAAACACTAGACTTGAGACCACAGTTCTTAACAGGCGAGCTCCTAGATATAAGTCAGCGTGTCCTGGCTAGTGCGCCCTCCCCCTATTTATAGGCTCGGGGGCCTGCGCATACGGGCAGGGCTAAAGTTACCGGCTGATAGGGGTACAAGAGAACCGAGCAGAGTTGAGGGGAAGCAAATGAGCAGAAAAGGAGAATGGAGGGAAGCCGCGCGGCCTGGCGGATTTCTCCTGGCAAGCTGACGGCCTGGGTCCTGGACCGTGGCGCTGAGTAGGGTCGGATCTGGCGGCGACCTGACATGGAGACCGCCCGGCTTCGCTGACGACCAGCCGACTTGAACTGTGCGGCGGTTAGAATGCATAGGTTTCCCTGTCTCGGATGACCGGTCAGCTTGACATGCTTGGCGGCTAGAAGAACCAGGCCACCCGGTCTGTAAAGCTGTGCGAACTGGTTGTAGATTCCGGGCATAACATAATCCTCGCACATTTTTAAGTTTCAAAAAAACTTCGAAAATGTAGAACTATGTCGGAGACCGCGAATGCCTTTAATGCATCTGCGTCTATAAAATCACTTGACCCTTGCCATTCTTCAAGATGTCTGCCGAGCCATGGGGTCGCTACTCGCCACTTGCGGTCAGCATTTTGCAAGCCAACGCGGTCTTTCACAAGATGGACGTCATGTCGTCGATGCTAGCCCGTGATAAGAAGTCGACTGAGAAGAAAAAGAGCTGGAGACGGAAACCGGAAGACTCTGACTGTCAACCCGCAGAGAAGACCGGGAAGCCGCTTATTCCAGCGGCTTCTGATTCTGAAAAGAGGTAGACGCAAACCGTCGGCGAATCTTCTCAGGCCGCAACCAATCCTGAAGCGGTCTCGAAGGCAGCGGACAATCCGAAAGCAGTTTCGAAGGCCGCTCCACCACAAACTGATACCGCCAAATCCTTTCAGGTAACTTTCACTCCATCGAGTAAAGTGTTCTTAAAAATAGGTGATACAGAGGAAAAAAGCATGGAAGCTAGCAAGCTATGCAAAATGCCCGCCAAGGTTGACCTAATCATCGTCGACGACAATGAGCCGGATAAGACGCTGGGGGCCAAACGGCTTTTGGCTGAAAAGATCAAGCGGACATTAACGGTAGTCGGCTCCTTGAAATGGCAGAAGAAGAAGAGCAAGAGTCTTGAGGAAGGGATGAAGATGAGCAAGATGCAGTCCGGAAACCGAAATGTTTCCGTAAAGACCGGCGCAGACAGTCTGCAACATAAGCCGTGCGAGAAAGGGGTATCTGAGAGTCCGTCTACACCAGATCCCAAACTGAACGAGCCGGGAGGGACATCCATGGCTAGCGAGACGATTAGTTACATCCTCAAGGGAATGGAGACTTTGCAGCAGCAGGGTGTGCTATTGTCGACCCCCGCGGCTTCTGAAGAGGTTGACCACCCTGAAGTCGAAGTCACTGGGGAGAAGCTTGGTGGACCGGCTTCCGCAGTTTCTAAAGGAGCCGAGAAACTGAAACTTTGAGAGAAGATGGAGGAGATGAATAAGCTGATCACTAGGAAGCCGGTGGCGACCACACTTCCTCTACTGCAAGGTAAACATGGGAGAGTTAAGCGAATTGTTAACTTCTACAAGTTGACGTCAATGAAGAAGGGGGCAAACTCAATGTTAAATCCGTCGGACAGCTTTTTCCTGACCATGTCTCAACTGAAAAGATGAGCTAAAGAAGCCGAACGGCTATGGAAGGAAAATTTAAAGCAGATAGACCCCGAACAACTCCGGCGACCAGTATTTAGATACCATACCGCGCCTCTGAAGGAGAAAAATTCCAAACCGGCAGTCTCATCCTACCAATTTCCTTACAAGAAGGTCGCAATTTTCCGGCTGAACCTGACTGCGGTTTATCTTCTGCTGCTGAACCGGAGACCGCGATGAAGCCGGGCTACTTGACATCACTCTTGTTTATGCTGTCGTCGTTTCCTCCAAGTCTTCGTGACAAAGAGATGGTTGAATTCCAAAAGGAGGTTGACACATTGCAGGCGACTTTGAACGCGCACGGCGAAGCCCTACGGGTTAAGGATGAAGAACACCAGTTTGCTCAGGAGGCCGCTGAGAATAGGATCCAAGAGTTGCAAACCACCGTGTATCAAGAGACCACCAGGCTGCAGTCTGCACTGGAGAAAGAGACCACGAGGCTGCAGTCCGCCCTTGAGTAAGAGACCACGAGACTGTAGTCCGTACTAGGGGCCGCTGAGGGGAAAATAGCAGAGATGCAGGTCGCCTTGCAGCAGGAAAGGGCAGAGAAGTAGGATATGCAAACGCAAGTGCTGCTGGCCGCACGTCTTGAGAGAGAGAGAGAGAGAGAGAGAGAAGAGACTCGCTGCCTTGAGCAAGGAAAAGAACAAGGTCCGTCAGCGGAGGCCGACGAAAACCAGCGGCTTGCACCAACGGCTTATAGGAAGTTGCCGGAACCAGGCCACCCGACTTCTGGTGGGGCTTCAAATCCACCGGAGGTCGCGGCGGTCGGGCCGGCCACAGCTTCTAGAGGGTTAAAAGCTTGGGCTAACTAACAGTTCCATTCGCCATAGTAGAGCGCAACACCGTGCGAGTTCACCGGTCTCTACACTCACTCCATAATCTGGTTAGCCAAGTGTACACTGAGATTGTAAGAACTGGTGACCAGGTCCCGCGAATAGGGCGAGAGGGACTTGAAAGTGATAAGCAAGGCTGAGTGACTTACGAGTGACAAGCCACACGAATAATTTGAACATTATGTTGTAATATATTCTTATGCTGGACGCTGGACAATCTGACCGTTGTAAACTGTTATATATATGTTTACTATGTTGCGAACTATTTGCGTCTTATGCGGTTGGTATTTATGATCACCATATATGTGCATTGCTCTGAAATATCTAAACTATAGAACCTTAACCGAACGGTCTGGAGAACAGATCGCTGGCTTGCAAGTATGATGTTTACATCCTTTGGCCTGAAAATATTCTAAGTTCAGGAAAGTAGCCGCGCGGACGGATGAACTGAATTGTGGCTTAGTCGTTGCATTAATCTGTATTTCCTGCAGGTTGAGGTAGCGCGGCCTAATTGCTAGCCGCAATTTGACATTGAGCACTGTAATTTCACAGGTTTTCTATAAATAGGGACGACTCCGGAGATTTCATCATAAGACAGAAAATATGTGGGCTAAGTCCAAATCGATGCGGTTTGACAAGGCCTCTGCGGTCAGGACTAATGCCGCCTCCACATTCCACTCAACCGATCACAAAGAGTGTCGTCTTACAAAAGTCGAGCTACATGACTTTGTAGAGAAGCATATGCAGGGGAAACCGATAGTCGCTCGGCTTCCGCTGCAAGACGAGCGAATAAACACCTCCAACGATAACCAGATCGCCATCCCCATCGACCATTTAGACTGCGGTTTCCGCTTCCTGGTCATGATGGAGGCCGTGGCGATCTTCGACCAATATGGCGTTGTGCCCGGAAAATTGCCACCAAACTCAATCGCCATCTACAGCTTCATCTCATTCTTGAGGTAGGAAAGAGTCCGATTTTGGATGAAGCTCTTCCAGGAATGCTTCTCGGTGCAGTCTATCCCAGACTCCCGTACAAGGATCTTCCGGGGGCACTTGTACTTCGGATGTAGGGGACTGAAAGTATCAACTTGGCAAACAATATCCCCAACTGGTCGGAGCGGTTTCTCATCTTTGATGGAAACCTAGGGTTGCTTCCTGTCAACCCGCAAATCCGGGATGAGGTCGCGTTTGGCAGCAGCGGCCTGGACGGCATGGAGAAGGAAATGTAAACCTTCTTCAAAGGCTGCGGGCTTGATGTAAACAATTACATCCAGCTGCTGCCGTCCTTAGAGGGAATCAAGGCGGAAGTCAGTAAGTTACAAACCGGCTGAACTAATCTTTTAGCCACACGGCCTGTGAACTAACTTTTACTTTGTCCTTGCAGCTGCTGTGGCGGTCCCAATAAAGAAGCCGTTGACGCCTGTTGGCCTGACGCTCATGCAAAGAGAGAAGCGTGTCAGGCGGACCAAGCCGCCGCTGGTTGAGGAAGAGGAGGAGTCGGCCTCCTTTGGCGAATTTATGCTGCAAGGAATGGGCAGCAAACCGAAGGACGTCCATGGAAAACGGTCTGTGCTGTGGAGTCCGGATGGCGAGTCCGTGAATGTCTGCACTGCCCTCCCCTACTGGGGGTGGGAAAAAGGAACCTGCCACCCAAACGTGGTTGGCTCCGCATTATACGACAAGCATAACCTGAAGGCGCTACGCCGAGTTCCCGCAGATGACCTGCCGTGGTTGGCCACGCAGGTTGGGGTAAGGAGCTTCGTGACAAGCCAATTCATGGGCCTTTCCTACAGCCAGTTTATGAAAGAAAAAAAAGCGGCGTGGAGATGCGGTTAGAGGAAAAAGAATAAGAAAACAAACAACTCAAGGAAATGGAAGCGGTAAGTTATCACCTGATACTCGTGCGGTTATAATTAGGAAACCGCGCGGTCTAACCTTTCACCTCTTTTGCAGGCAATGTACGACCCGGCCAACCCGACCTTGATGCAGTCACCCAGAGCCGACCCGCTCTGTCCACGAGGCCTCGCACCAGGACTAGCCAGAGGCCCACGTCTGGCGGCCCACTACCGGGCCCACCAAGACGTCACACCATGGCGTCCCTTTTATCAGGCCCGCGGGTCGTACACCCCAACCCATCTCCGGGGCCAACAACAGGCGCACGGTAGGTTGTTGAGGCCACGTCTCGATCCCCTGACCTCCTTGATAAAGAGCTTTCAGGCAAGCTCTCAACAACCAACTGATCCGCGGATCAGTTGGTTGATGAGAGCTTGCATGAAAGCTCTTTATCAAGGAGGTCAGGGGATCGAGACCTAGCCTCAAAAACCTACTGTGCGCCTGTGGTTGGGCCCGGAGATGGGTTGGGGTGTACGGCCCGCGGGCCTGATAAAAGGGACGCCATGGTGTGATGCCTTGGTGGGCCCGGTAGTGGGCCGCTAGACATGGGCCTCTATCTAGTCCTGGTGCGAGGCCTCGTCAACTGAGCGTCGGCTCTGGGTCACTGCATCATAAAAGTGCACTTTTTTGATGCAGTGACCCAGAGCCGACCCGCTCTGTCGACCAGGCCTCGCACCTGGCCTAGCCAGAGGCCCACATCTGGCGGCCCACTATCGGGCCCACCATGGCGTCACACCATGGGGTCTCTTTTCACTGGCCCATGGGCCGTACACCCCAACCCATCTTCGGGCCCAACAACAGGCTCACGGTAGGTTGTTGAGGCCATGTTTTGATCCCCTGACCTCCTTGATAAAGAGCTTTCAGGCAAGCTTTCATCAACCAACTGTTCCGCAGATCAGTTGGTTGATGAAAGCTTGCCTGAAAGCTCTTTATCAAGGAGGTCAGGGGATCAAAACCTGGCCTCAACAACCTACCGTGCGCCTGTGGTTGGGGCCGGAGATGGGTTGGGGTGTACGGCCCGTGGGCCTGATAAAAGAGATGCCATGGTGTGACGCCATGGTGGGCCCGGCAGTGGGCCACCAGACGTGGGCCTCTGGCTAGGCCAGGTGCGATGCCTGGTCGACAGAGCGGGTCGGCTCTCGGTCACTGCATCAGACCTTCCAAGATAATGTCTTCATGAATATTGTCCTGTGGATCGATGGAGCGCTTAACCGCCTCCGAGACCTTGGCAGCTTAGCGGCCGGCTTCACCGACTTCACCTGTGCCGACATATACCCCACCTTGAAAAGAGGGTGGCTGCTATCTATAGGGCGATCAAAGGCAAGGGCAAGGTCGGCAAGGAAGACAGATAAGAGGAGGAAGACGACGAGGAAGAGGGCGGACAGGGAAGCCGGAGCAAAGGCACTTCGTCTGCGACCGGCGGTTAGGTCTCGGAGACCGCGTGGATAGATTCGGGGACTTCTGGCGGCTCGTCAGCTAGTAGCAGTGGGTACTCTGAATCTTATGTCGACATCGAGGTTGACGATGATTCAAGTTCTCCTGCGGCTAAAAACCTCAAGCCGACCGATTAGGAACTTTTTTTTTACTTGTATTTTGAGAAATTTTTTTAAATCGGTGGTATGTTTTTTATAAACCACGCAGTTTGAATCTTGTAAACCTTTATGAAATAGAAATGAAGGAAACTTTTACCTTTGATGTGTAGCTTACTTCACTTCTCACCTTTCTTACTTGTATAAGTCCGCGCGGTCTCAGTGTAACTTCCGACTTAGGGCATTTGTCGACACCAACTTATGTCGACACCAACTCATGTTGACACCAGAAGATTTGTGTCGACACCAAGATTAATCAGTTGACACCCACTTGTGTCGACATCAGAAGTTTTCATGTCGACACACAGAATATCAGTCTACACAGAATATTTGATTAAGTCCAGAACTGTTGCTGATCTCCAGTCGACAAATTCTGTTATCAGCTCGACAAACTTCAGACAGAAAAGCCAAAGGTTCTGAAGTATGTAAGATCTATTATCAGCTCGACGAACAAAAGCTGTCTGGTCGACAAATATAGAGTCTCAGTTCGACGAACTAGTAACTCAGCTCGACGAATTTTGTTATTCGTTCGACGATTCCAGACTTAGCCATTTCCGACATTCATTCCTCACTCAAATGCAATAATTCCTGATAGATTAAATACTCAAACATTCTCTGAATGTAGCCGTTGGAGGAAGCATAAATTACAGTCTTCTTCAGGAATATTACTTGCAAATTTTCCACAAGATAGTTGGGGAAATACATTAATGTCAATTATTCTCAACGCTTCAGCATTAATGACAGATGATTCAAATTTTTGAACAGATAAAGAAGACAAAAAGGATCCACAATCAGGAAGATCAAAAAAAAGAACGAGAAGTACAAGAAGAAAAACACTCTGTCAGAAACATACAGATACTGATACAGACTGACTGGAAGAATTTATACAGCACCAAAAAGCTTCATACAAAATATCATACTGAAGCTTAAAAGTGACAGGCAGTGATCTTCAATTCAGAATAAGAAGAACAACTATACAATATCAAGAGTCTTCTTCTTCAACAATCTCTCCAGGACTTCCAAGGACAACAGATACTAAATTAGTCAAGAAGATCCTGCATCACTGCTTGTCCAGAACTCTAGTTGAAGACCTATCACACTACAGCAAAGCTCCAGATCTTCCCTGAACCATTCTAAATCTCAGGGGGAGCTATTTGCTAAACATCAATCCACAAGTCTTCTCGCTGATTGTTGACAGAGAAGACAAAATCACTCTCTCACCCCCTCCTGTATAAAGGGTTGTCATCTCCCTTCAAAAGTGATTCCTAGTTGCAAGTCTCCTTAGCAAAATACCTGAGTTGGTTTTTGGGGACCTGATCAAAACCCATTGGTGTCAGGCACCTGATCAAAAACCTGAGTGGATTCCTACCAAGGGTGGTAGATAAGTGGATGTACCGAGTTGAGGGGGAACCACTATAAATTTCTTGTGTCGTCTGGTTGTTCATCTTTTCTTTTTATTTCTTGCTGTGTGACTATAACTAGGATTATTACTTTTTGTTTTCCAGTTTTTTAATCACTGCACAGTTTCAATTTACAGTAAAAGCTGTAACAACACCTGTATTGGGACCTATTAAATTTTTAACATACTCTATTCACCCCCTCTAGAGTATTGTAGATCTAACCCTCACTTTCAATTGGTATCAAAGCAAGGTTCCTTTGGTTGCATAAGTTAATCCTTGAACCAAAGATCCTATGTTAGATCTACATATCACTTTGTTCACACTTTAAAGTAGAACCACAGCTATGGCACAGAACAAATATTATGCAAGCACCAGACCTCCAGTTTGCAACTTGCAAAAGTTTGGAATCTGGAAGGCAAGAATTAAGTTGTATATGAATTCTATTGATGAAGATATTTTTGCTTCTATCTTAACAGGAGTACCTCCAGTACCTGCAGCTTCTCCAAGCACCTCTACAAACATGACTGCAGCACCTCCTACAGATAATAATGATGCTTACAGGAAAGCCAAGATGGCTGATGCAAATGACATGAACATCTTGGCACAGACAATGTCTGATGACATATTTCAGAAGGTGGCTGAGTGCACCTCAGCCAAGGCCATTTGGGACTCCCTCAATCAAATGGTAGCTGGCTCAGCTGATGAAAGGAAAGACAGGAGATCAAATCTCATATCTCTGTATGAGAATTTTAAGAAGGATGAGGCTGAATCAGTTGTTGAAATGTACAATAGGTTGAGCTCAATCATCAATGAGCTTAAAACCTTGGATAAAGATATCACCCTTACAGAGGTGAATGACAAAATGTTGATGTGCTTTCCTAGCTCTTGGGACTCAAGAATCTGGCCTATAAAAGAAGCCAGAAGCCTAAATGAGATATCAACTGAAACTCTGCTAGGCAAACTAAAGTATTATGAGTAGTTGATTAAAACAAGAGAAGCAGCTGAATAGAAATCAACAACTCCAGTGAGAAAAGATCACAGTATAGCTTTCAAGGCATCAGAGGAAGGTGAGACCTCAACAACCAATGAAGAACTAATGAGCCTCTTTGCAAAAAGATTTTATAAGATGGCTAAAAAGGACTTCATAAGAAAATCATCCAGGCGGGATGATAAGCCCAAGTTTGACAAGACACCAACCAAGGAGGTTGTGTGCTTTGGATGTAGAAAGGCTGGACATTACATCTCTGAATGTCCAGAAAGCCAGAAGAAGGAGAAAAGTAGAGAAAAAGACTCCAGGAGAAAATACAGCTATAGAACCTCCTCCAACATGTACAAAAAGAGAGACAAAGGCTTTGTTGCTGAAACATGGAGTGATACTAAAGAAGAATCATCCTCTTCCAGCTCAAGTGAAGAAGAGGAAGAAGCAAGAAACAAGGAGGTCTACCTTATGGCAATTGTTGCCTCCAGGAGCAGTTCAGGATCAGAAAGTGAATCTAAAGATGAGGCAGCCTCAGAGTCAGAGGCAGATCAGGTTCTTTCAAGTTTTAATTTTAATTCTGATTCATTTAAAATTGAATTCAAGACTATGTGTTTTGATTTAATTAGTTCAGAGAAAGAAGTAAAAACCCTTAGATAAAAACTAGGAAACCTTGAATCTATTAACTCAGAAAATCTTAAACTAAAAAATCAACTAACTTTAGCAAATGAGCAGATAATTAAATTAAAATCTGATTTATGTGAGGCTAAACAACTTGAGCAATCTCTCAATGGAAGAAGTCTCAAGCTGATGGACATAACAAGCACAGTAAATGTCAGATTAAATGGCAAGCTGGGCTTGGGTGCATCATCAGGTTTGCCCCCCATAATTAAGAAAAATATCCTTACGACACCCATTAAATTTATTTCTCCCAAGGGAAAAGAGAAGATAATAAACAAAGAAATGTCTGAAAACAACCCAAAACTCATAGACAAAAGAAATAAAAATCAGAAAACAACTAATAAAAACAAGGTTCAGCAGCATTCGTCGAACTCAGATCGACGAAATGTGGCCCGTTCGTCGAACCTAGATCGACGAATGCTGAACACAAACTTCAGTAATAACAATTCGTCTAACTGCGATTGACGAACTTTGTATGGTTCGTCGAGCAGAGGTCAATGAACATGGGGCGCAGAAAATGACTATTATCATTATCTGAGCAGAGATCGACGATCTCAGCCCTATTTGTCGAACTCTGGTCGATGAACTTACAGAAAGTCGTCGAACCCAGAAGGACCCAACATAAATCATTTCTCTTACAGAAATTCTAAGCCAGCTAATAAACCATTCACTCCACAGTAGCCGATTGGGTTATTCTACCTAGGAGATATCACCCCTTAGGTTATAAATCTCAACCTACTTTGTCTGTTATACCCAGCTTTTCATTTCAACCAAATAAAGGACCCAAGGTAACCTGGGTCAAGAAAAATTAATTTTTGTTTTTCATTACAGGTGAAGAACTGTCCAAGGGTGAGTCAGACCAGGTACTTGGATAGTGGTGGCTCCAAGCATATGACATGCAGCAAGGACAATCTATCTAATTACAAGTCCAAGCTTGGACCAAAGGTGATCTTTGGTGATTCAAATTGTGGCCAGACTGAAGGATATGGAGTAGTAAAGATTGGAACAGTTACCTTCAAGATAGTAACATATGTAAGAGGACTCAAACATAACCTAATATCCATAAGCCAATTATGTGTTGAAGGTTATCATGTACACTTTAACTCTACCTCCTATTCTATTATTAATAATGAAAACAAAACTGTTTTAATTAGAATTAAACAAGGTAACATCTATCTAGTAGATTTCATTTCTGCCAAAACTAATGTTTGTTTACTCAATATCACTAGTAACCAAAATGAGTTGTGGCATAAAAGATTAGGTCATGTAAACCTTTAAAATATAGCTAGGTTATCTAAAGACTTTCTTGTTAGAGGACTACCTTCTGCTCCCTATAAGAAGGAAGGTCTCTGCAGGGCATGTCAATTAGGCGCAAACTTAAACTAGCTTCAAATCAATTAATAAGAGTGATTCACCTAGGATCTTCTACTTGCTACACTTGGATATTTTTGGACCCATTGCAGTGCAAAGACTAGGAGGGAAATCCTACACCTTTGTTATTGTGGATGACTTCTCTACGTTCAGTTGGGTATTCTTTCTGAGAACAAAGTCAGATACATTCAAGGTTCTTACAGATTTTCTCAGGACCATACAGATTGAGTTCTCTACTCATGTTGCATTGATTAGAAGTGATCATGGCACAGAGTTTGAGTCTCTTCTTATGCATGAGTTCTGTGAGAAGGAAGGTATCAGGCATTGCTTCTCAGCACCTAGAACTCCCCAACAGAATGGGGTAGCTGAAAGGAAAAATAGAACACTCATTAAAGCTGCATGTACATTACTTGCTGATGCATACATGTCACTAACCTTTTGGACAGAGGCTGTAAGCACAACAAACTATGTCCTGAATAGGAGTTTAATTCACAAACTAAAGAATAGGACTCCCTATGAATTGCTCAAAGGGAAGAAACCTAAAATTAACTATTTTAAAGTATTTGGTTGTGCATGCTATATATAAAATAACAACAAGAAATACATTAAAAAGTTTGTGGCTAAGACTGAAGTGGGAGTTTTCCTAGGATACTCCCAAGTAAGCAAGGCTTATAGGGTATTCAATAAATCAACCTTAAAAGTTGAAGAGTCTATTCATGTGTCATTTGATGAGACTAACATGTACTGCAAGGAGAAAGAAGTTTCTACCATTAGCAACTTGCAGGTACCCCACTTGTGTGAGACATTGGATGGACTAAACCTCACCCAAGAGGTTCTCACACATCCCTCTCCACAGGCCATTGAAGATAGTGAAAAAGATGAAGCTGAAGAGCATGCGACTCAACCAACAGCAAATATAATTGCACAAGAGGAATTTATTCAAAATGCTGTTGCACAACCAACTCCACCCACTGATTTTGTCACACTTAGGGATCACCCCAGATCTCAAGTAATTGGAGACGTATCAGCAGGTGTACAGACAAGGCATCAACTCAACCAAGACTTGATGCATGCCTGTTTTCTCTCTCAGGTTGAACTTCTCACCATCCATGAAGCTGAGCAAGATCCCCACTGGATCGTTGCAATGCAAGAGGAACTAAACCAATTCGAGAGATGTAGAGTTTGGGATTTGGTTCCAAGACCCCAAAACTATCCAGTTATTGGAACCAAATGGGTTTTCAGGAATAAGCTTGATGCCAAAGGAGTCATTGTGAGGAACAAGGCTAGGCTTATTGCTCAAGGATATATGCAAGAGGAAGGAATTGACTGATCAGACCTTTGCACCAGTTGCAAGGTTGGAAGCTATAAGGATTTTCCTTGCCTATGCAGCCTTCAAGAAGTTCAAAGTCTTTCAAATGGATGTGAAGAGTGCATTCTTAAATGGAGTGCTACAAGAAGAGGTTTATATAGAACAACCTCCAGGTTTTGTTTCTCCAACTCATCTCACTTATGTTTTTAGATTAAATAAGGCTGTTTATGGTCTAAATCAAGCTCCAAGAGCTTGGTATGAGACCTTGACAAGTTTCTTATTAGAGCATAAATTTATAAGAGGAACTGTAGATAAAACCTTTTTCACTAGACATCATAAGGACCAAATTTTGTTAGTACAAATTTATGTACATGACATCATATTTGGCTTTACAGATTCAAAATTGTGCAAGAGGTTTTCTGACCTCATGCATTCTAAATTTGAAATGAGTAGCATGGGAGAGCTTTCATATTTCCTTGGTCTCCAAGTGAAATAACTTCCAGATGGCATCTTCATCTCTCAAGCAAAATATGCTAGAGAACTTCTAAAGAAGTTTGGGATGGCTGATGCCTCAGCTAAGAAAACTCCTATGGCAACCAATGCTGTTGTGGACTCTGATATACCAGGAAAACCTGTAGATCAAAAACTTTATAGGTGCATTGTTGGGTCCCTATTATACCTCACAGCAAGTAGGCTAAATATTATGTTTGCTACATGCCTTTGTGCTAGGTTCCAAGTGAACCCTAAAGAATCTCATCTTATTTTCATAAAAAGGATTTTAAGGTATATAAAGAGTTGTCCTGATGTAGGCCTTTGTTATCTTGCTGAATCAGAATTTGAGTTAACTGGATACTCTGATGCTGATTTTGCTAGATGCAGGGTAGATAGAAAAAGTACTTCAGGAACTTGCCAGTTCCTGGGTATGAGATTAGTATCATGGTTCTGTAAAAAGCAAACATCTGTGTCAACTTCAGCTGCTGAAGCAGAATATATTACAGCAGGCAGCTGTTGTTCACGGATGCTCTGGATACATAATCAGTTTCTAGATTATCGGTTCAACTTAAATAATTCAACCCTATTCTGTGATAATACTAGTGTTATAGCCATAGCACAAAATCCAGTTCACCATAGTAAGACTAAGCATATTGATATAAAACATCATTTCATTAGGGAGTGTGTAGACAAAAATAAGATTAAGTTTGTCTATATCTACACTGATTTACAGAAAGCTGATATATTCACCAAACCTTTGAATGAGAAAAATCATGCTTTCTTTCTAAATCAGCTGGGAATGATCAATGGAGAAGACTTAGCTTAAGTTTTGTCTGCATTCGACGAATTTTCCAAAGTTCGTCGAATGGAGTTCGACGAACCATGGAAAGTTTGAGAGATACTCATCAAACGAAGTTTGACGAACTCTCTGTGAGTGAAACAAGTTTTGTCGACCAGAGATCGACGAACCTTGCTTTAGAAGATATTCGTCGACTGGAGTTCGACGAATTTTCCTCAAGTCTCATGAATGAGTTCGACGAATTACTTATTATTAAATCATTTCGTCGACCTCATTTCGAAGAACTAATTTTACTTTCGTGGAACGAAGATTGTTGATTCATATTCTGGAAAACCTTATATCTAGGTTTTCTTTGACCTCCATCCCGCGCTTTTTATTCCCTTGCACTTGATCGTCGTTATCTTTGTCTATCTTGCAGGTGATCTCAATGGTGATTCCAGCAGGAGCTCTAGCTACAATGAAATTTGACACTGGCTTTTATGTCGACTTTGACTCATTCCAGCACTCAGATCCAATCTCCCTCTATATTCGGGAACTTCTGGAAGAACAGATTCTGAAGAACCTGATGACCACCAGGATAAAGTTGGCAGAAACAAAAATCAGGAAATGGGTCTTTACTTCATCCATTTCTGAAGACAATATTATGACAGGATCAATCGCCGGTAACGCTGTCTCCTTAACCCCCGCAGTTTTAACTGAAATCTTTGGTTTGACGAATGGCGACAAGGACTTAGAAATTGATTCTGAAGAGTTTATTATGATGCTAAATCTGATGGGTTAAGCTGATGACAACCCTCACAAACTGTTGAATAAACATCTGTCTGCGCCA
Organism: Platanthera guangdongensis; assembly: GCA_039583875.1. Lineage (NCBI taxonomy): Eukaryota > Viridiplantae > Streptophyta > Magnoliopsida > Asparagales > Orchidaceae > Platanthera > Platanthera guangdongensis. The sequence continues at coordinate 130,823,651 of CM077162.1, read as the reverse complement.
TATAAATTCTTAGCAGATTTGGTTGGTAAAGTGCTAATCGGAAAACACACAGCACAAGACTACATCACCAGACAACAGTTTCTGGTCATGTGTTCCATTGTCAACAAGAAGCAAATAGACTGGGCACAACTACTGTTTGACTTGATAAAAAAGAAGAATACCAAGAAGGAAGTATGTTTTTGAAGGCTCCTAGGGATCTTCCTCAAGGAAAAGGCTGCTGAATCCCTGGTCTCCCAGACCATATTCATTAATGCTAGAAAAAGACTCACATGTGCCTTATTTGGCAGGTGGGAGAGGACAATCACCAAGCCCACTAAGCCTTCTACCTCTTCCACCCAAACTTCTGAAGGCACCAGGGCTATTAAAGCCACTCCCACACCTACTGAGGAGATTCATCCCACTCTACCATCTCTTCGAGCACCCCTTCCAGCAAAACAACTCACTTTCTCTCCCCTTCTCTCTTCAACACCTCAATCACAACAGCATAATCCTGTGCCTACTCCACCACCATCTCCACCACTTGACCTCACTGCCATTCCATCTTACCCTCTTCATGCAAATCAACAACCAAAACCTCCTGCTGCCCCACAAGACACCTACATTCCTACACCACCACAGTCTCTACTTCCCCCAGATTTATCATCCATCCCCTCTTACATCCTACCCTCAGACACTGTAATTCCAGATGCCACCCTTCCTTCCTCATCACCATCCACTCCTCACATACATGCTGTTTCACCCTCCATTCCATCACTAGTTGCTCCCTCTTCCACACCAAATGCCACATCATCTCCCACTTTCTCATTGGATCCCACTACCGTATCCTCTATCCTCAACATCATCACCCCCCTTCTGAAATCCCTTATAGCAGAGGCCATTACTCCTCTTTCTACCACCATTCAATCTTTATATGCCCAAATATCTGCTCTTACTGCTGCCCCCTCCTCAGTCAGGGGCATGGCCTTAGTCCCCACTGAAACCAGTCAGGGGGAGATGCCTGATGATGAAGCAGCAGCTATAGATTCAGAAACTTCAGCTCCAGCACCAACAGGTACTGCAGATACTCCAGTCCCCATAGAAGCATATACAGATTGTACAGATAGAGATTTAGTTGATTTACTTGATTTTATTGATACTGATATGGACATTGATGAAACTGTTGGTGATTTTATCCTCAATCCCACAGTTATTTTACAGGAATTACTGAACACTTTTGATACTGTATATATGAATCCTCCTCCAGTAATATTCACTAAGCTACATTTGGCTATTGTGCCTTATACTTCTCCTGTTAGTCCAGCAGTTGCTAAGCAATTCTGTGACAGTTTTGAAATTCCAGTTTTTGCTCCAACCTCTGCAGCTATTCCATCCTCTCTAGAAGCTGTCTCAGCACCAATCTTTGTGATGGATGACTCACCTATGCCAGATCTAGATGAGCTGATCTTGGCTGATATTGAAGAAGAAAATAAGGCAGCAGCTGAAAGCTTTGTCCCAATTACTTCTGATGCTTGTACAGTCTCTTCTTCAACTACTACTGAAACTCCAGTTTTTGAAACTTTTGCTCCTGCTACAGAAAAGACTGTCATTGATGATAAAGCTTTGAAAGCATTGGATGATTTATATGATAACCCTCAGGATTCTGGTAGTGAAGATGATGAAGATGATGATGAAGAAGATTCAGATGAAGAAGTTGCCAAGAAAAAGAAGAAAATGTTGTCAAAGAAATGGAAAGCCCCTCCTCCTCCTGCTGGTAAGCCAAATCCAAAGAATGATACTCCATTCTACATCCTTCAAAATATTACTCCTTATAAAGGAATGACAGCATGAATGTGGTTATCTAAGAACCAGCAAAAGGTGAAGAAAAGAAGTAGGAAATACTCTCCTCCACCAGTACAAAGATATAGAAGAGATCCACCTCCTCCACCTCCTCCAGCAGCTGGTGTAACGTCCTGAATCGCTCTAGGCCCCTAGTGTGTGTGTTTTTGAGTCAGGAGGGTTGACTCAAGTCCTGAGAAGTGCAGGGAATTGGGCTGCACTTGTGGAGAAGTGGAGAAATCAGTGCAGAGTGACACGGGTGGTGACACGGGTAGTGACACGGGCGTGTCACTACCCGTGTGCGTCGAGTTCCACTCGACAAGCCGTGTCGAGACTGGCGAGCTGTGTCGACACCAAGTGACACGGGTAGTGACACGACCGTGTTCCTACCCATGTGCGTCGAGATGATCTCGACGAGGCGTGTCGAGATCGTCGAGAGGCGTCGAGATCGTCGAGCGGGGTCGACACTAAGTGACACGGGTAGTGACACGGGCGTGTCCCTACCCGTGTGCGTCGAGTTGAGCTCGACGAGAAGTGTCGAGATGTAACTCAAGAAGTACACGGCCAATAACACGTCAAGGCACACGGCCGTATCATGTGGACACGGGTCGGGACGCGGGCGTGTCCCTACCCGTGTCAAACATTGAACTGACATGGAAACCGCCACGGCCGTTTCACGGAAGCAGGACACGGGTACGGACACGGCCGTGTCCCTACCCGTGTCACATTTTGTATATAAGGGGCAGAGAAAACCCTAGACGTTTTCATTCCCATTTCTTCCCCTAATTCCTGTGAGAACTCCTGGTGAGAGGAAAACTGCAGGAGCAAGTTCTACCGAAGGGGATCCGCCATCGCCGTGAAAGAGAAGATGCCGCCAAGGAGAACTACGCGATCCATGGCCGGAAATGGTGGTACCGCTGGAGCCAATGTGAGTTTCCTACCCTCTCCCTTGGTGCTAGATCTTAGATATTTAGGAGAGACATCGGCTCAAGAGAGCTTGATGGAGAGGAGAAGATTTCTAGGTTTGGCCATGCTAGGATTTGAATCCTAGATTTTAGATCTCTTCAACCCTTCCCCTTTCTTCAATACGACGATGGGTGAATGGTTTCGTGAGGAGTTTTGGCCCTTGAGGTTGAATAAGGGAGGAGGACATTTCTGGAAAATTTAGGAAGGATCGCTTGAGGAGGAAGACGGACCGATGCCGTTCATTTTTCTTTAAGATGCGCGCAGAATCTGTATTCTGCGCGCAGCGATCTTCTAGGCCATTTTCATGTAGGATATGGGCAGATCTAGGCTTTTGGATAAACACAAACGTTGTAGCCCTTGGAAATACCTTTCCAACGAGTGGTTGCACGACTTCAGGTGATGTCTGTGGCCCCGGGAAAGCCTAATCGAGTTTGCTGTCCGGCAATTCCTGTACACAGAAATCGTGTTCTGTGCGCAGCGAACTTTGAAGCCGATTTCGAGTAAGTTATTGTCAGATCTGGGTTGTGACCTGAATATGAAAGTTGTAGATCATGAAAAGGTCTTTCCAACGAGTGGTTACATGCCTCCACCGGATTCTTGTAACTTCAGGAAACTCCGGTCGAAGTTGATGTCCAGTGCTAATCCTGCGCTGAAATTCTGGGTCTCTACATACATTGTGGATTTGAAATTGGTGGGTCCAATGTCGCAATTAATTCGAGATTTTGGTGAAATAATTTTATGTTAACCACCAAAGTGTTATGGATGATAATATTTACTGTTTTAGAAATCAATTTATTATCGCAAGATAGCTTGAGGCCTGTTGATTTCCTTATGTTTAATTGGATTGATTTGATAATACTTCGGTAAGTTGTCGTAAAAGCAAATCTTGTTTATATCATGATTGAAATCACTTGGGATGATATATACATGGGTAACCCATGGCCATACATATGTTTTATATCGGATTGAATTTAGGAGTCCAACAATAGTGTGTCGTCTCCTATTGGCATTTTATAGTAAAGGTGCAAGTGCGGTGTTGACCGCCACTTGTTTTGGTCGTGTTGAGGTAAGGTGTGGATGAATGGTGGGGCTGTGTCCTCGTACTCAATCCGAGGCCCCTTCCATGATATGTTGATGTGAAATTTGCATGTGGTGTGAGCCGACACGTGGTGTCGTAATCCTGTGTTAAGGATAGTGTGGCAGGTCTACGGGCTCGCCAGTCGTCACACCGACGGGAGTTGGCAGTTAGACTTGGTCGGTTTGGGCTATGTCCTCGGTGTTCACGTCCCGAGGCCCCTCCGGCCATGTGAACGGTTGGGCTGTGTCCTCGTGCTTCTTCCGAGGCCCCTTCCGGGTCACGCAAGGCCAGTTCGGGCTGTGTTCTTGGTGCACATCTACCCAAGACCCCGCTGGGCCATAGTACGCAGGGGCTCCGCTGTTGTGTTCTTAGCGTTGAGGCGTACGGAGGCCTAGGTGAAGTAGTGTGATACCCGCCTAGTAGTGGAAGTGCCCGTTCTACTGTCACCGCCTGGCCACGGCGGCTGATGCCTGAGAGGTTAGCTACCTGCTCGAAAAGTGGGAACTATAGTCTGTGTCGACATAGCAATTGCATGGGTGTGCATGGGTGAGTCATTGCATAGCATTCATAGTATTTCATAACATTGCACAACAAGATCCTCATCGTATAAGTTTGTATGGGCACTCTTATACGATGAGTTACTTTTATGTAACCCGATCCTTAACTTATAAGTTTGTATGGGCATTCTTATAAGTTAAGTTACCTTCCTGCTGTTACTTATACTTGCTAGTTTAGTGTAGCTCTTACATTAATGCTGATTATGATACTGTTACTCTTACACTACTGCCACCTACTTGTACTTCCTTTACTTGCATACTTGTTATATACTATACTCTTTTTCCTTTTCTCCGCCCGGTGCCGAGGAGTCGCCGGGGGAGCGGATGTGAAACCACTTAGTCGTTTCGACTAACGGTTGCTACGTCTCCCTTTTTAGGAGGTCACGCCGCAGGTGGAGCAGCCGCAGACTACGCAGCAGGACAGCCAGGCCAGGATGACAGGGCCTGAGGTGACGGTGCCGTCGATACCGTCAGTTACTGATGTTAGTATTTGATACTCTGATGTAGCACGTTTGGGCAATGTTTAGTTGTACTCTGATATATGGTAGAAGCATGTTTTAGCTTCTCGTTATATTGATGTATTTGGACATTATAACTTAGTGTGGATTTGACTTCTGGTTGTTTATTTATTTGGTTGGGTTGGCATGTTATATTGATATTATTGTAGCCGGCGGAATAGGCGTCTTGTGGTACAGGTTAGCCCGTGTGCTAATGCTACCGCAAGGCGGCTGTTCCGGGCATAAGACTCCCCCTTCGTGCCGTGTTTTGGGATCCGGGTAGGGGGAGTTTTACAATTGGTATCAGTTTGCCACGATCCTCAACTACGGAAGTCATTCAACAATGGTGCCACCCCCGTTTGGTTAGTCGGTTTGGGGACAAACTGAATTAGCGGAAGCAGTGGTGTGCCCATATGTAATTCACATTAAGTTTGTCCAACTTTGACCTTGAGTTTAGCCAACCTGACCACAAATTTGTCATGAACGTGTAGGTTCCACTGCATGTTGAGCCGTTGGGGGGTACTCCTACCCCTCCCATACCCACTCAGTTCTAACAGTATGAGTTGGGGCAAACACTCACCGCCATTCTTGATGCTTTTAAGGCACAGCAGGCTCCGGTGCAACAACAGGCCCCGAGCTCCAACTGGCTGAGCACCTTTCGGGCTCTCTCCCCTCCCATCTACCTTGGGGCAGAGTCGGCTATACGTACGGAGGAATGGCTAGAGACGATACAGGAGTTGTTGGCTGGTATCCGTGGCTCGGCCAACATGGCAGTGACATTGGCAGTGTTCGGCTTGGACTTCCATGCGAAGAGGTGGTGGAAGTCCCTCATGGGATCTACCTTCCAAGGCCGGATCTACACAGAGATAAGTTTGAGTGAATTCTCGGAGGTTTTCTTGGAGCACTTTATCCCTACGATGGCCCCGGCAATCAAGGCAATTGAAGATGGGACCACCAATGAGTACACACTAAAAGACGGCCTCATTTATCTTCGAGGCCGACTTTATATTCCCAAGGGCGGCAAAATTCGGGAGGATATATTGAGAGAGGCGCATTCCTCTCAATATTCAGTACACCCGGGTATTGTTAAGATGTACGCCGGACTGCGGAAGACCATGTGTTGGCCGGGAATGAAGAAGGATGTTCGCTACTATGTTACACATTGCGAAGCTTGCCAAAGGGTGAAGGCTGAATGCAGGAGTCCCGGTGGTTTGTTGCAGTCTTTGCCAATTCCTGAATGGAAGTTTGAGGATATCTCCATGGACTTTGTCCATGGGCTACCTCGCTCACGCTCCGGGAATGATTCGGTGTGGGTTATTGTGGATCGACTGACAAAGGTGGCCCGGTTCATTCCAATGAAGAAGGAAGCACACGTGGATGTTTTGGTACGCCTTTTTGTGGAGCAATTTGTACGGTATCATGGCGTGCCCAAGACAATTGTTTCGGATCGGGATGGTCGGTTTACATCCAATGAGTGGAACGCGGTACAGGCGTATTTGGGCTCACGCCTAACCTTTAGTACCGCATTTCATCCTCAGACTGACGGGCAGTCAGAGCGGACCATCAGAACGCTGGAGGATTTGTTGAGGTTATGTGTGTTGGACAGAGGAGAGCCGTGGGAAAGACTCTTACCCCTGGTGGAATTCTCCTACAATAATAGTCATCAAGCGAGCATCAGTATGGCGCCCCATGAAGCCCTTTACGGAAGAAGGTGTAGGACCCCCTTGCCTTGGGTGCAGGATGAAGATCCGAAGGCATTGGGAAATGAATTTATAGATGATACTGATGTGGCTGTCAGATTGATAAGAGACCGCATGTTGGAGGCTCAAAGTCGACAGGCAAAATATTACAATAAAAAGCACCAGATGGTGGAGTTCCAAGTGGGCGAAAAAGTGTTCCTTAAGATTCGGCCGATGCATGGAGTGTCGCGGGTGCGGGGAGTGAAAAAGCTCAGCCCAAGGTATGTTGGGCCTTATACTATATTAGAAAGAATTGGCCCGTTGGCCTATCGGTTGGAGTTACCACCGGAACTAGAAAATCTTCACGACGTGTTCCATGTATCGTCGCTTCGAAAAGCACTATTGCGGCCCGACCAATTTATTCCCACTGCTGATAGTGCGGTGGCATCAGATAGGTCTGTGCGACTAGAGCCGGTACGGATTGTTGACAGCGAGACAAGAACATTATGCCGCAAAAGTGTCCCCTTAGTGAAGGTGCTATGGTTGAATCATGGGAAGGAGGAGTACACCTGGGAGCCAATGGATTTGATGCAGCAACGCTACCCGGAGTTGTTTGCCCAAGGTAATCTTATTTAAAAACATATGATAAATTTCCTGTTAAGCTTTTCTCCACACAGCCTAAGCTTGATTTCGGGGACGAAATATTTTATTTTGTTTATAGGATTTGTAACGTCCCGAATCGCTCTAGGCCCCTAGTGTGTGTGTTTTTGAGTCAGGAGGGTTGACTCAAGTCCTGAGAAGTGCAGGGAATTGGGCTGCACTTGTGGAGAAGTGGAGAAATCAGTGCAGAGTGACACGGGTGGTGAAACGTGTAGTGACACGGGCGTGTCACTATCCGTGTGCGTCGAGTTCCACTCGACAAGCCGTGTCGAGACTGGCGAGCTGTGTCGACACCAAGTGACACGGGTAGTGACACGGCCGTGTTCCTTCCCGTGTGCGTCGAGATGATCTCGACGAGGCATGTCGAGATCGTCGAGAGGCGTCGAGATCGTCGAGCGGGGTCGACACTAAGTGACACGGGTAGTGACACGGGCGTGTCCCTACCCGTGTGCGTCGAGTTGAGCTCGACGAGAAGTGTCGAGATGTAACTCAAGAAGTACACGGCCAATAACACGTCAAGGCACACAGCCGTGTCATGTGGACACGGGTCGGGACACGGGACCGTGTCCCTACCCGTGTCAAACATTGAACCGACATGGAAACCGCCACGGCCGTTTCACGGAAGCAGGACACGGGTACGGACACGACCGTATCCCTACCCGTGTCACATTTTGTATATAAGGGGCAGAGAAAACCCTAGCCGTTTTCATTCCCATTTCTTCCCCTAATTCCTGTGAGAACTGCTGGTGAGAGGAAAACTGCAGGATCAAGTTCTACCGAAGGGGATCCGCCATCGCCATGAAAGAGAAGATGCCGCCAAGGAGAACTATGCGATCCATGACCGGAAATGGTGGTACCGCTGGAGCCAATGTGATTTTCCTACCCTCTCCCTTGGTGCTAGATCTTAGATATTTAGGAGAGACATCGGCTCAAGAGAGCTTGATGGAGAGGAGAAGATTTCTAGGTTTGGCCATGCTAGGATTTGAATCCTAGATTTTAGATCTCTTCAACCCTTCCCCTTTCTTCAATACGACGATGGGTGAATGATTTCGTGAGAAGTTTTGGCCCTTGAGGTTGAATAAGGGAGGAGGACATTTCTGGAAAATTTAGGAAGGATCGCTTGAGGAGGAAGACGGACCGATGCCGTTCATTTTTCTTTAAGATGCGCGCAGAATCTGTATTCTGCGCGCAGCGATCTTCTAGGCCATTTTCATGTAGGATATGGGCAGATCTGGGCTTTTGGCTAAACATGAAAGTTGTAGCCCTTGGAAATACCTTTCCAACGAGTGGTTGCACGACTTCAGGTGATGTCTGTGGCCCCGGGAAAACCTAATCGAGTTTGCTGTCCGGCAATTCCTGTACACAGAAATCGTGTTCTGTGCGCAGCGAACTTTGAAGCCGATTTCGAGTAAGTTATTGTCAGATCTGGGTTGTGACCTGAATATGAAAGTTGTAGATCATGAAAAGGTCTTTCCAACGAGGGGTTACACGCCTCCACCGGATTCCTGTAACTTCAGGAAACTCCGGTCGAAGTTGCTGTCCAGTGCTAATCCTGCGCTGAAATTCTGGGTCTCTACATACATTGTGGATTTGAAATTGGTGGGTCCAATGTCGCAATTAATTCGAGATTTTGGTGAAATAATTTTATGTTAACCACCAAAGTATTATGGATGATAATATTTACTGTTTTAGAAATCAATTTATTATCGCAAGATAGCTTGAGGCCTGTTGATTTCCTTATGTTTAATTGGATTGATTTGATAATACTTCGGTAAGTTGTCGTAAGAGCAAATCTTGTTTATATCATCATTGAAATCACTTGGGATGATATATACATGGGTAACCCATGGCCATGCATATGTTTTATATCGGATTGAATTTAGGAGTCCAACAATAGTGTGTCGTCTCCTATTGGCATTTTATAGTAAAGGTGCAAGTGCGGTGTTGACCGCCACTTGTTTTGGTCGTGTTGAGGTAAGGTGTGGATGGATGGTGGGGCTGTGTCCTCGTGCTCACTCCGAGGCCCCTTCCATGATATGTTGATGTGGAATTTGCATGTGGTGTGAGCCGACATGCGGTGTCGTAATCCTGGGTTAAGGATAGTGTGGCAGGTCTACGGGCTCGCCAGTCGTCACACCGACGGGAGTTGGCAGTTAGACTTGGTCGGTTTGGGCTGTGTCCTCGGTGTTCACGTCCCGAGGCCCCTTCGGCCATGTGAACGGTTGGGCTGTGTCCTCGTGCTTCTTCCGAGGCCCCTTTCGGGTCACGCAAGGCCAGTTCGGGCTGTGTTCTTGGTGCACATCTACCCAAGACCCCGCTGGGCCATAGTACGCAGGGGCTCCGCTGTTGTGTTCTTAGCGTTGAGGCGTACGGAGGCCTAGGTGAAGTAGTGTGATACCCGCCTAGTAGTAGAAGTGCCCGTTCTACTGTCACTGCTTGGCCATGGCGGCTGATGCCTGAGAGGTTAGCTACCTGCTCGAAAAGTGGGAACTATAGTCTGTGTCGACATAGCAATTGCATGGGTGTGCATGGGTGAGTCATTGCATAGCATTCATAGCATTTCATAACATTGCACAACAAGATCCTCATCGTATAAGTTTGTATGGGCACTCTTATACGATGAGTTACTTTTATGTAACCCGATCCTTAACTTAAAAGTTTGTATGGGCATTCTTATAAGTTAAGTTACCTTCCTGCTGTTACTTATACTTGCTAGTTTAGTGTAGCTCTTACATAAATGCTGATTATGATACTGTTACTCTTACACTACTGCCAGCTACTTGTACTTCCTTTACTTGCATACTTGTTATATACTATACTCTTGTTCCTTTTATCCGCCCGTTGCCGAGGAGTCGCCGGGGGAGCGGATGTGAAACCACTTAGTCGTTTCGACTAACGGTTGCTACGTCTCCCTTTTTAGGAGGTCACGCCGCAGGTGGAGCAGCCGCAGATTACGCAGCAGGACAGCCAGGCCAGGATGACAGGGCCTGAGGTGACGGTGCCGTCGATACCGTCAGTTACTGATGTTAGTATTTGATACTCTGATGTAGCCCGTTTGGGCAATGTTTAGCTGTACTCTGATATATGGTATAAGCATGTTTTAGCTTCTCGTTATATTGATGTATTTGGACATTATAACTTAGTGTGGATTTGACTTCTGCTTGTTTATTTATTTGGTTGGGTTGGCATGTTATATTGATATTGTTGTAGCCGGCGGAATAGGCGTCTTGTGGTACACGTTAGCCCGTGTGCTAATGCTACCGCAAGGCGGCTGTTACGGGCATAAGACTCCCCCTTTGTGCCGTGTTTTGGGATCCGGGTAGGGGGAGTTTTACAGCTGGTGCCACTAGCTCTAGCTCTCAGTGATCTGCCCTTATGCAAACCTATCAGAGACATCAAGGGAGATCCTCTGGAAGCAGTCAGCAAAGATATCATTCTTCAGGAAATAAACAACAGTAACATCAACAACATCAGCAACAACAACCAGCTCCCTCTGTAGATCAGAAAGCTAAAAGTCCTGAAAAATCAGACTCACCTCCTATTCCTTTTGAAGATCCTGAAACAGCCAACACTACTAAAATGGCCAGATACCAGTAAATTATTGGTCTTTCCCTGATTAATAAAGCTAAAGCTGAAGGTAAAGACATATCAAGTTATACAACTATGTCAAAATACAGGAAGGAAGAAATAAAAATATTTGATAAAGTCAACAAACTGTTTAATGTTGATGATTACATGAAGCTCCATCCCAAAGCAGTTGTCCCCAGAACTACATCACTGAAGATTATTGGGGCAGCTGACATGACAATGACACAGACATAGGCTTTAAATCCAAATAGAGAAATTATCTTTAAAAAACCAGGAGAGAGGACAAAAGAAGACAAGTCCATGCAGAACAAGCAGAAGAAGTAATCTTTACTTTGTTTCAATTTCTTTCTGCATTTACTTTCAAACTATGTTATTTGCTTAAACAAAGCCTATGTACATATATATCTGCTGCATGTGTTAGTAATTCTCTGCAAGATATATCTTTTTCTTGCTTTTTTTATCTTTATGTTTATGTTTTGAGTCTATTAGTGACCTCACCCAAATAGTGGGAGATTGTTGGATCCCTAGTTGATTTGGGCTAGGTTCACTAACTTAGGATGTTACCCAACAAGTATAGTCAGGGTCAAATTTGTGTCCTAGAGTCTAGGCCAAGTCCTTAGTGTCAACATCAGATGGACCAGCTATCAACAAGACCATCAGAGACTCATGACTTAGAAGATTTTAAGACTAAGTAAAATAAGTTCGACGTTCGTCAAACTCAGGTCGACGAAAGACGTTCTCAGCTCGACGATCTTGAGATATTTCTCTGTGCTGAGCTCGACGATCTTCATTCTCTGTTCGACGAAAACTGGGATACTTCAACAAGCTAAAGTCAGGGTAACTCCAGATTTTTCTAAGTCCAACTTCAGGCTTTGGTCGACGAACAAGATTCTGAGCTCGACGAACTTGGACCTCAAGTTTACAACTTCTCAGGTCGACGATGTCAACTTCTCAGGTCAACCAACTCAGTACTCTACTCGACAAATTCTGGAACCAGAAAGTTTGTGTCGACACTTAGGGCATTTGTCGACACCAACTTATGTCGACACCAACTCATGTCGACAGCAGACAACTTATGTCGACACCTGAAGATTTGTGTCGACACCAAGATGAATCAGTCGACACCCACTTGTGTCGACATCAGAAGTTTTCATGTCGACACACAGAATATTTGTCTACATAGAATATTTGACTAAGTCCAGAACTATTGTTGATCTCCACTCGACGAATTTTATTATCAGCTCGACGAACTTCAGACAGAAAAGCCAAAGGTTCTGAAGTATGCAAGATCTGTTATCAGCTCGACGAACAGAAGCTGTCTGGTCGACGAATATAGAGTCTCAGTTCGACAAACTGGTAACTCAACTCGATGAATTATGTTATTCGTTCGACGATTCCAGACGTAGCCATTTTCGACATTCAATCCTCACTCAAATGCAATAATTCCTGACAGATTAAATGCTCAAACATTCTCTGAATGTAGCCATTGGAGGAAGCATTAATTACAGTCTTCTTCAGGAATATTACTTGAAGATTTTCCACAAGATAGTTGGGGAAATACATTAATGCCGATTATTCTCAAGTCGTCAGCATTAATGATAGAGGATTCAAATTTTTGAACAGATACAGAAGACAAAAAGGATCCACAATCAGGAAGATCAAAAAAAGAACGAGAAGAACGAGAAGAAAAACACTCTGTCAGAAACATACAGATACTGATACAGACTGACTGGAAGAATTCATTCAGCACCAAAAAGCTTCATAAAAAATTTCATACTGAAGCTTACAAGTGACATGCAGTGATCTTCAATTCAGAAGAAGAAGAACAACTATACAATATCAAGAGTCTTCTTCTTCAACAATCTCTCCAGGACTTCCAAGGACAACAAATACTAAATCAGTCAAGAAGATCATGCATCACTGCTTGTCCAGAACTCTGGTTGAAGACCTATCACCCTATAGCAAAGCTCCAGATCTTCCCTGAACCATTTTACATCTCAGGGGGAGTTATTTGCTAAACATCAATCCACATGTCTTCTCTCTGATTGTTGACAGAGAAGACAAAATCACTCTCTCACCCTCTCCTGTATAATGTGTTATCATCTCTCTTCAAAAGTGATTCCTGGTTGCAAGTCTCCCTAGCAAAAAACTTGAGTTGGTTTTTGGGGACCTGATCAAAACCCATTGGTGTCAGGCACCTGATCAAAAACCTTAGTGGATTCCTACTAAGGGTGGTAGAAGAGTGGATGTACCCAGTTGAGGGGGAACCACTATAAATTTCTTGTATTGTCAGGTTGCTCATCTTTTCTTTTTGTTTCTTGGTCTGTGGCTGCAACTAGGATTATTACTTTTTGTTTTCCAGTTTTTTAATCACTGCACAGTTTCAATTTATAGCAAAAGCTGTAATAGCACCTGTATTGGGACCTATTAAAATTTTAACATACTTTATTCACCCCCCCCCCCTCCTGTAGAGTATTGTAGATCTAACCCTCACTTCAATCTGACCAGGCTAGATCGCTTATTTGATCGACTAATCAAGATCTGAAGGCCGCGTGTTAACTGTTGATGCACAAAAACGGATAGGGAGTCGGGCACCACCAGCTAAAGGTTCGAGCACTGGGAGAAGGAAGGAAAAAGAGGAGACTGTTGAATAGTCGGTTACTAGTGGTTGTAACTAAGGGACAGAAAAAGAGGCCGCTAGCAGCGGCAACAGCAGAGTTCGCCCTCCGCGGCTTAAATGCAACTCCTGCGACGGGCTTTCCTTTTATTCAAAGAGAAGAAGGAGAAAACGATGAAGCCGGTCGGACTGTAAGCCGCAAAACACTAGACTTGAGACCGCAACTCTTAACAGGCGAGCTCCTGGATACATGTCAGTGTGTCTTGGGGAGTGCGCCCTCCCCCTATTTATAGGCTTGGGGGTCTGCCCAAACGGGCAGGGCTAAAGTTACCTGCTGCCCAGGGTACAGGAGAACCGTGCAAAGTTGAGGGGAAGCAAATGAGTAGAAAAGGAGAAAGGAGGGAAGCCGCTCGGCCTGGTGGATTCCTTCAGGCAAGCTGATGGCCTGGGTCTTGGACCTTGGCGCTGAGTAGGGACGGAGCTGGCGGCGACCTGACATGGAGACCGCTCGGCTTTGCTGACGACCAGCTAACTTGAACTATGCGGCAGTTAGAAGGCATAGGCCTCCCGGTCTCGGACGACCGGTCGGCTTGACATGCTTGGTGGCTAGAAGAACCAGGCAGCCCGGATTGTAAAGCTGTGCGAACTGGTCGCAGATTTCGGGCTTAATAGACCCACTCTCTGATTTCAGCTCTGGATAGTTTGATCCTGGTGGTCATCAAGTTCTTTAACTACTGATCTTCAAGCAGTTATAGAATGTACATGAATATTAAGTCTGAGTGTTGAAAGGATTCAAAGTCTACATCAAAGCCAGTGTCGAATTTCATCTCTGCAAGACTGCCTGCTGGAATCGTCATTAGTTCACCTGCAAGAGAAAAACGAAGATCAAGTGCAATGGAACTGAAAGCGCGGGACGGAGGTCGAAGAAAACCTAGATATAAGATTTTCTAGAATATGAATCGACAAACTCCGTTCCACGAAAAATAAAATAATTCTTCGATAAGAGGTCGACAAAATAATTTATAGTTAAATAATTCGTTGAGCTCAGTCTGAAGATTTGAAAACATTTCGTCGAGCTCTATTCGACGAAAGTTTTCGGAAGCAATTTCGTAAATCTCCGTTCGACGAAAATGACTTCACTCATAGAGAGTTCGTCGATCTCCGTTCGACTAATATCTCAAGAACTTTTCCTAGTTCGTCAAACTCTATTCGACGATCTTTGAAAAATTCATCGAGTGCAGACAGATATTAAATTAAAGCTTCTCCATTGATCATTCCAAGCTAATTTATAAATAACAAGTGATTTTTTTTATCCAAGGGTTTCGTGAAAATATCAGCTCTTTGTAAATCAGTGTAGATATAAACAAGTTTAATTTTGTTTTTTTTCTACACACTCTCTAATGAAATGATGTCTAATATCTATATGCTTAGTCCTACTGTGATGGACTGGATTTTATGCTATGGATATAGCATTTGTGTTATCACATAATAGAGTTGAATTATTTCAGTTGAAACCATAGTGTAGGAGTCGATTTTGAATCCTAAACATATGGGAACAACAACTATCGGCTTCTATGTATTCTGCTTCAGCAGTTGATGTAGACACAGATGATTGTTTCTTACAGAATGAAGACACTAATATCATACCAAGGAACAGGCAAGTTCCTGATGTACTTTTCATGTCTACCCTGCATCCAGTAAAGTCAGCATCTGAATATCCAATTAAATTAAATTCTAACTCAGTAGCATACTAAAGGCCTAGACTAGGACAACTCTTTATATATCTCAAAATTCTTTTTAGAAAAACTAGGTGAGATTCTTTAGGGTTCACTTGGAACCTAGCACAAAGACATGTGGCAAATATTATTTCAGGTCTGCTAGCTGTAATATATAATAGGGACCAAACAATACCCCAATATAATTTCTGATCAATTGGTTTCCCATGTTCATCAGTGTCTATTATAGCATTAGTTGCCATGCGTCTTTTCTTTACTGAAGCATTAGCCATCCCAAACTTTTTAATAAGCTCTTTAGTTATTTAGCTTGGGAGATGAAGATGCCATTAGTTAGCTGCTTCACATGGAGACCAAGGTAGTATGAGAGCTCACCCATGCTACTCAATTCAAACTTAGAATGCATGAGGTCAGAAAACCTCTTGCATAGTTTAGAATCAGTAGACCCAAATATAATGTTATCCATATAAATTTGTACTAACAAGGTTTGGTCCTTATGGTGCCTAGTGAATAATGTTTTATCTAAAATGCCTCTAATGAATTTATGTTTTATTAGAAAGCTAACTAAGGTCTCATACCAAGCTCTTAGAGTTTGCTTTAAATCATAAAGAGCTTTATGCAATCTAAAAACATATTAGGGATGTGTTGGAGAGATAAAACCTTGAGGTTGTTCAACATAAACCTCTTCTTTCAACACTCTATTCAGGAAGGCACTCTTAACATCCATTTGATAAACTTTGAACTTCTTGTAGGGAACATAGACAAGGAAAATTCTGATTGCCTCTAATCTTGTAACTAGTGCAAAGGTTTGATCATAGTCTATCCATTCTTCTTGCCTATTATCATGAGCAACAAGCCTAGCCTTGTTCCTCATAATTGCACCATGGGCATCAAGCTTGTTTCTATATACCCATTTAATTCCAATGACTGGGTAGTCTTTGGGTCTTGAAACTAAATCCCAAAATCTACATCTCTCAAACTGGTTGTGTTCCTCTTGCATTGCAATGATCCAGTGGGGATCTTGCTCAGCATCTTTTATGGATTGAGGCTCAACTTGAGAGAGGAAATAGGAATGCATCACATCTTGGTTGAGTTGATGCATTATATGTACACCTACTGATATATCTCCAATCACTTGAGATCTAGGGTGATCCCTTAGTATGACAAGATCAGTGGGTCGAATTTGTTCAGCAACAGCATTTGGAATTAATTCCTCTTGTGGAATTATATTTCTTGTTGAAGGAAGTTCAATCACTTCTGTGCTTTCTTCTTCACTTTCTCTTCAACTTGTGGAGAAGGATGTGTTGGAACCTCTTGGGTGAAGCTTAGTGTAACGCCCTCGGTTTTTCTTTGTTTTGTTTGATCTTGGTTTGGCGTTGCGATGGCGCATTTTCGGCCCTTCGCCATTGTAGAGCGTGGTCTTAGATCGTTAGGTTCCTGGTGTAGCCGGGTTGCAGCCTGTTAGCAAGTTTCCCCAGCTAGCCGGAGTCTGTTTTGGTGACTCGGTTGGGCCTCTTAGGGAAATGCTTGTGTTTTGACTTCGGGAGGTGTTAGCCTGAGTGTGCGATCGTCAGATGTTGTTTTCGACCTCACCGTTGTTTTCGTAGCTTGGGAGTTTATCTACGGTGCGAGTTTTGGTCGAAATCCGGGATCGTTTGCTTTCGCGTCGTTTCGACGATTGTTAAGAACAGGTACCCTTTGCCTCGGATTGACGATTTGTTTGACCAACTGCATGGTAGTGCCGTGTTTTCCAAGATTGATCTTCGTTCGGGCTATCACCAGTTGAGGATTCGGGAGTCAGATGTTCCGCGGATGGCGTTCCGCTCTCGTTATGGGCATTTTGAGTTTTTGGTTATGTCATTTGGTTTGACTAATGCGCCCTCAGCTTTTATGGATCTGATGAACAGAGTTTTGAAGGATTTCCTAGATAAGTTTGTGATTGTCTTTATAGATGATGTTTTGGTGTACTCTAGAGATGCGGAGGAGCATGATCGACATTTGCGACTAGTCTTGGCGACTCTGAGAGACCATAAGCTATACGCCAAGCTGAGCAAATGCGAATTTTGGTTGCCTCAAGTTTCTTTTCTCGGCCACGTGGTTAATAATGAGGGAATATTGGTGGACCCAGAAAAGATCGCTGCAGTTATGGAATGGGCGAGGCCTGTTACTCCCAAAGAGATCAGAAGCTTCTTGGGCTTGGCCGGATATTATAGAAGATTTGTAGAGGGCTTCTCTACCTTGTCTGCGCCGTTGACCAAGTTGACGCAGAAGAATGTAGCCTTCATGTGGGATGGCAATTGTGAGGAGGCCTTTGAGGAACTAAAAAGAAGGCTATGTTCAGCTCCAATTTTGTCCTTGCCTACTGAAGATAGTGAGTATGATATATATGTGGATGCGTCGCATGTCGGACTAGGCTGCGTATTGATGCAGGGCGGGAAGGTGATTGCGTACGGGTCGAGGCAGCTAAAGACTCACGAGAGGAATTACCCTACACATGACCTGGAGTTTGTAGCTGTGATCTATGCGTTGAAATTGTGGAGGCATTTTCTATATGGCGTGCAGTGCAAGATTTTCACGGATCATAAGAGTTTGAAGTATGTCTTCACCCAGAAAGAATTGAATCTGCATCAGTGGCGATGGTTGGAGTACGTGGCTGACTATGATGTTGAAATCCAGTACCATCCGGGCAAGGCGAATGTGGTGGCTGATGCCCTGAGTCGGAATTCAGGGAAGATTTTCAATCTCTCCGCCGAGCGTCTAGTGGAAGAGTTCCTTTTGATGGACATTTCTGTGGGAAGCTGCGATTCGCAGAGTAGCTTTGCAGTGGCAGAACCTTCGTGGATTGCGATTACGAGACTGCATCATAAGGATGATCTCGATCTTCTGCATTTGTATCTTCGAGCTAAAAAAGGTGAACTACCAGATTTCTCTATAGATGATGCAGGTACCTTGAAGTGTCGTTGCAGGTTTTGCATCCCCGCAGTTGGAGATATCCGGGATATGGTGTGCAGAGAAGCCCACGGATCTAGTGTTTCCTACCATCCAGGGTCTACCAAGATGTATCATGATTTAAAGCAGATTACCTGGTCGTGGGGGATGAAGAAGGACATGGCCAGATTAGTTTCAGAGTGTTTCACTTGCAGGCGTGTGAAAGCTGACCATGGGAGGCCTGATGGCAAGCTGACTCCCTTGGAGATTCCGATGTGGAAGTGGGAGAGGATCTCAACGGATTTCATTACAGGCTTACCGAGATCTCATAAGGGGCATGATTCCGTTTGGGTGATCGTAGACAGATTGACGAAGTGTGCTCACTTCGTACCATTTAAGATCGATTATCCGATGAGGAAGATAGCCAAGCTGTATTTGGATGAGGTTATCAGATTGCATGGTGTACCCGTGAGTATCATATCAAATCGAGACTCCAGGTTTACGTCTCACTTTTGGAAGAGCCTTCAATAAGGGTTGGGTACAGATTTGAGATTTTCCATGGCTTATCATCCGCAGACCAATGGTCAGACGGAGCGAGTAAATCAGATTGTGGAAGATATGATCCGATGCTATATTCTAGACCACGGAGGAGCGTGGGATGAGCGCTTGCGGATTATGGAATTTGCGTATAACAACAGTTATCAATAAAGCTTGCAAATGGCTCCTTTTGAAGCTTTGTATTGGAGGCGTTGCAGGACTCCCTTGTTTTGGGCTGAGTTTGGCGAGAGACCTTTGTTGGGTCCAGAAGCGCTCAAGGAGATGGAAATCACTGTGAAGCTTATTCAGGAAAAGCTTCGGTTAGCCCAGGAGAGATACGAGAAGAACGCCAACCGGCGTAGATCGGACTTGGAATTTGTGGTGGGGGACTCAGTGTTCTTAAAGGTCGCCCCGTTGATCAGAGTCAAGCATTTTGTCAAGAACAGGAAGTTGCACCCGAGGTACGTGGGGCCATTTCCGATTGTTGAGCGGATTGGGTTATCAGCTTATAGGTTGGCTTTGCCCGCAAATTTCCCGGGCGTGCATGATGCCTTCCACGTCAGTCAGCTGCGGAAATGTGTGATGAATGGCAGGCAGGTTTTGGATTCTGTGCCTCAGTTGGAGCCGAATCTTTCTTATGTGGAGGTGCTTGTCCGCATTCTGGATTCTTAGGTTCGTGCGCTGCGAAAGAAGACTATTCATATGGTTAAAGTTTTATGGAGGAATCAGGATGTAGAAAGCGCGACTTGGGAGTTGGAGTCGGCTATGAGGGAGGCTCACCCTCATCTGTTTACCTAATCTTGTGCCTGGTATGTTCTATTTTATTTATTTATATGTAGCCCTTTCATGGCTCTTTCTCTCTCCTTCTTTATAGGAGTGTTGTGAGTAAAGTTTCGAGGCGAAACTTTCTTTTAGGGGGAGTGGCTGTACCGCCCCCGGTTTTTCTTTGTTTTGTTTGATCTTGGTTTGGCGTTGCGATGGCGCATTTCCGGCCCTTTGCCGTTGTAGAGCGTGGTCTTAGCTCTTTAGGTTCCTGGTGTAGCCTGGTTGTAGCCTGTTAGCAAGTTTCCCCAGCTAGTCGGAGTCTTTTTTGGTGACTCGGTTGGGCCTCTTAGGGAAATGCTTGTGTTTTGACTTCGGGAGGTGTTAGCCCGAGTGTGCGATCGTCGGATGTTATTTTCGACCTCACCGTTGTTTTCGTAGCTTGGGAGTTTAGCTACGGTGCGAGTTTTGGTCGAAATCCGGGATCGTTTGCTTTCGCGTCGTTTCGACGATTGTTTTGTTAGCTGTAATGTTTTGTTGTGCTATGCGTGGCCTGATGTAGTTGAGCTAGTAGGCTGGTTCCTTGTCTTTTGCTAAGGAGTTAGCAGTTTTTTTGCGAAAGTTTGGGTGACACGGCCTGGGTCACGGGCGTGACCCAGGGCATGTCGTGCTCGGGTAGAGCTCCCTTTTCTATGGTCGACGGAGTTTTTGTAGGAACACGGCCTGTGACACGGGCGTATCACAGGGCATGTCTCCCTTCGGTTCGTTGAGCTGCGCTCGATGGTCGTCAGGCGGTGTTTTAGTGAGAACACGGCCGGGTCACGGGCGTGTCGTATCCGACACGGGCATGACACGAGGCGTGTCTCTCTGTTCGACGATCGGCGCTCCACGATCATCAAGTGGTGTTTGAGTTGGTACACGGCCTGTGACACGGGCGTGTCACAGGGTGTGTCACCTGTTTCGTCGAGCTGAGATCGACGATCGTCGAGTGGGTAGGTGTGTGAGTACACGCCCCGTGACACGGGCGTGTCGGGCCGTGTCACGGGCGTGTTTGGGGCGTGTCCCGTGTTTTCGTCGAGTGGAGATCGACGTTCGTCGAGTGTGTAAGTACATGCCCTGTGACACGGGCGTGTCGGGCCGTGACATGGGCGTGTCTGGGGCGTGTTCCGTACTTTATCTCCTGAGAGCATCTTTTGTTGTCGTGAACCGTTTTTCCTCCTCATTTTCACCGTTACCGAGTCTGGAGAGCTTCCTGAGGAAGGGTTTTGAGAGGAGGCGTTGGTTGTTTTGGCCGGCGATTGCGGGAGGGTTAGAGCTCGTTTTTCTCGTGTGATAGCGGATTTGGCTTGCTCTCGTCTAGATCTTCCCTTCCATGTAAGTTATTAGTGATTATAGGGCTGATTTTAAGAGTTAACTTCCGTTGATTTATTTCTTCTTCTCTTAATTGTTGCTTTTGACCCGTAGGTGGCCGATCTTGCCGCCAAGGCCTGTTTCGTGTTGCGATCGCTGCATCTTGGTAGTGAGGCAAGTGGCTCCTTGCCCTTACCAATTTGACCCCTTTCTTTTACCTAAATTACCTTGCTGTATTTTTGTCCTTTAATTCCAGCCATGTTCATTTAGGTTGTGTAGGACTTTTGGCTATTCTCTTTCTTTTATTATTTTGTCTGAGGTTTGGTGTCCAGTGGGTAGCTAGAGTTAGGGTAAGGCTGCGATTAGTTGTAGTTTAAGTTTAGTTGCGATAGCCCCGCGTAGTTAGGATGGAAGGGAGGGTTGGGATTAAATTTCCAGTTCTCTGTTTTCGCGCATTGAGAGAGTTTAGGCTGCGATTTTAACTAAAACTTACGTTTACCCTTAGTGGAAAACGCTGACAGCGTCGAGTGAGTCGGGTTCACTCAATGCCGTCATCCAGTGTAGGATTTACGGCTAAGTATTTTGGCGTCAAGCAAGCGGAGCTTACTCAACGCCGCGCCGAGTGGGCTCGATGTTTCTGGCTTGGGTTCGTGTGTTTCCTTAGGATTGTTAGTATGACTTTTCCCTTTCTCTAGGGGGTGGTATTGAGTGTTCGGCTAATTTTTTTTGCATGCCGACTCTTGGGCTGTGGCACGTGGTGGAGTTTTGGTGTTCTCTGGAGGGGTGGTTTTATGTGGAGAGCTGTGGCCACCGCCTTTTGCCCCGGTTTGGGTTGGCGTGTGTAGGACCCTAGTGCTGCCACTGTTTGACTCCTTCGCCCTTTTTGGATCTGATTTTGGTTACGTATTCAGATCCATGTTTTGACCACTGTCACTTACCCACGTGTTAGGACAGTTAGTCCCTTTCTTGTTTATGTTTTCTTTTTCTTTTGGCATATATGTATATGTCTTGTTGCTGTTGCAGACTCTCTTGTAGGGCATAGTGCTTTATTGCTCGCACTTGGTGTGCTTTGCTGTGCTTTAGACAGTGCTCTTTTCTTACTGTCATGCCATTTCTTTTGCTTATAGCTATTTGTTGCCGGGTTGGTAAACCCTTCTTTTTTTGCTCATGAATCTAATGCTCTATTTACTTTTTGATTATTTTTCTTGCTGAGGTGTTCTTTTCTTGAATGCCTCAGGTCCAGGTTATAGCCAGCTCAGCGACTAGTTCTTTTGGAGGGGCTGGTTGGTGGCCTCTTGGGTAGCTGAGACAGCTGATCCCCGATTTTTGTGAGGTAGTTCTTTACCTTTCTGTATAGACATACATACATACTCACCAGTGGGTTCGTGTCAGGTTGTTGACGCCCACTGGTGGCTTCTTGCGATGCTGGGTATGAACTTAAACTGCTATTTTTGCCTATTTGTGGTTGTTTACTTGCTTCTGGGAAGGATTTTTGTTAGGTTGCATGTTAGATATCGTAAACCCTAAAAGCATTATTATATGTAACTCATGCATAACATATTTATAAAACAAAGACACTATATTTCCTTAGCATAAAAAGACTATCTTTCATATATATTATATTCACTTTAGAGTCGTGCATACCATGAGTCGTCCCTCGGGGACACTTATGCTCATTTAGGGTGTCCACTTAATTGAACCAAAGTATTTTCTGCTGCGTATAAATATACTTTTAATTGTGGACTAGCTGATCCACCGTGCCGAGGGATACGACCATTCAACATAACTGGTTTTCTTTCATGACTAATCAACGATTTTCCTTAAAATCAAAGGTCTGGAGTTTTGCCTGAGCGTGTGTAGTTATCCCCTGCACGACGTGGCATCACGGTACGTGTTTTCTCTTGCTCTGATATGATTTTATCGTTGAGAAAATGCGGGTTGTGACACTTAGTTCATCCAACCTCTCACACAAGTGAGGTACCTGCAAAGTACTACTGGTAGAAATTTGTTTCTCCTTGTAAGACATGTTAGTTTCATCAAAGGTTACATTTATTTATTCCTTAATGTACAACCTCGGGCTCGTAAAAGAGCCCTCAAGAAGCAAATAGGTCGAGACGGGCAGACGGGGCCGGGGGGGCCCACTCGCAAGAGGCGAGACGATGGACTCTCCAACGGGCAAAATGCCCCCACCCAGAGGCGAGAGGGCCTCCAGAAGCGAGAGGACCTCCAAGGGCGAGAGGCGCCGGCGAGACGGGCGGTGGGTCCTTCTCGCCGGCAGGTGCCTTTCCTCTCGCCAGGGGGAGGAGAGGCTTTTTTTATTTTTCCCTGTCAAACAGAGGTTCTAACTCTTCTACCCCGGGTATTTTTACCCTCTTACCCTTAGTGGACTGCATATAGCTCCTCAGAACAGCGGAGTTTGGCTGTTGGCAGACCCAGCCAAGGGTACCCCGGTAATTTCAGATCGGTACAGTTTTGTTATTGGCAGTTCAGATTCTGAAATCTATAAATAAGCCCATAGGGGTTCTTCAGAAGGGGACTTTTTTCCAGACTCTTAAGAAGATTCATTTGGCACAGTCTTCTGAGGAACTCCAAGCCCAGCTTTTGGCTTTGGAGGGGAAGCTCTCTGTGACCTTCCGGGTAAGCGGTGGGACCTCCCTACTGCGGCTTTGGGCCAGTTTTCCAATCCTTCACGACCGGTCGGAGGTCGGAGCTTGGGCCAAGTAGGAGTCGGCTACGCCCCTATTTTGTGAACATTTGTCGGAGTCAGATTTTGGCTTCAACAGTTCTAGTGCGGTGAGCGTGGAAGTAGCCGGTTCAGGAAAAGTTTGAGTTTGGTCCTATGGCAGGAGGTGAAGAAGAAGGATCTGGTTCTGGAGGTTCCCCCTCCCAGGTAGAAGAGGCGACAAGAAAGATGCTGGAGGACTTCAGGCGAGAGGTCATGCAAACCATAAGCTTGGCCTTCTCGGCAAGGAGCGAGTGGGCGACGCCTCAGGTCCCAATCGAGGTGGTCCCGCTTTTAGGCGAGAACGCCCCGGGTCAGCGCCCGGGGAAGGAGGTCCCCACGGAGGCTGGCGAGAGGGACGTGGCGGCGCGATAGCTCTTTCCAGGCCAGCGTCCCGGGAAGGAGATCCCTGCAGAAGACGGCGAGAATGAGGCAGCTGTGCGAGAGCTCTACCCTGGGCACGGTCTCGCAGATCAGGCCAGCCAGCCGAGGCCGCGAGACGTGCCCTCTCGGCAAGCAGTCGGCGAGAGCCCGTTTAGTGAACTCGTCATCTCGGCTCCGGTACCGGAGGGGTTCCGGGAGCCCGACATGTCCTACTACTCAAGGAAGGATGACCCTCTACAGCATGTGCAGTGGTTCGAAGATGTGGTTTCAATAAGACAAATGACGGATGCGTTTAAGTGTCGTCTGTTTGCCATCACCTTGAAGGAGAAGGCGCGAGACTGGTTCCATCAGTTACCGGCAAGGTCGATTTATTGTTTCGAGGATCTGCGGAGAAGTTTCTTATTAAGGTTTTCAACATCAAAGAAGCGTAAGAAGGAGGCGGAGTGCTTGTTCTCGGTAAGGCAGAGCCAGGATGAGACGTTGGGTCACTACGTAGATCGGTTTCAGGAAGAGATCCTCCAGGTCCAGGAGGTCCCTGGGTACACGCTGATGCTTGCATTCACCCTGGGACTGAGGCCAGGCTTCTTTAGTATGGAGCTGAAAAGGGTGCCCCCACTCTCTTTTGAGGAGCTTATGGAGAGGGCGGCGAAGGAGACGGATTTTGAGAGGGCCAATCCGGCGTTTGCACGGAGGTTAGCCAGGTTGGCGGAGGACGACGCAAAGGAACCAGGAGCAGGAAAGCAAAGGGAGCAGAGGGAGCAAAGGGAAGAGAGGAGGAGGGAGGAACCCCGAGGCCAGGGGCACCAAGGGCAGAATCATCGGGGGGCCCGAGAGCCGAACAACCGGATAGGTTGGAGGCCTCATGAGGGTCGCCCCCAGGAGTTGGGAGGAGGCTTCCAGGGAAGAGATAATTTCCGAGAGCCATGGAGGTTCGATCAACCAGCATGGAGACAGGGAGCGAGGGATCGTTTTCAGCATCAGCAAGAGGCAATGGGGATCGGTCGAGGAAGAGGAGCTCGTGGAGGAAGGAGAGGAAGAGGAGAAGGAAGAAGGGGTGGGGTGGCGTTGCCTTTCTGTGACTTCCATCAGGAGAGAGGTCACACTACAACCACGTGCCCAGAATTCTTGGAGATGAGAGAGGCCAGAGGTTTGAGGAGGCAGGATACGCCGGTGAGGATCGAGGAAATGCAGCAAGGGGAGGCGGAAGACAGGTGCGAGGACCGGGTGGATGTAGGAACCCGGGGAGGAATCGGGGCCATCCATGGGGGGATTGGGATCGAGGCCACCTGGAAGGGGAGCTTCCAGACCATGTTCCGAAAGGGGGTAGCCTCAACCTCCCAGACCCCGCCCCCGCTAGAAAAGATTACCTTCTCTTCAGAGGACATGCCGGAGTATGAGGATCCGTTCTGCGACGCCTTGGTAATCCAGACGGCGGTAGAAAACTTTACGGTCTCCAAGATCCTAGTGGATAATGGGAGCTCCGTAAATGTGATCTTTAAGAAGGCCTTCGACGAGATGCAGGTGGAAGCCAAGACGATTTTGGCCTCGGATGGACCGTTATTTGGATTCTCCGGGGAGAGAAAAGAAGTAGAAGGGGGAGTAGGGCTGCACGTGAGGTTGGGGGGCGTGTCACGAAACTGCCGGTTCGTGATTGTAGATGCCCCGAGCAGCTACAGCGCCATCTTTGGGCGTCCCCTTATCAGCGCCTTTCGCTGCGTCCCCTCCTCTTTCCATCAATGTCCCAAGTTTAACAATGGAGGGGTGCAGGTCAGTGTCAGGGGAGATCCAAAAGTGGCGAGGCAGTGCTACGTTACAGCGGTTAACACCATATCTTGGATGGCAGAGGCGGAGGAGTTGGAGAAGGAGATGGCGGCGCAAGAAGAAGCTATCAGGGAAGAAGAGGCGAGCCCAGAGGAAATGGGAGGAGGAACCAAAAATGAAGGCGGGGGAGAGGAGACTGAGAAGCAGCAAGGAGGAGGTGTGCAGGAGGCGCATGGGGATGTTGAGGTCGAGCAGCAATAGGAGAGACCGAAGGGGGCAATGGAGATTGAGGAGGAGCAGAGGGGAGGAGATATGCAGGAAGTTCGGAGGAGCGGGGAGTTGAAGCCACAAAAGGCAAGACAGGAGGAAGTGGGAGGAGAAGGGGATGAGGAGGAAGCCCGAAGGGACATGGAAATTGAGCAGCAGCAGGACGAGGTGATGGAAGTTGAGGGAGCAGGAGGAGAGGAAGAGCTGGAGCAGGAAGAAGAAGCAGGGGACGGCTGGGAGCAGTCGCGGCTGGAGGTGGCCGAGGAAGTGGTAGAGGTGGAAGTCCGCACCAGCCAGGGGCAGGTACAAAGGATACGGATCAGCGGGGGCTTGAGTCCCGAAGACCAGGATCGGATGCGGGCCTGCATTTAGATCAACGTCGACGTCTTCGCTTGGAGCGCGGCAGACATGCCGAGCATTGATGCGGACGTGGCCTGCCACCACCTAAATCTGGACCCTCGGACGCGCCCCATATGCCAGAAGATGCGAGCCATTGCCACCAAGCTGGAGGAGCCCATTTGCGAGGAGGTCAAGAAGCTCCTGGAGGCGGGCTTCATCTCAGAGATCCAGTACCCATGCTGGATCTCCAATGTTGTAATGGTGAAGAAGGGGGGAGGAAATTGAAGGATATGTATTGACTTTTCATTATTAAATAAATCATGCCCTAAGGATTGCTACCCCCTGCCTCTAATCGACGCGCTGGTTGATTCAGCCGTTGGTTTTTCTGTTATGAGTTTTCTGGATGCTTTTTCAGGTTACCATCAGATTCGAATGCACCCTCCTGACGTCAAGGACGTCTCCTTCATCACCAGGGAATGGTGCTTTAGTTATAACATGATGCCCTTCGGGTTAAAAAACGCGGGGGCAACATACCAACGGATGATGGATCGAGTTTTCCAGGGCCAGAGGGGCCGGAACCTAGAAGTCTACGTGGATGATCTCATGGTAAAGAGCAAGGGAGTGAGCTCGCATCTCCAAGATCTGGAGGAGACATTCGACACCTTGAGAAAGTTCAAAATGAGGTTGAACCCCTTAAAATGTGTTTTCGGGGCCAGTCGTGGGAAGTTCCTCGGGCACCTTCTGACCCCGGCAGGAGTAGAACCTAATCCTGATAAAGTAAAGGCCATTCTGGAGCTGGAATCACCGCGAAACGCTAAGGAGGTGCAGCGCTTGACAGTAAAGCTGGCCGGCCTTAGCAGATTCCTCTCTAGGTCAGGAGAGAAGTGCTCACCTTTCTTTAAAGTGCTACGAGGGAATCAGAGATTTGAATGGACAGTGGAGTGCGAAGAAGCTTTTCAAAAGCTGAAGGAGCAACTCTCCCGGGCACCTCTTCTTCAAAGCCCAAAAGAGGGGGAAGATCTAACCTTGTACCTAGGAGTGGGAGCAGAGGCGGTGAGCTCCGTCCTAGTCAGAGAAGAGGGAAAGAAGCAGCTGCCCATTTATTATGTCAGCAGGATCTTAAGGAAGGCGGAGCTTCGTTACCCTATCCTAGAAAAGATGGCATACGCCTTGGTTGTTTCAGCCAGGAAGCTCCGGCCTTATTTCCAAGCACATTCGATTAGAGTGGTGACGGACCATCCTCTCCGAAAGATTTTTGAAGGAGTAGAGCACTCGGGTAGACTGGCCAAGTGGTCTATCGAGTTGAGCGAATTCAACATTTCGTTCGTACCAAGGCTCTCCATTAAGGCACAGGTGGTGGCCGACTTCTTGGCAGACTATGTCACGGAGGTCGGGGGATAGGAGCCGCAGCAGCCAGAAGCATGGAAGATAATGGTCGACGGGGCCTCAGGAAAGCACTCCCTTGGAGCAGGGGTGGTATTGACAAGTCCTCAGGGAGTGATCATAAAACAAGCAGTCACCTTGCATTTCCCCACAACCAACAACCAAGCAGAATACGAGGCAGTGATAGCCGGCCTTCGCTTGGCTAAGGAGCTCGAGATCAAGGACGTTGAGGTTTTCACAGACTCATTGGTAGTGGCGTCTCAGATACGTGGAGAGTTCGAGGCGCGGGAGCCCAACCTTGTGAAATATTTGTCCAAGGTTAGGACGATCATCGGGGGGTTCCGGACGTTCTCCATCCAACACATCCCCAGAGAAGAGAACACTGCTGCCGACCAATTGGCCAAATTCGGACCTTGGGAAGGCGGTGCCCTGACTGATTTATTTCATCCAGTGATCGAAGAAGGAGAGCTAATGGAGGTGGATCGGCGGCCCTCGTGGGTAGATCCTTTCATTACCTTCTTTCTGACAGGAACCCTCCCTGAGGGGGCCAAGGAGGCAAGAAGCTTCCGCCACAAGGCGGCTCACTATCTCATGCATGAAGGAGGGCTACACCGAAGGATGCTTTCAGGTCTCCTAGCTCGATGCGTAACAGAGGAGGAGACCAGACACATTCTGGAGGAGGTGCACTCCGGGGAATGTGGCAGTCATTCCGGAGGTAGGACGTTGGAAGAAAGGGTGGTCAGGCAGAGGTACTTCTGGCCAACCCTGAGAAAGGACGCGACGGAGTTTGCGAGGAAGTGCCGAAAGTGCCAAGTCTGCGCCCTCCTCCAGCTCTTGCCGGCTCAAAGGCTCTGAAGCATCACAGCACCATGGCCTTTCGCCATTTGGGGAATGGATCTAGTTGGGCCTTTTCCTCCCGCTAGTGGACAAAGAAGATTCCACCTGGTTATGATAGATTACTTCTCCAAGTGGCTGGAGGTTAAGGCGCTAGCAAAGGTGACCTCCCAAGTCATCAGGAACTTCGTCTGGGGGGAGATCATCTGCAGGCACGGGATGCCTCAAGCCATCGTCACGGATAACGGCCCCCAGTTTGCTAGCGAAGAGTTCATCAGCTTCTGCACTCAGCTGGGCATCGACCTCAGGTTTGCCTCCGTCCATCACCCCAGGAGAAACGGTCAGGTGGAGGCGGCAAACAAGATTATCGTTAACTTGCTAAAGAAGAAGGTGGAGAATCTGAGAGGGAATTGGGTAGAGCAGCTCCCCTCGGTCCTGTGGGCTCTGAGAACAACCCCGAACACGGCCACTGGTGAGACCCCTTTCAAGCTTTCCCATGGTTGTGAGGCGGTACTACCAGTGGAATTCGAGGTCTGATCCCCACGGGTCGCGGCTGCAGGTGATGGGGACGAGGCGTGGAGGATGGAAAACGAAGAAGTCCTGCGCCTCTCACTAGACCTTACAGAGGAGCTGCGAGACGTAGCAGCCATCAGACAAGAGGAAATCAAGCGTCGAATGGCAAGGCACTTTGACAAGCATATCAGGATAAAACAATTCGCGGAAGGAGACCTGGTACTGAAAAAGGTTGATGCGGCAGGGAGGTCCGCCCCGGTGGGAAAGCTCAATCCAAATTGGGAGGGGCCTTATATTGTAGAGAGAGTGTTGAAAGCAGGGGGTTACTACCTCCAAGATGTGGAGGGTAGGACCTTGAACCATTCCTGGAGTGGGGATGACTTAAAACGCATCTACCCATGAGAGGGGGGAGCGGAAGATATGTACTCAAAGCATAATTAATATAATGTACTTCTCAAATTATTTCTCGTTCATCATTTCTCGTGAAGCCCTAATGACAGGAAGGGAGATCTTCATCGGCACCCCGAGCTCGGCTCGGCCCCAGGTAGACCCACTGCACAGGATCCCATCTAGCTGGCAGGTCCGAAGGCTCGCCTGTGGGGGATAGGTTTTGAGTTGAGATCTTCATCGGCACCCCGAGCTCGGCTCGGCCCCAG
Source organism: Platanthera guangdongensis (assembly GCA_039583875.1). Lineage (NCBI taxonomy): Eukaryota > Viridiplantae > Streptophyta > Magnoliopsida > Asparagales > Orchidaceae > Platanthera > Platanthera guangdongensis. The sequence goes on along the minus strand of CM077162.1, from coordinate 130,794,025 downwards.
GTAGACCCGCTGCGCAGGCTCCCATCTAGCTGGCAGGTCCGAAGGCTCGCTTGTGGGGGACATGTTTTGAGTTGAGATCTTCATCGGCACCCCGAGCTCGGCTCGGCCCCAGGTAGACCCGCTGCGTAGGCTCCCATCTAGCTGGCAGGTCCGAAGGCTCGCCTGTGGGGGATAGGTTTTGAGTTGAGATCTTCATCGGCACCCCGAGCTCGGCTCGGCCCCAGGTAGACCCGCTGCGCAGGCTCCCATCTAGCTGGCAAGTCCGAAGGCTCGCCTGTGGGGGATAGGTTTTGAGTTGAGATCTTCATCGACACCCCGAGCTCGTCTCGGCCCCAGGTAGACCCGCTGCGCAGGCTCCCATCTAGCTGGCAGGTCCGAAGGCTCGCCTGTGGGGGATAGGTTTTGAGTTGAGATCTTCATCGGCACCCTGAGCTCGGCACGGCCCCAGGTAGACCCGCTGCGCAGGCTCCCATCTAGCTGGCAGGTCCGAAGGCTCGCCTGTGGGGGATAGGTTTTGAGTTGAGATCTTCATCGGCACCCCGAGCTCGGCTCGGCCCCAGGTAGACCCGCTGCGCAGGCTCCCATCTAGCTGACAGGTCTGAAGGCTCGAATGTGGGGGATAGGTTTTGAGTTGAGATCTTCATCGGTACCTCGAGCTTGGCTCGGCCCCAGGTATACCCGCTACGCAGGCTCCCATCTAGCTGGCAGGTCCGAAGGCTCGCCTGTGGGGGATAGGTTTTGAGTTGAGATCTTCATCGGCACCCCGAGCTCGGCTCGACCCCAGGTAGACACGCTGCGCAGGCTCCCATCTAGCTGGCAGGTCTGAAGGCTCGCCTGTGGGGGATAGGTTTTGAGTTGAGATCTTCATCGGCACCCCGAGCTCGGCTCGGCCCCAAGTAGACCCGCTGCGCAGGCTCCCATCTAGCTGGCAGGTCCGAAGGCTCGCCTGTGGGGGATAGGTTTTGAGTTAAGATCTTCATCGGCACCCCGAGCACGGCTCGGCCCCAGGTAGACCCGCTGCGCAGGCTCCCATCTAGCTGGCAGGTTCGAAGGCTCGCCTGTGGGGGATAGGTTTTGAGTTTAAATCTTCATCGGCACCCCGAGCTCGGCTCGGCCCCAGGTAGACCCGCTGCGCAGGCTCCCATCTAGCTGGCAGGTCCGAAGGCTCGCCTGTGGGGGATAGGTTTTGAGTTGAGATCTTCATCGGCACCCCGAGCTCGGCTCGGCACCAGGTAGACCCGCTGCGCAGGCTCCCATCTAGCTGGCAGGTCCGAAGGCTCGCCTGTGGGGGATAGGTTTTGAGATGAGATCTTCATCGGCACCCCGAGCTCGGCTCGGCCCCAGGTAGACCCGCTGCGCAGGCTCCCATCTAGCTGGCGGGTCCGAAGGCTCGCCTGTGGGGGATAGGTTTTGAGTTGAGATCTTCATCGGCACCCCGAGCTCAGCTCGGCCCAGGGTAGACCCGCTGCGCAGGCTCCCATCTAGCTGGCAGGTCCGAAGGCTCGCCTGTGGGGGATAGGTTTTGAGTTGAGATCTTCATCGGCACCCCGAGCTCGGCTCGGCCCTAGGTAGACCCGCTGCGCAGGCTCCCATCTAGCTGGTAGGTCTGAAGGCTCGTCTATGGGGGATAGGTTTTGAGTTGAGATCTTCATCGGCACCCCGAGCTCGGCTCGGCCCCAGGTAGACCCGCTGCGCAGGCTCCCATCTAGCTGGCAGGTCCGAAGGCTCGCCTGTGGGGGATAGGTTTTGAGTTGAGATCTTCATCGGCACCCCGAGCTCGGCTCGGCCCCAGGTAGACCCGCTGCGCAGGCTCCCATCTAGCTGGCAGGTCCGAAGGCTCGCCTGTGGGGGATAGGTTTTGAGTTGAGATCTTCATCGGCACCCCGAGCTTGGCTCGGCCCCAGGTAGACCCGCTGCGCAGGCTCCCATCTAGCTGGCAGGTCCGAAGGCTCGCCTGTGGCGGATAGGTTTTGAGTTGGATCTTCATCGGCACCCCGAGCTCGGCTCGGCCCTAGGTAGACCCGCTGCGCAGGCTCCCATCTAGCTGGCAGGTATGAAGGCTCGCCTGTGGGGGATAGGTTTTGAGTTGAGATCTTCATCGGCACCCCGAGCTCGGCTCGGCCCCAGGTAGACCCGCTGCGCAGGCTCCCATCTAGCTGGCAGGTCCGAAGGCTCTCCTGTGGGGGATAGGTTTTGAGTTGAGATTTTCATCGGCACCCCGAGCTCGGCTCGGCCCCAGGTAGACCCGCTGCGCAGGCTCCCATCTAGCTGGCAGGTCTGAAGGCTCGCCTGTGGGGGATAGGGTTGGGTCAAGCAATCTCCATCAACATCAAACTGACAAGGCAGAATTCATTTTGGCGGAATAGGGTGAAAAGTCCCCTTAAGCGGCACTACACCTTAGTATCCCAACTTAGTCCTAAAGTACAAAAATAAACAAAGGGAAAAAGGGTGTGGAGTAGGGCAGGTGACAGCACTCGCAGCGGATGGCTTTTGAGGATCGTCTCGCCGTAGCAAAAGGGCACTCGCGAGGCAAGCCATTGCGCCAACTCGCGGTCGTTAAGCGCGTCGAGAACCCGTCTCGCGTAGGACATAAAACAGAAAAATATATATACAGAAAGGTTACGCGGCGAGACGAAGTGGTAGCACCGTCCCGTAGGCAAAAAAAGAAAAAAAAAAGAAGAGAGGTAAACTAGAGATCAACTTCACAAAATGAGAAACAAAATAGAAGATAGCAAAATCGAGCACTCGATCGTCACTTGGCAGATGCCACAAAAATATAGTTTAAAGTCTTTACATCAGGAGGAGGAGAGAGTGATTCTAAATCTTGGAGGCGGCGCATCAGTCCTCCTCGCCGGATGAAGAATCATCGCTCTCCTCGCTATAGAGCTCGGGGACCAAGTCGCGCGCGGTCACTGTCTCACTCGTCCTTCACGACCCCAGGTCTTTCATCATTTGCAGCACCAGCTCAGCCCCACGGACGCCAGCGTCTCGGCATTGTTCCTCGACTTCTTCATAAGAATAATGTGGCGGGGGAGTCTGGAAGGGCTCGCGGCGAGACGACGACGCGGCAGCTGCCTGAAGGCGCGCGTTCTCAGCCGTCAGCACCTGGACCTCCTCCTCCAAGGCCGCCACGCGCGAACGAAGTTGTCCCGCCGTCTCGGCATCCTGCGGGATGACCTAGCAATTAGCCAAGAATCGTGGGAAAGGAAAGACCCAAGGGAAAAGAGAGTTATGGCTTACCACGCCGCCTTGGGCCTTCGCGAGGAGTGACTCGGCATCTGACAACCTTCTCGCTAGACCAGTAGATTTCTCCCGCTCCGCCTCCAGATTTTCCTCGCTGGCCTTCCATTTTGAATTGATGTAAATGAGGCGGCGAGGGAAGCGGTGCGAGAACTCCAAGGCCCGCATTTGATGATGACAAGTTTTTAGCACAAGGTCCTTGGTGGACTCGCTTTCAGGCGAAGCGGCGTCAAGGCCGCCATAGAGGCCGTACCCTATGGCGAAGGCGTGGCTGGAAGGGACCTCTTGCTCTTTCCATGATGGAAGGAGGGTGGAGATGGACACGCGGTTGGCGTCCCGCCCCCACAGCAGAACCAGGTCGCCGACGGCATCGTGAACCACGGGACCCAGGTTGTAATTCATGTGAGAGGCGGGGGCGGGACGGCCAGAGGAGTCGTCCTCGCGAGAGGAGGTAGCAGCCACCTGTTCCGGAGCAGCAGCTCGCGGGTTGGAAGCAGTGGCGGGCAGGTTGGAGGTAGCAGCAGGTTGATCAGAAAGTACCGTCTCGCGGATAGGCGAGACGGCCTGGTGATTAGGCGAGGGAGGCGGTGGAGTTTCCCCTAAAGAGATAGGGCTCCCTTGAGGAGCCTTCCTCCTTTCCTTGGAGATGACTACAGCCTTCTTCATCTTCTTTTTAGGAGGGCTGGGGCGAGAGAGGACCGTGTCATCTCCGGGACGCTTCGGCGGGATAACCGCCAGGGACTCTCTCGCCGCCTCTGCCGCTGCATTTGCGAGATCAAGACCCTTGGAAGGGTGAATATTGCTCTTGTAAGGAGGGGATGCTGGAATAATTCGCTCACCTAAAAGCAAGCGGGGGTTAGAAAGAAGCGAGACGACAAATAGCGAAGAGAGAGGAACAAAAGAATACCCTCGCCCGGGAGCACTGGGAGAAGCGAGTCGAGGCCTCGCCGCAAGAAGTTGACCTCGAAGTTCTTGCCAACTAGGTACTCACACAGCAGCTTCTCTGGCCCACTGACTTGGGGGGTGGCGTAGAAGCTCTCTGGCGGAGAGACCGGCGCGAGAGGGATGCCGCCGAAGTCAGCCCGGTCTCCCCGGATGAAGACGAATCGGGTGAGCCAGTGATGGTTCTTGTTAGGCGTCTCGCATACCTTGAGCCCCTGCCCAGTAAAATACGAGACGCCATCGGCGTTGGCGTGGTAGATGAAAAGCTTGCGGAACGCCGTCAAGCTGAACTCGATGCGCTCCCGGCACATATAGCAGGCGAACGCGATCAACACCGAAATCGCGTTAGGGTTGAACTGTGCCGGGACGACACCGAAGTACTTGAAGGTCTGCTTCACCTCAGGCCAGAGGGGCAGTCGCAACCCCGCCTCGAAGTGCGAGACGGGGAAGACGAGTTCCCCCGGGTAATATGTGTTGATGCACTCGCCGACCTTAGGGGGACGCGACTCGATCCCTTCCCCCAGATACTCGCGGGCAAACTTATCATGGTCTTCCCGAGGGAGCCGGCCGAGTGGGAAGTCATGGTCAGTAAACCTCTTCCCGCAGCGGCTGCGCCCCTCACCCTCTTCCACCTTCTTCTTACCCATCTTCTTTGGTGAATTGGTCCTCGGCGAGACGAAGGAAGAAATATGCGAGAATGGGCCGGCGAGACGGAGAGGTCAGAAGGCCAAGACTTGGTTGACGGCGAAGGCGGAGAGTGCGGTATCTAATCCCGGACTAGGCATATTTATAACTGATGCATGGCCAATGATTAAAAGGGCGGGAAAATAAGGGGGAGAGGAAGAGTCGATGCCTTTTCTCTCTCCTATACCTCGAACGGCGCGACCCGTCACAATCAGGAAAAACTATAAATAAATATTTAGCATATATTAAAGGGAGGATTAAAAAAGAGAATGAAAAATTAAGCCTTAAAAATATATGTCCAGACATCATCCCGCAGGAGACCAAGCTCTCTGCGTACTTTGGCGAGACTACCATTATTACAACTTTTGCGAGAAGAAGAAAAAGATGGATAGCGGGACGGACATTCTTCAGTATGGGCACCATTCCCAGCGGCCGCCGCGAGCTCCCCCACGAGGAGGTCTACTCCGCGAGTGGAAGGAGCGGATGGTTTTAAGACCACGCCGCGCGAGACGGAGCTGCATATCGGTTGAAAGATATGGTACCTAAACACCTAGAGGGGGGGGTGAATAGGTGACCTAATCCTTTTTAAACTTAAATGGCAGCAATCAGTTATATCACAGAATACTAATTAATTTATCACAGCAAACACACAGCATGCACAGTAACAATCACAGCACAGCACAACATACACAGTGGTTTATAGTGGTTCCCCAAGATATGGGTACATCCACTTTCCTCCTTCGGCTATCTAGCAGTGTACTAGATTCGGCCAAACTCCTCCACTGTCTCAGAACCCAAATTGGTTCCTACACCTCAGGCCCAAAGCCTTACAACTCAGCTTTATCCCAAAGCCTACACTCAGCCAATCAAGGCCTACAGTCACCAACAAGGCCTACACTCAGAGATCTCAATCTCCTACACTCAGGCTCTCAAGCCCTACCCTCAGCCTTTATAAATATAGGCTTACAATTCACTCAGATCCAAAGGATCCTACAAGTTAAAAATGTATTACAGATATTAACTCTACAACTCAGAAATAAAAGAGGGGAGTTGAGAGTTTCTTGATGAGTTCTTGGAAGAACTCAGCTGGATTCAATCTGACTTAGCTTTCTTCAAAGCTTCTTGAGTAGAACTGAATAAGACTGAATCCTCCTGCAGTAGTTCCTTGACCTCTGCCACTTAAGATCCAGAATGAATCTGAATCCTTCTTCTCAGCCTAGTTCCAGAGGCTGATTTCTTGGATGGAGTCCTCTCTCTCCAACTTCTTAGATCTGCACTTAGACTGCAAGATCTTCTTGTGTTGATCTCTATGTACCACTTTAATGACTTGTTCTTCAACAATGTGATCAACTTGAACAACAATCTGAACCAAAGTTTCTGTAAACTGTAGGTGCCTATTTATAGGCCTTCTTCATGGTAATCGGCTGGTCCGGTCCATAACTGACTTCTGATATCACTGACAGGTGCTGTAGACCGGCTGGAACGGCAGCTATCAAGTCATCCAGTCATTTCTTGAAAATCTCTAACTGTCTGAAAGTGTCGAGACTTTCTGTCTTTAAGTGTCGACACTTATAGTCCAAGTGTCGACACAAGTTGTGTAAGTGTCGACACAAGTCTACAAGGTGTCGACATAACTCCTTGTATGTCTCGACACAGTTTCTTCTGCATGTGTCGACACTGAAATTGAGTGTCGACACAAGTACTTGTTCTTCTAGCTTTTGCTGAATTCTTCTAAGTGTCGACACATCTCCTTTGTGTCGACACATCTTCATGTGTTGTAACTGTTAAGTGTCGACTCTGCTTCTTGGTGTCGACACATAGTCTTCAATGTCGATACTTGTTGAGTGTCGACACAGCTCCTTGTGTCGACACACCTTCTTCTTGTTGAGACTTCAATTGAGTGTCGACACATTCCCTTAGTGTCGACACTTGTACTTAGAATAATTTTGTTGATCTTTCTGATCTTTGCTAAGTGTCGACACAGCTCCTTGTGTCGACACTTTCTTCAAGTGTAGAGTCTTTAGCTGAGTGTCGACACATTGTGCTGGGTGTCGACACTTACTTCATGTGTTGTCTCTTCTGGTTGTGTGTCGACACATTGTGCTGGGTGTCGACACATACTTCAAGTGCTGACTCATCTGTTGAGTGTCGACACATTGTTCTGAGTGTCGACACTTTAACTTAGTCTCTGCAGACTTTTGCTGAGTGTCGACACAGCTCCAAGTGTCGACACTTTCTGGTGTAGACACAGCTTCACTGGGTGTCGACACAGCTCCTTGTGTCGACACTTTCTGTCTGCACTTTTCTTCACTGAGTGTCGACACAACTCCAAGTGTCGACACTTTCTGTCTGGTGTCAACTCTGCATCCCAGGTGTCGACACAATGACTCCAAGTGTCGACACTGCTTGTCTGGGTGTCGACACAAGTCTTCTTAAGTGTCGACACTTTCCCTCTGGGTGTCGACACATGGACTTAGAAACTTTTTGCTTCTGTCCAGTGATTACATAACCTGCACAAGTAAACTCAACATACATCAAATACATTATGATGTATATCATTGAGTTGGGTGAGGCTTCTTCAAATCAGGTACATTTAGCCAATGTACCCAACAATCTCCCCCTATTTGGAGAAGTCATAACCCTTAGTCAATGATATACACCATTTATAATTAAAAATTACAAAGTGATGTAAAGCAGGATAAAGTACAGCAGGGTTAACATAACATGTATAAATCACACATGTATACACATACATCAACATAGAACAATTAAGAAATAGACATATTCACAGAACAACCATGAAATATATTGATCATATATTGTTCTAACATTTGTCTTATACATTTTCAGTAGTTTACAAAAATGTTTTACATTTAAAAGATTACAAAATAATCTTCAAGTAAAATCTTAATCTATTTCTGATCAGGTTCCTTGATAACTATTCCCTTGCCAGCTTGAACTTGAGCTTTGACAGGGGCATCAATAGTTTCAGCATCAGCAGGCTTCTTGCCTTTTAGATCTTTCTTTTTGAGTTCTTCTGCCTTGATCTTCTGCCTCTCAAAATAGTGATATGGCTTAGGAAAGTACTTGCTAGGCTCCACTGCAGTAGGAGGTAGCTTTCCCATCTTTGCCTTCCTTCTATACTGAACTATTGCTTCCTGCCTGATCTCATGTTTTCTCCATTCTGCTTCAGAAAACCATTTGTTCCTGTTATTAGTATTGTCCTTGGCAGCTTTCCAGGCAGTTAAAATTATATTCCTAGAGGTAGGGCTCCACTGTTCAAAGTCTGGCCTTTGTTCTGCTTGTTCCCTAAACCTCTTTTTGGACAACCTTGTCTCTTCTACTTTCTGTAATGCCTCTTGCATGGCTTTAGATATAGGTTGAACAACCTTTTCAATATGGACATTGTCCTTGCCCCCAGATGGGCTGTACATGGTCTGTACCTCAGCATGAATCATTTCAAAGTCTGCAGGTGGATAAATGACCTGAGCTACTTCTGGTTGCTCACCTCCAAAATAAGCAGGGTTAATGCCTGATTCAGCAATATCTTGGTCATCACACAGAGGAGGATATCCAAGTGTAGCCCGGATTGAATTTGATATCCATTTTGCATGATCAGAACTTGCCTTGACTAACACTCTCTCCCCCTTTATGACTTCTCTAGCCATATGATCTCTGACATCATCCTTTTGAAATCTGATTTGACTATCCAAGTACCTGATCCCATCTTTAAAGTAAGGTTTTAGCTTTTGAAGTTGTTTAGATATGACCTTCTGGGAGGCTTGGATAGCAGTCTTTACAGCAGAAAGTTCTTCCTGGAATACTTTATCAAAATCAGCTTTATCAGCAGCAGTAGATGTAGAAGGTTCAGCAGCCTTGTTCTTCAACTTAGTGACTATAGCATTATGGGAGGCAGTCAAATTGTCATTCATTCTTAATTGATTCTCAAGAACATATCCTTGTTTCAATGTTATATCATCCACCTGTGCCTTGATCTTCTCTTGGTGTGTTGCCAAAAACACCACTGCATTTCCACCTTTGTGGAAGCATTCATTCATCTCTTTCTTGTTAAGGTTCATTTCAAACCTTATAGACTTTATATCTTGGGCTAGATCAAACTGCAAAGCTTTGTGCCCTTCATCTACATAAGCCTCTATAGCTTTTCTCTGTTCATCCAGTTTTATCTGCATTGCAATCATTAATGCACTATAATCAACAGTTGGAGCTTGTTGAACTATAGGCTGTGGGGCTATAGATTGCAGAGCTTTCTTATAACTCTGACTTCTCCTTTTAAAAACATACAGTTTCTTCTTCTTTGCCCTAGCACTCTCCTCATCTTCAGAGGCAGAAGTGCTGGCTATGTCAACCCTATCCTTAGGGCTTTGAGGCTTCCCTTTCTGCACTTCAGGTGCTTTCTCAGTTTCCTGCCTAAAAGGCTCTTCCAGATCTTGTACCTTCTCCCCCTCAGCAGCAGCATTATCTCTTGTATCAGCATCCTTGTCCATGTCAAAATCTTGTTGGTCTAGATTAAGGAATAAGTCTTCCATTGTATATTCTGGTGGGGAAGAAGCTGGAGAAGTTCTTGGTTCTTTAACCACAGGATCAGGAATAACTGGAACAGCAGATGTGTCTTCTAGAACAACATCTGGTTCTTGACTATGCAGCTGAGTTTGCTGAGGAACATCAGACAAATCAGCATCTTCTATAAGATATTCTAAAGTATTTAGGTCAGTGAGTACCTCTTGTATGATGGTGGCGGCTTGCTCACTGTCCAGTGTAGATGGTTCTTCTACAACTGGAGGCTCCCCCTGGCTGTGATCCTTGTGGATGGGGCTAGCTTCAGGCAGCTCCCCCTGGATCTCAGCAATCTCTTGAGCAGCAGGAGATTTCACTACAGCCTCTTCCTCTTGATCATCAGGAGTGAAAACAACATGTTCTTCACTCCCTGAACTGCTAGAGGACTCTTGTGCCATTGGAGCAGTTTTTCTCTTTTTCTTTGGGGGAATCTCCTTCTCAGTAACTGTCTTCTCTGGGGTTGGCATTTCCTTGGACAACACCCTGTTCCATCTTGAAAAGATCCTTTGATCCATCTTCCTCATGTGATTTATCTTACTTCCTGCAGCAGAACTCATTACCTCTGATATCATACCAGCAAGGTAGAGACTTAAGATTCTGCCCAGATTGGGCTTCTTCAAGCTCTCCTTAATCTTCTCATAAACCACTATAGACCAGTCTGTTTTCAGAGTGAAAATTATCCTTGTCATGATTCCAAACATATGGGCAAACACTCTGTCATGCCCTCCAGGCTTGCTAAGTAAGACCTTACCAACAATCTCTGACATGAATTTTCCTTGATTATTCATGCCTTTTCTGTTGAAAACAGAACCTATCTTCATCTTTGGATCAAATCCACATCAGGTAAGAGCTTCCCTGGTCTTTGAAGCAGTCACCTCTTCTTCATCTTGAGTTCTTGGCAATTGAAGAATCTTCCTCAGACTTTTTGGGGTTACCTTAACCTTTTCTCCATGAACTCTGGATTTGATTTTGTATCCAGATTCATCTACTGCAGCACCATTAAGGAATTCAAGCACCTCCTTCTTCCATATCTTAGTTGGTTCTGAAACTAAGTACTCTAACCCAGAATCGGCGACTAGGGTTACTACGGCCTTGATTTCTGGATCAGCATCGTCGAACGCGCCGCGCACAAGCTCATATCCTTCGTTAACGTTCTCCTCAAGCTTAGGAGCCATTAGGGTTTGTAGAATTTGTCTTTAGAAAAGAGAGGTGTCGACACAGTAGTTTTGGTCTCGAAACTTTGAAAGCGTGTCGACAAACAAAGAAAGAACCCTATTTATACCTTTCTAATTTTGAAGATGAACAGGCGGGACAGCTAACTTAAAATGTGTCGACACTGGCAATAAGTGTCGACACTGACTTATAATGTCTCGACACATATGTGTCGACACAAGTTTAGTCAACAGATTTTATGTGTCGACACTTGATTATGTGTCGACACAACATAACTCGACACATTGTCGAGACTTTACTTAGAAAATTCTGAGTAAAACATAAGTGTCGACACCATATTGGATGTGTCGACACCTACTTGTCATGTGTCTACACTAACATTCTGAAGTATCGACACCAACATCCTGGATGTGTCGACACCTTTTTCCTGAAGTGTCGACACCACTATTCTGTGTCGACATAGACTTGTCTATGTGTCGACACCTTTTTACTTAGCCAATTTTAAATCTGTAAACTTACTCTAAGTTTATCATTCCTAGTTCAATTTTGAATCTATTGAACTTAGCTTCTTCTAGGGGCTTAGTAAACATATCAGCTATTTGATTATCAGTTTTAACATATTCAAGTAAAATATCTTCTCTTTCTACATGCTCCCTAAGAAAATGATATTTAATTTCAATATGTTTAGTTCTACTATGTGATACAGGGTTATTAGCTATTGAAATAGCACTAGTAGAATCACATAAAAGTGGAGTTCTACTTACCTGAAATCCATAGTCCTCTAGCTGATGTTGAATCCACAGAAGTTGAGCACAGCAACTTCCTACAGCTACATACTATGACTCTGCAGTGGAGATAGCCACACTTGTTTGCTTTTTGCTACTCCATGAAATTAGTCTCCCACCTAGGAATTGACAGGTTCCAGTAGTGCTCTTTCTATCTTCTTTGCATCCTGCAAAGTCTGCATCTGAATAACCTGTTAGATCAAAATCTCCATTCCTAGGGTACCAGAGGCCTAGATAGGGAGTGCCCTTTAGATATCTCAATATTCTTTTGACTGCTGTCAAATGAGACTCTTTAGGGCAGGCTTGATACCTGGCACAAACACATGTAGCATACATGATGTCAGGTCTACTAGCAGTCAAGTATAATAGGGAGCCAACTATCCCTCTATACAAGGTTTCATCTACAAGTTTCCCTGCATCATCCTTGCTAAGAGACATACTTGACCCCATAGGAGTCTTCATGGTGCTGGATGAATCCATACCATACTTCCTTATGAGTTTGATGCGCCCGCGAACAGACTCTTACTGTGGTTGGTTCGGTGAGTCGATCGCCGCGGGCTCGCTCGGGTAGGCAAGTGCACCTATCACAAGTATTACTCGATATTCGGGGGAATACCAAGGTCGTATTATTCTCAGGGTCGTGTTGACTATTCTTACTGCTCCGGGAGGACTATTATTTTACTGAAAGTAAGGTGGATTTTTTTTACTTAATAAAAGACGGAAAAGCAAAGGAGCGAAAAAATGATTTAGAAAATATTCGATGAAGGGTTAACGCTCGGCATCGAATCGGATTAAGACTAAAATAATTTTTAATAATTATAGGACTTAGTTTTCAAATTAATAATAAGGCAACTTGGCCGTGGAGGTTCCACAAATGTGAGCGCACTTATCTCTAGGAATATTGCTCACCTGAACGTTAAGACTATTCGACCGAACGTTAGTCCGACGAAGGATATTTTCTAAATCGATTTTTCGCTCCTTTGCTTTTCCGTCTTTTATTAAGTAAAAAAAAATCCACCTTACTTTTAGTAAAATAATAGTCCTCCCGGAGGAGTAAGAATAGTCAACACGACCCCGAGAACAATAGGACCTCGGTATTCCCCCGAATATCGAGTACTACTTGCCATAGGTGCACTTGCCTACCCGAGCGAGCCCGCGGCGATCGACTCACCGAACCAACCACAGTAAGATTCTGTTCGCGGGCGCATCAAGTTTTTGGCGCCGTTGCCGGGGAGGTAGAACTGGGCGCGGGTTCCGTCGAAAGTCTTTGTCAGCATCTTGTCGGGCAAGCTGGAAAGGTCACGCCCCAGGTCACGGGCGTGACGCTGGGCGTGTCAGTTGGTGTCGACACTCGACGAATGTCGAGCGGAAAGTGTCGAGTCGAAATCGTCGAGCGGAAATTGAGTCACGCCCCAGGTCACGGGCGTGACGCTGGGCGTGACTGTTGGTGTCGACACTCGACGATCGTCGAGATGAATTCGTCGAGTGGAGTGAACACGGGCTTGGGTCACGCCCCGTGTCGGGTGACACGGGCGTGACCCCAGGCGTGTCAAGCTTTTACTTCAGAAATCGTCCGTTTTCACGGGAAATGCACAGTCACGGCCCGGTCACGGGCGTGACCAAATTGTCACGGGCGTGTACTGCCCAATTTTGGCAGATTTTGGAAATTTTCTGCAAAATAAAATAAAACAAGTTAGAAGTAAATTTACAAGAATAGGAGCATTTTATTGAACAAAAATAAGTAAAAATGACGAAAATAAATGAAAATGACTAAATTAACGTGCATAAAAATAAGTATATTTACAATTCATCAAATACCCCCATACTTAGGCTTTTGCTATTCCAGAGCAAAAGTTTGAGGTGAATCTATATGGAATAAAAAAACTCTAAGTTTTAGCTATCGCTTAATTAATTATAAGAGAGATCGAAATAAATATACGGGGTGTAAGAGTTAAGTACTAAAATTATGTAGATGATTTAAATAGCGCAAAAGTTTTGGCCAAAAGACTTCTTGATGTAATCACATAGAAGGCAACATTTGTAATGGTTAGATTAACAAAAATAGTTTGGAATTATAAGAACTCTAGCTTATACGAGTGCTACTGGAAATAATACAATTTACTAATTATGCTCTCAAAAAGATTTTTGAATTAATTCTAGAATCGTGTAATTGGCTAAGGGGGTAGTGGGTTTATGAAGAGGGTTTTGATATGTGAGGTGAGGTAATTTTTTCTCGAACCTCCAATTTTTTTTTCTTTTGGATTATTAGGAAAATGAAATCTTATTTTCCTAATATGATTTTTGTTTTTTAACTTCATAAGAATAAAATTAACCCAATGTATATTTGTAGGAGTAATGAATTTTATCCTCTTACTCCTTATATAATCTTTTAAAATTATTGGGTGCCTATGTTTACGGAACGAAATCTTGTTCCCATTGACATAGGATCTTTTAAGGATAAAATTTTTCATGCCAAGTAGGTCATGAAAAGTAAGGGGAGAAAGGAAAACTAGATTGTAATCCAAAAAATTTTTGAGAGCAACCTTAATAATTTGTACGTTCCAATTTTTTTCAGAAAGCTAAAAGTAAGTATAATTGAATTCTATAGTCGTTATTTCCTAACATAACATACGTGCTCCTATTTATGAAAAATTAGAAGTAGTGCTTAAAACGAGTTCGCTATTTTTAATAAAGCATAATGAATTCTTTAAAACTTAACCCCGGCTATTTAAATTTTTCAATCAATAATTAATAAACAGGTAGTGAACAAAGAATTGATCAAATTCGCATATAAATAAACTCAAAACTGAATTTTTGGATAGCAGAAAAGTTAAGTATGGAATATTTGATTTATTTGTTGCAAAACATTTTTTGATTTTTATTATCATTTTTTTTTCTGTTTTTCATTTATTATCTTTTTTTTTTGTATTTTTGTTTTTCTCAATTTTTTATGAAATTTCTTTTGAACTATTATCTTTTTTGTATTTTTTTAAGAGAATTTTCATAATATGTACAAAAATAAGGGAGAAAAAGAAAAAGGTTTGTACAAGAATGAGGAAGGGTGAGACAGAAAAAACAAAAAATATATACAAAGTGAAACTAAATAAAAAAAATTTTTTGTTTTGTTTTTTCAGTTTTTGGAAAAAAGAAAGAGAGTTCAACGAAAACAAAAAGAAATTTTTTTTTTTCGATTTTTCATTTAAAATTTTTTCATTTAAAGATGTTTTTTAATTTTTTTTGTTTTGTTGTTATATGTATTTTTTTGTATTTTTGAAATGCAGAAAAATTGAAGTGCAGAAAGTAAAGCACGAAAATACCCCCATACTTAAGTCCAACATTGTCCCCAATGTTGTATCGTAAGTATGCAGAAGAGAAAGGAAAGACAATATGTACAAAGACAAGAAAGGGAAGGGGGGTAGAAGCTTCCCTGAAACGCGTAGGGGGAGGGCGATCAGAAACCCTGCGTTTATTAGAAAAAGTAGCAAAGATAATAAGGAAAGAGCGAAAAAGATAAGCGAGGGGTGCCTCCCAGGAGCGCTTTGTTTATAGTCGTGTAGCTTGACTATTTTGGCGGAGTTATAGATCGAGGAGGGTTATGGTTTCGTAATGCTCGATCACTGGGTTGCCCGCGATGTATAACTTAAGCCGATGACCGTTTACTTTAAACGAACCTCTTTCCGGGTGGGAGACGAGTACGGTCCCATATGGAAAGACTTCTTCAACTAAGAAGGGACCGGACCATCTAGATTTTAGTTTACCCGGAAAAAGCTTAAGGCGTGAATTATAAAGAAGGACAAGATCGCCCGGAGAAAATATTTTTGGGGACTTTAAATGTCGATCGTGATATAACTTAGAGCGCTCCTTATAGAATTTATTGCTCTCGTAAGCGTTCGCACGCCATTCATCGAGCTCGTTTAGTTGCAGTTTTCTATTCTGAGCGGCTAAGTTGGAGTCGAGGTTTAAGAGTTTTAAAGCCCAAAGTGCGCGATGTTCTAATTCTACGGGTAAATGGCACGCTTTGCCGTAGACTAACCAGAACGGCGTACAACCAATTGCGGTTTTGTATGCCGTCCGATACGCCCACAACGCATCGTCGAGTTTAACGGACCAATCTTTCCTATTTAGTGAAACGGTTTTTTCTAAAATTCGCTTAATCTCTCGATTTACTACCTCGACTTGGCCACTTGTTTGCGGGTGGTAGGGGGTGGCAAGCTTGTGCGTGACTCCGTATTTAGCTAACGTCTTAGCCATACGAGCGTTATAGAAATGCGTTCCCCTATCACTAACAATTGCGCGAGGCGTGCCGAAGCGAGAAAATAATTTTTTAAGAAATGTAACGACGACACGCGCATCGTTGGTGGGGAGAGCTTGCGCTTCCGCCCACCTCGATACATAGTCAACCGCCACTAAAATATACATATTTTTGAAAGACGAAGGTAGGGGGCCAACAAAATCTATGCCCCACAAATCGAAGACTTCGCACTCTAAAAACATGTTTTGGGGCATCTCGTCGCGACGAGAGATGTTACCCGACCGCTGACAGCTATCGCATGCGCGCACAAAATTATGCGCGTCTTTGAAGAGAGTGGGCCAAAAGTAGCCCGCCTCTAGCGCCTTCCGAGCGGTCCGGTTGGCTTGATAATGCCCCCCGGCTGGACCCTCGTGGCAGTGCTTAAGAATTTGCAAGCACTCCACACCCGCAACGCATCTTCGGACCGCTTGGTCCGCGCAGATACGAAAAAGAAATGGGTCCTTCGAAAAGAAATTTTTCAAGTCAGAAAAGAATTTCTTCTTTTGATGACTGGAAAACTCTTTTGGAAGGACCCGCGCTACTAAAAAATTTGCAAAATCTGCGAACCAAGGCGAAGATGACGAAGATTTATTAATGGCAAGAAGGCGTTCCTCGGGAAATCTATCATTTATTTCAGATTCGACGAGCGCTTCCGCACCCGGATTTTCTAAACGGGAGAGGTGGTCTGCCGCAAGATTTTCCGCTCCCCGCTTATCTCGGATCTCCAAATCAAACTCTTGTAGGAGGAGAATCCATCGAAGAAGGCGGGGCTTCGCATCATTTTTAGCTAATAAATATTTAAGCGCGGAGTGATCGGTAAAAACGATAACTTTAGATAGCGTTATATACGAGCGAAACTTATCGAAAGCGAAAACGACGGCTAAGAGTTCCTTTTCCGTTGTCGTGTAATTTACTTGTGCGGAAGTGAGCGTCTTGCTAGCGTAATAAATAGGATGAAAATGTTTTTCTACGCGTTGGCCAAGAACGGCACCTAAGGCAATATCACTAGCGTCGCACATTATTTCGAACGGAAGGGACCAATTAGGGGCCACTAAAATTGGTGAAGAGATAAGTTTTTGTTTTATCAAATTAAAGGCGGACTCGCATTCGCTACTAAAGATGAAACGTGATTCCTTTTCCAAGAGGTGAGTTAGCGGCTTTGTTATTTTTGAAAAGTCTTGAATGAAGCGTCGATAAAAGCCCGCATGGCCTAAGAAACTCCTAATAGATTTTACGTTTGTAGGATGCGGAAGTTTTTCTATAATTTCTATCTTGGCCTTATCCACCTCTATCCCCTTAGACGAAATCATATGGCCGAGGACCAAACCTCCTCGAACCATAAAGTTGCATTTTTCCCAATTTAAAACAGGGCTTGTGTCCTCGCACCGTTGAAGGACACGATCTAAATTTTGAAGGCAATCGGGAAAAGAGCGTCCGAAAATAGAAAAGTCATCCATAAAGACTTCCATAATGTCTTCTACTAGCTCGCCAAAGATCGCTAGCATACATCTTTGGAATGTAGCTGGCGCGTTGCAGAGTCCAAATGGCATTCTTCGATAGGCGAAGGTGAAGGTGCCAAACGGGCAAGTAAAAGTTGTTTTCTCTTGATCATCGGGGGAAATGGGGATTTGGAAAAACCCCGATAAACCATCAAGAAAATAATAATACGGATGACCGGATAAACGCTCTAAATCTGGTCTAGAAATGGCAGAGGGAAATGGTCCTTTCGGGTGGCGTCATTAAGTTTCCTATAGTCGATGCACACTCGCCAACCCGTAACAGTACGAGTTGGGACAAGCTCGTTATGCTCATTCGCCACTACGGTAAGACCGCCCTTCTTGGTACGGCATGCACGGGACTAACCCATGCAATGTCCGAAATAGGGTAGATAATTCCCGCATCTAATAACTTAATGATTTCGGCTTTAACGACGTCTTTCATGTTTGGGTTAAGACGACGCTGCGGCTGAATCGTTTTGCGGCAATTATCGTTGAGGAAAATCTTATGGGTGCAAAAGGACGGGCTAATCCCTTTAAGTCAGAGATTCGCCACGCAATTGCGTGGCGATGTCTAAATAAAACTTCCAATAAATCGGAAGTCTCTGAATCACTCAAGTCCGAAGAAATGATAACGGGAAGCGTATCGCCTTTTCCCAAAAAAGCGTATTTGAGCGATGCGGGTAAGGGTTTGAGGTCTAGGATGGGCGGTTCTTCTAGGGAGGTTTTAATTCCTATGTCTTTCTTACCAATTGGTTCGAAAGGCAAGTCTATAGACGTATCCTAATCGCAGTTGAAATTTTCGAGCGCATAAATATCGTCGTTTAAAAATACGGACTCGAAAATGGGAGAAGAACGATCTCCGAAAAAGGTATCTAAAGAATAGCAGAAATCGTCGCTCGATGACAAATTGTCCATCGAGGGATTAATAGAGAAAGTAACTTGGTCATCGCCTACTCGGAGGAGAAGGCTACCATTACTAACATCTATTAGTGCGCGGGAGGTGGCGAGAAAAGAGCGACCGAGTATTATTGGTACCTCGGCGTCCTCCTCGATATCTAAGATGACGAAGTCTACCGGGAAGGTAAACTTGTCGACTCGGACAAGGACGTCCTCCACTACCCCGATAGGGAACTTAACCGAGCGATCCGCTAATTGGATGCGCATATTCGTAGGACTAGGAGTACCCAAACCTAAACGCGAAAAGAGCGAGAACGACATCAGATTAATCCTAGCCCCTAAATCAGCTAAGGCGTACTTTACTAATATATCGCCAAAAAGGCACGGGATGGAAAACAGTCCCGGGTCGTTTTGTTTTGTGGGCAATTTATTAGTAAGGGCCGCCGAGCAGACAGCGTTGAGAGATACATGCGAAATATCCTCTAATTTATGTTTATTAGAAAGTAGTTCTTTTAAAAATTTCGCATATTTGGGCATTTGCGAGATAGCCTCGCAAAAAGGAACATTAATGTGAATTTGTTTTAATAATAAAATAAATTTTTCATATTGCGCGTCCTTACGCTCGTTAAACTTATGCGGATACGGAAGAGCCTTGTTTAAAATAATTTTTTCTTTTATAATTGGTAAAGGCGGCGTAAGCGAAGAAAGGGGAAGAGGGGTCGGAGGTGAAATATGTACCTGAGGGTGGTCCGTTTTGGATCGACCACCTCCTTTCCGCTACGGAGGGTTATAGCGTTGGCGTTCTCCCGCGGATTGGGCTCCGTGTTTCCCGGCAGTGCCCCGAGCGCGCGCTCGGACATCATCCTCGCCAGCTGTCCAACCTGTTGTTCGAGTGTTTTTAGCAATCCAGTGAGGTTCCGGATATTTGACTCGTTGGACGCAATATACTTCGAAAAATTTTCCTCCATCGGGGAGGGTTTCGGAAGAGGAGGAGGAGGAAGAAATCCGGGCGCAAAAGAAATAGGGGGACGCTGAGCATTATTCGGGTTGCTCCACGAGAAGTTGGGGTGATTCCTTTAACCCGGATTATAGTTATTACTATAAGGGTTGTTGTTGGGGTTGAAGGGAGGATGACCCGAATTTCCCATGAAGTCCACGAACTCTTCAGCTACGCAGATGTTAGGGGGAATAAAACAAGGCGGAGTGGAGGAGGCAGCAGACATCTCCGCCACCTGCTTTGTTAACCTTTCAACTTGAAGGGTCAAGAGAGCAGTGGCATCCACTTCAAAAAGACCAGCCGCCGGCTTTGGCCGTCCCCGCGGGACGTTCCATTGATAGGCGTTCATAGCCATCTCTTCGAATAAAGCCTGGGCGGCCTCGGGGGTTTTGTTGTTAAGCGTACCCCCGGCAGCCGCGTCAATCATTTGACGCGTCTGAAAATTCAGCCCATTATAAAAAATTTGAACTTGCAACCACGTTGGCAGCGCGTGGTGCGGGCAACGGCGGAGGAATTCCTTAAACCGTTCCCAAGTCTCGTATAGAGACTCAGGATCGTTCTGCACAAACGAAGAAATGTCCGCCCGCAACTTTGCAGTTTTTGCGGGCGGAAAGTACTTCGTTAGGAACCGTTCCGTCAACTCAGCCCACGTGGTGATACATCCTCGCGGGAGGGCATTCAACCACGCCTTGGCTTTGGACTTAAGGGAAAAAGGAAATAAGCGCAAACGAATGGCGTCATCAGTGACGCCATTAATCTTGAAGGTGTCGCATATCTCCAAGAAATTGGACAAGTGGACATTCGGGTCCTCATCCGGCAATCCATCGAACTGCACGGCGTTTTGGACCATTTGAATGACACTTGACTTTATTTCAAAATTATTATTCGCCACCGCAGGGCGAACAATACTCGACCCAGAATCATCCAGGTTAGGCCGGGCGTAATAGGACATAGTACGCTCGGCCGCCGGGGGAGGGTTAGGCGCGGCCATAACTACAACAGTGGGTTCTCCGATAGATTCCTCGGGATCTAAAGAAGGATTTCGGCGTTGAGATCGAATACGCGCAAGAGAGCGTTCGATCTCAGGGTCGAAGTCAAAATCTTCAGACTCTGAGGGTTAACGCTCGGCATCGAATCAGATTAAGACTAAAATAATTTTTAATAATTATAGGACTTAGTTTTCAAATTAATAATAAGGCAACTTGGCCGTGGAGGTTCCACAAATGTGAGCGCACTTATCTCTAGGAATATTGCTCACCTGAACGTTAAGACTATTCGACCGAACGTTAGTCCGACGAAGGATATTTTCTAAATCGTTTTTTCGCTCCTTTGTTTTTCCGTCTTTTATTAAGTAAAAAAAATCCACCTTACTATCAGTAAAATAATAGTCCTCCCGGAGGAGTAAGAATAGTCAACACGACCCCGAGAACAATACGACCTCGGTATTCCCTCGAATATCGAGTACTACTTGCGATAGGTGCACTTGCCTACCCAAGCGAGCCCGCGGCGATCGACTCACCGAACCAACCACAGTAAGAGTCTGTTCGCGGGAGCATCAAGTTTTTGGCGCCGTTGCCGGGGAGGTAGAACCGGGCGCGGGTTGCGTCGAAAGTCTTTGTCAGCATCTTGTCGGGCCAGCTGGAAAGGTCACGCCCCAGGTCACGGGCGTGACGCTGGGCGTGTCAGTTGGTGTCGACACTCGACGAATGTCGAGCGGAAAGTGTCGAGTCGAAATCGTCGAGCGGAAATTGAGTCACACCCCAGGTCACGGGCGTGACGCTGGGCGTGACTGTTGGTGTCGACACTCGACGATCGTCGAGATGAATTCGTCGAGTGGAGTGAACACGGGCTTGGGTCACGCCCCGTGTCGGGTGACACGGGCGTGACCCCAGGCGTGTCAAGCTTTTACTCCAGAAATCGTCCGTTTTCACGGGAAATGCACAGTCACGGCCCGGTCACGGGCGTGACCAAATTGTCACGGGCGTGTACTGCCCAATTTTGGCAGATTTTGGAAATTTTCTGCAAAATAAAATAAAACAAGTTAGAAGTAAATTTACAAGAATAGGAGCATTTTATTGAACAAAAATAAGTAAAAATGACGAAAATAAATGAAAATGACTAAATTAACGTGCATAAAAAAAGTATATTTACAATTCATCAGAGTTCTAGGGTGAACTTTGACTGACAAATGGATAAACCACTCTCAGTCTGTTTAACTTGGAGACCCAAGAAAAACTTCAGCTCTCCCATACTACTCATTTCAAACTGACCTTGCATAAGTTTTGCAAACTTTTTGCAAAGGCTGCTCTCAGTAGACCCAAATATAATGTCATCTACATATATTTGGACTAGTATGACTTTGCCTCTAGATTCCCTAAGGAATAGAGTCTTATCTATTTTCCCCCTTGAGAATTTGTTCTCAATGAGGAAACTAGATAGAGTTTCATACCAAGCCCTAGGGGCTTGCTTTAACCCATATAAAGCTTTCCTAAGTCTATAGACATGATGAGGTAGAGTTGGATCAACAAAACCTGAAGGCTGCTCCACATAGACTTCTTCTTTAAGATTACCATTTAGGAATGCTGACTTGACATCCATTTGGTATACCTTGAATCCTTGATAGGTTGTATAGGCCAAGAATATCCTTATGGCTTCCAGTCTAGCTACTGGAGCAAAGGTTTGATCAAAGTCAATACCTTCTTCTTGCCTATATCCTTTAGCAACCAGTCTAGCCTTATTCTTAATGATGACCCCTTGTTCATCCATCTTATTCCTGTAGATCCACTTAGTTCCTATTACATTGTGGTCTTTAGGTTTAGGAACAAGTTCCCAGACCATGCACCTCTTGAACTGATTAAGCTCTTCTTGCATTGCTTCAGTCCATTGTGGATCTTGTATTGCTTCTTCAAACTTCTTAGGTTCAACTTGTGACAGAAAGCTGGAGTAGATTGCTGCATTCATGTTTCTACTCCTAGTTTGAACTCCTTGTCTTGGATCTCTAATAATCAGCTCTACTGGATGATCTCTAAGATTCTTGTGGGCTGGAGGCATCCTAACTTCTGGTTGAACCACTTCAGCATCTGCATCATGCAGTATACCTTGGATTTCTTCAGCAATTGGCACATGTAGTTCTCCCCCTAGACAACAGCTACTTTCTTCTACTTGCTGTCTTGCAGCAGGCACTTCTTCTATAGTAAGCTTGTCCATTTTCTTTGTCAAACCTGTGGGGCTGCATGCACTGCTAGACAACTCATTATTAATAAGTTTAGTCTCATCAAAAACTACATGCACTGATTCTTCTACAACTTGTGTAGTCAAGTTGTAGACTCTATAAGCCTTACTATTATTGCTGTACCCAACAAAAATTCCCTCTTGGGACTTGGCAGCAAACTTAGTTAAGTAAGACTTTCCATTGTTAAGTATGAAGCATTTACAACCAAAGATCCTAAAATAGGATAGGTTTGGTTTCCTGCCTTTTACAACTTCATAGGGTGTCTTGTTTAGCCCTTTAGTGATGGTGGCCCTATTTATAACATGACATGCAGTGTTAACTGCTTCAGCCCAGAAGTACTCTGGCAGTGATGTATCACTTAATAGGGTCCTACCAGCCTCTATCAAGGTTCTATTCTTCCTCTCAGCAATGCCATTTTGCTGAGGTGTTCTAGGTGAAGAGAATTCTTGAAATATCCCAAAGTCTTCACATAGTTTTGTCATGGTATCAAACTGAAATTCAGTACCATGGTCACTTCTAATTTTGACCACTGTACTATTTAGTTCATTCTGAATTTGCTTGACAAAGCTATAGAAGACACTAGGTGTTTCAGATTTCTGTCTTAAGAAGAACACCCAGGAAAACCTTGAGTAGTCATCTACAACTACAAAGATATAGACCTTCCTACCTAAGCTGTGAACTGGCATTGGACGAAAGAGATCCATATGCAAGAGGTACAAACACCTCACAGCATCTTTGTTTTCTATGCTTCTAAAGGTAGATTTAGTCTGCTTGCCCTTTTGACAAGCTGAGCAAATACCATCTTTAACACACTTAACTTGAGGATCATTCCTCACTAACTCTTTGCTAAAAAGTTTGCTAATAGTCTTGTAGTTAAGATGGGCAAGCCTCTTGTGCCATTTGACACAATGAGAGACTGTCTCATCAGCTACAAGACAAACTGGAGAACCATTGTTCTCAACCATAATGTCTAGGCAGTAGACATTCCTCTTCCTATAACCTGTCAAAATGATCTCTTGATCACTTGACCTCTTGATATGACAACCATTTTTAACAAATGAGATGGCATACCCTACATCACTTAATTGACTTATACTTATTAGGTTGTGTTTCAACTCTTTAACATAAGCCACTTGAGTAATGGTAACCAAGTTTGTGGAAATATTACCAAACCCTTTGATGATTCCTTTTTCAGAACCACCAAAGGTGACTTTTGGACCATCTTTTACTGGAATGTAGTCCTTTAGTAATCTTCTAGTTCCAGTCATATATCTGGAACATCCACTGTCCAAGTACCATGTTGGGGTATGGTCACTTGGACTCACCTGCAAAACAGATTAATGAACCTTAGAACCCAAAGAATTCTTGGGTCCTTGGTACTTGTTAGTCTGCAATCTGACAAAGCTACCCACTGGCTTTCCAACAGGTAGTTTGGTACTGACTTTGGCACTAGCATTGTGCCAACAGTCCACTGCAAAATGGCCAACTTTGCCACAGCACCAACATTCAAACTTATTGTACCTTTGCTTAGGTACTGCATTGGCTGTCTTGTCTACATCAGGCTTGTTGAATGTTGGGGCTTTGCCCTTGGACTTAGACTTGGACTGCTCAGTCCCTACAGGTCTAATAAAGCCCAGTCCAGCATTGTCTTTATGATGAACAAATTCATCAATTAAAGGTAACACTGACTTAGGTTTAGAAAACCTAGCAACAAGCTCTCTCCCTTTCTGAAGATTGACCTCCAGACTCTTGATTTGATCATTTTTAAATGATATAGTACCCATTTGAATCACTGTTATGTGCTTCAACCTGGCTATCTCATTCAGTTTTTGATCAAAAGACTTCTCAAAATCTGTTGCTGCAGCTTTAAGAATAGCAATTTCCTTTGCCTGACTTTTGGCTAGGGTCTTGCTTTTCTTGTAAGCCTGCAACATCACCTTATATTCATCTATAAGCTGATGAATATCACCCTCAGACTCAGATACATTCTCATCACTTGATGAAGAAGAATCTGAATCTGAACTAGAACAAGAAACTGAACTTGAACTTGAACCTTGTACCTTACTGGGTCCTGGCTGCTCCAGGATTTTGGCACTCTCTGTCAAAGCCATTAGCCCTTGGCATTGACTGTCTTCTTGTTCATAAATAGACTCCATGATCTGCATGAATTCTTCCTCTTCTTCTTCAGCAAACAGCCCTATGTAGGCTTCAGCCTCAGACTCAGTTTCTGAAGAAGAGATATCTGATAGAGTCTTCTCTTTCTTGGCTACAAAAGACTTCTCTTTCTTGCCTTTGAAGTGAGGCTTTTTCCTGTCACCAGATTCCTTTCTCTTCTCTGGACAATCTACAATAACATGACCCTGTCTATTGCAGTAATAGCACACTATCTTAGATCCAGTTGCCTTGCTTGACTTTATCCTCTTCCTGTCTTTCTTTGAAGGCTTTTTCTCCTGATAAAAGACTTCCTTTCCCTTTGAAGTAGAAGGTCTTGACCTCCACTGTTTCTTCTTCAAGAATTTCTGAAAGTGTCTAGTGAAGGCAGCAAAGTCTTCATCACTTTCACTGCTCTCAGTCTTTGTGTTGACAGACTCATCAGACTCTGATTCAACTACCTCTGGAGGTGGAGTTGATGACTTATTCCTGCACTTTCTGGGGACTTCTGTCTTAAAAGCAACTGATCTTTCCTTGTGTTCAATCCTTGTTGATTTCTCCTCCTCTTTCCTTACTGTCAATTGCATTTCATAAGACAATAACTTGCCAAACAGTGTAGGAGGAGGAATTTCCCCCAACTTAGCCATTTCTCTAATGGCACAGATCTTTGCGTCCCAATCTTTTGTTAGGGACCTTAGGAACTTGTCATTTAGTTCATAGTTACTGAACTCTCTTCCATAAGACATGAGTTCATTAACTATTCTGTAGAACTTCTTGTAGCACTCAGTTATGCTATCACCTTTACCTTGTCTAAAACTCTCATACTCCTGATTTAGCAAGGATTTTCTATCTTGTCTGACTTCTTCAGATCCTTCCATATACACTATAAGAGTGTCCCACATCTCCTTGGCTGTCTTACAGTGTATAAGATTCAGAAAAGTTGCATCATCAATGACACTCACTATAATGTTTTGTGCCCTCTTGTCCATTGTGGCTAGGACAATCTCATCCTTAGTCATCTCAGAGAAATCCTTTGGAGTTCTCTGATTTGCATCTAAAACTAAAATTTTCATGGGCACATAAGGCCCTTCCTTTACTGTGATGTAGATTCTAGGGTCTGAGGCCTCCATAAACAGCCTTACTCTTTCCTTCCAGATCCCAAAGATCTCTTTCCTGCATATGGGTAATTTCATGGAACCCAATTCCTTGTGATTCTCAGAGGAACCCATGTTTCTTGATTTTCTTGAATTTCTTGAATCTGTGTTTTGCCTTACACTGAATCTGCCAAACAGGATCTCCTCAGACTGTTAGTCCTTTTTGAGCAACCTGGCTCTGATACCACTTGAAAGATATGGTACCTAAACACCTAGAGGGGGGGGGGGGTGAATAGGTGACCTAATCCTTTTTAAACTTAAATGGAAGCAATCAGTTATATCACAGAATACTAATTAATTTATCACAGCAAACACACAGCATGCACAGTAACAATCACAGCACAGCACAGCATACACAGTGGTTTATAGTGGTTCCCCAAGATATGGGTACATCCACTTTCCCCCTTCGCCTATCTAGCAGTGTACTAGATTCGGCCAAACTCCTCCACTGTCTCAGAACCCAAATTGGTTCCTACACCTCAGGCCCAAAGCCTTACAACTCAGCTTTATCCCAAAGCCTACACTCAGCCAATCAAGGCCTACACTCACCCAACAAGGCCTACACTCAGAGATCTCAATCTCCTACACTCAGGCTCTCAAGCCCTACCCTCAGCCTTTATAAATATAGGCTTACAATTCACTCAGATCCAAAGGATCCTACAAGTTAAAAATGTATTACAGATATTAACTCTACAACTCAGAAATAAAAGAGGGGAGTTGAGAGTTTCTTGATGAGTTCTTGGAAGAACTCAGCTGGATTCAATCTGACTTAGCTTTCTTCAAAGCTTCTTGAGTAGAACTGAATAAGACTGAATCCTCCTACAGTAGTTCCTTGACCTCTGCCACTTAAGATCCAGAATGAATCTGAATCCTTCTTCTCAGCCTAGTTCCAGAGGCTGATTTCTTGGATGGAGCCCTCTCTCTCCAACTTCTTAGATCTGCACTTGGACTGCAAGATCTTCTTGTGTTGATCTCTATGTACCACTTTAATGACTTGTTCTTCAACAATGTGATCAACTTGAACAACAATCTGAACAACAGTTTCTGTAAACTGTAGGTGCCTATTTATAGGCCTTCTTCATGGTAACCGGATGGTCCGGTTCATAACTGACTTCTGATATGACTAACAGGTGCTTTAGACCGGCTGGAACGGCAGCTGTCAAGTCATCCAGTCATTTCTTGAAAATCTCTAACTGTCTGAAAGTGTCGAGACTTTCTGTCTTTAAGTGTCGACACTTATAGTCCAAGTGTCGACACAAGTTGTGTAGGTGTCGACACAAGTCTACAAGGTGTCGAAACAACTCCTTGTATGTCTCGACACAGTTTCTTCTGCATGTGTCAACACTGAAATTGAGTGTCGACACAAGTACTTGTTCTTCTAGCTTTTGCTGAATTCTTCTAAGTGTCGACACATCTCCTTTGTGTCGACACATCTTCATGTGTTGTAACTGTTAAGTGTCGACTCTTCTTCTTGGTGTCGACACATAGTCTTCAATGTCGATACTTGCTGAGTGTCGACACACCTTCTTCTTGTTGAGACTTCAGCTGAGTGTCGACACATTCCCTTAGTGTCGACACTTGTACTTAGAAAAATTTTGTTGATCTTTCTGATCTTTGCTAAGTGTCGACACAGCTCCTTGTGTCGACACTTTCTTCAAGTGTAGAGTCTTTAGCTGAGTGTCGACACATTGTGCTGGGTGTCGACACTTACTTCATGTGTTGTCTCTTCTGGTTGTGTGTCGACACATTGTGCTGGGTGTCGACACATACTTCAAGTGCTGACTCATCTGTTGAGTGTTGACACATTGTTCTAAGTGTCGACACTTTAACTTAGTCTCTGCAGACTTTTGCTGAGTGTCGACACAGCTCCAAGTGTCGACACTTTCTGGTGTAGACACAGCTTCACTGGGTGTCGATACAGCTCCTTGTGTCGACACTTTCTGTCTGCACTTTTCTTCACTGAGTGTCGACACAGCTCCAAGTGTCGACACTTTCTGTCTGGTGTCGACTCTGCATCCCAGGTGTCGACACAATGACTCCAAGTGTCGACACTGCTTGTCTGGGTGTCGACACAAGTCTTCTTAAGTGTCGACACTTTCCCTCTGGGTGTCGACACATGGACTTAGAAACTTTTTGCTTCTGTCCAGTGATTACATAACCTGCACAAGTAAACTCAACATACATCAAATACATTATGATGTATATCATTGAGTTGGGTGAGGCTTCTTCAAATCAGGTACATTTAGCCAATGTACCCAACATCGGTCTCATTGATGATGGCCTCGGGGTCGGTGCCGTCGACATCCAGCTCGGCATTAGCTCTAGAAGATAGACGAGCGCACTCGCCCTCCAGCGACTCGATGCGCTTCTCCGCGGCCTGTTTGTCTAAAGTCAAGGAGTGGATGAGGAGCGCATGCTTCCGGAAGAGCTCAGCCATCTTCCGCTTCATCTCCACTGGATTTGAAGGATCACCCAGATAGTCTTCAATCCCGTCTGCAGGAGGAGGCGAGACGGAGAGTCGCTTTGGCTGCTCCTCAATAGGAGAGTTGGCCCGAGAATCTGCGCAAGGGGTGCAGAGGCAAGGTGGAAGAGGCACTCGCAGGAGAGAGTGAGAGTAGCGAAGGGGATTCAAAAGGGCAAGGGAAGGTCCCTTACCAGGGCGGCGAGAGGTATCGGCGGTCGGGGAGGTGTCGTCCCTCCTCTCGCTGGGAGTAGTTGGGGGAGTAGATGAGGGCTGCGAATCGAGCTCCTCGTAGCGGGCAGTAGAACCATCTCGCGGACTCTTCGGGGGCTGCGGAACCACAAGAGCCCCCTGAAAAAGCATGAGTCAACAAGAGAGCACCCGGTCGCAGAGATAACGGTGGTAATAGCGAGTACCCACCTCTTTTTCCGTAGAGGGCGCATGGGGAGTGGGGACAGGTTTCAAAGCGACGCGAGACGAATCTACTACTGCAAGTGATGGGCCCCCAGCCTTCGTCTTTTTCAAGCGAGACGACGAGGCGAGGGGACGAACCAGAGAAGAGGTAAAAGCAGCCACGTTGGCCTTATGTTGCTCTCGCACCAGTGCGAGACGTTCGCGAAAACTTTGACTGTGCGTCATTCTGGAAAACTCAAGAACAGGGAGGAAGAAGAATATGCAGAACGGGGCACCAGGAGTGCAGCGCAGTAGTCATATATTTATAGGCCCCGGTGGGGGCCTCAGAAGATTCCTCATAAATACGTTTTTTAATGCACCTTGAATAACGAGCCTCGGTTGAACATTCTTTTTGAGCTTAGAGTAATCTCAAAAAGAGCGGGGATTGTGTACAACCTCGGGCTCGTAAAAGAGCCCTCAAGAAGCAAATAGGTCGAGACGGGCAGACGGGGCCGGGGGGGGCCCACTCGCAAGAGGCGAGACGATGGACTCTCCAACGGGCAAAATGCCCCCACCCAGAGGCGAGAGGGCCTCCAGAAGCGAGAGGACCTCCAAGGGCGAGAGGCGCCGGCGAGACGGGCGGTGGGTCCTTCTTGCCGGCAGGTGCCTTTCCTCTCGCCAGGGGGAGGAGAGGCTTTTTTATTTTTCCCTGTCAAACAGAGGTTCTAACTCTTCTACCCCGGGTATTTTTACCCTCTTACCCTTAGTGGACTGCATATAGCTCCTCAGAACAGCGGAGTTTGGCTGTTGGCAGACCCAGCCAAGGGTACCCCGGTAATTTCAGATCGGTACAGTTTTGTTATTGGCAGTTCAGATTCTGAAATCTATAAATAAGCCCATAGGGGTTCTTCAGAAGGGGACTTTTTTCCAGACTCTTAAGAGGATTCATTGGCACAGTCTTCTGAGGAACTCCAAGCCCAGCTTTTGGCTTTGGAGGGGAAGCTCTCTGTGACCTTCCGGGTAAGCGGTGGGACCTCCCTGCTGCGGCTTTGGGCCAGTTTTCCAATCCTTCACGACCGGTCGGAGGTCGGAGCTTGGGCCAAGTAGGAGTCGGCTACGCCCCTATTTTGTGAACATTTGTCAGAGTCAGATTTTGGCTTCAACACTTAATTTTTAAAGATGATTTATTGAATACCCTAGAAGCTTTACTTACTTGGGAATATCCTAAAAGATTGCATCTTCAGTCTTAGTTTCAAACTTTCTAATATATTTCTTGTTATTATTATGTATGTAACATATACACCCAAATACTTTAAAATAAGTGATTTTAGGTTTCTTCCCTTTAAGTAATTCATAGGGAGTCTGATTCTTAAGTTTATGTATCAAACTTCTATTTAGTACATAGTTTGTCGTGCTTACAGCCTCTGCCAAATGTGAATCACTTTTATTAGCTGATTTAAAACTAGATTTAGTTTGCTTGCCTATTTGACAAGCCCTACAAAGACCTTCCTTCTTGTAGGGACCAGAAGGTAAGCCTCTTACAAGGCTGTCTTCAGATAGCCTAACAATATTTTTCATGTTTACATGTCCTAGTCTTTTATGTCATAATTCATTTTGATTGCTAACTAAATTTAGTAGACAAATATTTGGAGGTGCAGAATGAAAATCAACCAAGTATATGTTTCCTTGTCTATTTCCAATTAAAACTTTTTGTTTTTCTTTATTAGAAATAATACAGGATTTTGAGTTGAAGTGTACCTGATAACATTCATCACATAGTTGGCTTATAGAGATAAGATTATGCTTGAGTCCACTTACATATGTCACCTTCTTGAAAGTGACTGCTCCAATTTTTACTTGTCCAAAGCCTTCAGACTGGCCACACTTAGAATCACCAAAGATAACCTTTGGTCCCAGCTTGGACTTATAGTTGTGTAAGATGTCCTTACTGCCAGTCATGTGCTTGGAGCACCCACTGTCTAGATACCATTTCTGATTACTTGTTGGACAGCTCTTTTCCTACATAGAGAATAATTAGTTGTTCTTGACCCAGGTTACCTTGGTTCCTTTATTTTGCTGATAAGAAAAGCTTGATATCACAGAAAATTCAGGTTGTGATTTATAGCCTAATTGGTGATATCTTCTAGGAGGAATTTTCCGGTCAGCAAGAGGGTTGAAAGGTTTCCTAGATTTAATAGTGTTGTTGTTGTAGTTATGACTTTTATTAAGTCTTTCTTGGTTCGACAAAATGTTGTGAGTTCGTCGACCAGAGTTCGACAAAATTGGATGAGATCGTCGATCTCTGCTCAAAGAATGAACATATTCATTTTTTGTGCCCCAAGTTCGTCGATCTCTGCTTAACGAACCATAAACATTTCATCGATCGCAGTGAGACGAATGTTTATTATATAGATTTGCGTTCAGTGTTCGTCGACTTGAGTTTGACGAACTGGCCATATTTTGTCGATCTGATTTTGACGAAATCTGTTGAACCTTTTTTTATCTATGGTTTTTTGGTTTCTGTTATTGTGATTTTTAGAGTTAGTTACTTCTTCTGTGGTTTGGTTGTGGTTCATTACTTCCTTACCCTTAGCTATAACAAATCTGATGGGAGTTGATAAAATGTTCTTCTTGAGAATGGGGGGTAAACTTGATGAAGAAACCAAGCCCAGTTTGTCATTCAATCTGGCATTGACTGTGCTTGTGATGTCCATCAGCTTAAGGCTTCTCCCATTGAGAGAATCCTCGAGTTGTTTGGTCTCACATAGTTCTGTTTTTAAGGAGTTAATTTGTTCATTAGCTAGATTTAGTTCATCTTTTAACCTAGTGTTTTCAGAAATCATATTTTCTTGATTTTCTACTATTTCCCTAAGTGTTTTGATTTCCTTTTCATAGTTTATTAAATAAATACACATGTTTTTAAATTCAAATTTGAAAGCATCAAAATTATAGTCAAAAGATAAAAGTACCTGATTAGCATCTGTTTCTGAAGCTTTTTCATTGTCAGAATCTTCTTCTTCTGATTGACTTATGGAGGCATCAATGGCCATGAGGCAGACTTCCTTGGCCCTTGCCTCTTCTTCTTCTTCACTGGAGCTGCAAGATATGGATTGATCTTCAGTTTCACTCCAGCTTTCAGCTACAAAGCCCTTCTCCTTCTTCTTATGTTTGCTGGAGGAAGGCCTTGAGCTTTATTGTCTTCTAGAATCCTCTTCTCTTCTCCTATCTTTCTTTTAATTTTTTGGGCACTTTGAGATGAAATGCACAGGTTTCCTGCAGCCAAAGCACACTACTTCTTTAGTATGGGTCTTATCATACCTTGGCTTATCATCCTGCCTAGATGATTTCTTCCTGAAGTCTTTCCTTGTCATTTTATAAAAACTTTTGGCAAGCAGACTCATTAACTCTTCATTCACTGTTGAAGTTTCTGCCTCTTCAGCAACCTTGAATTCCAGGTTGTGCTCTTTCTTGGCTGGTGGAGGAGTCCTTTGTTCTGCTGCTTCTATGGACTTGATTAGCTGCTCATAGGACTTGAGCTTTTCCGAAAGAGATTATATGGAAATCTCATTTAAGCTTCTGGCCACCTTGATTGGATAGATCCTTGAATCCCATGAGCTTGGGAAGCATATGAGGATTTTATCATTCATCACAGTGAGGGTGATGTCTTTATCCAAGGTTTTCAGCTCATTGATGATTGAGCTCAGTATGTTGTACATGTCTGCAACATATTCTGGTTCATCTTTCTTGAAGTTCTCAAACTAGGATATGAGATTTGACATTTTGTCCTTCCTTTCATCAGCAGAGCAAGCCACCATTTGGTTGAGGGATTCCCAGATAGCCTTGCCTAAAGTGCATTCAGCCACTTTCTAGAAAATGTCATCAGATATTGTTTGGGCCAGAATGTTCATAGCTTTAGCATCAGCAACTCTGGCTTTCTTCTGAGCTCCAAACCACTCAGGTGGTGGAACTGCATGAGTGCTTGATGTTGTTGTAGATATAGAGGCAGTTGCTTGAGGAGGACCTGTCAAAATGGAGTTGTAGATGTCTTTATCAATAGAATTCATATATAACTTTATTCTTGCCTTCCAGATGGCAAACTTATTTAGGTTGCACACTGTAGGTCTGGTGGTTGCATAGTCTTTGTTTTGTGCCATGCTGTGAATATAATCGTAATAGAAATAAAAAATAGATCTAACACAGGATCTTTTTGTCCAAGGGTTAGCTTGTACAACCATAGGAACCTTGCTCTGATACCAATTGAAAGTTAGGGTTAGATCTGAAATACTCTAGAGGGGGGGGGGGGGTGAATACAGTATTTTGAAAAATTAAAAGTGTTTTGCTGTAAAATAAAAACTTAGTCCTAAAATAAATTATTCTACCATAGGCACAACAGAAATAAGCTAACTAGCACATCCACAGCAAGAGCAAAAGAAAAAGTGTAACCAGGCAACACAAGAATTTTATAGTGGTTCCCCAACCTGGGTACATTCACTCTTCTACCACCCTGGTAGGAATCCACTCAGGTTTTTGATCAGGTTACTTCCACCAATGAGCTTTTGATCAGGTGCTCAAAAACCAATCCCAAGTCTTTTGATCAGGGACTTGCAACCAAGAATAACTTTTGAAGGGAGTTAAAGAACCCTTTTTACAGTGGGGGTGAGAGAGTGATTATGTCTTCTCTTTCTCAAAATACAATGGAGAAGACTTTAGTGGATCTTTGATTGTTAGCAAAGCTCCCACTGAGATGTTGATTTGTTCAGGAATGTTAGTGCTTCTCTGTAGGGTTAGTGGGCCTTCAATCTTTCAGTCTTGACTAGAAGGTATCCAGGAACTTCTTTGACTGATAGAATATTTGTTGTCCTGTGAAGAATCCTGGAGTGAAGAGGGAAGAAGACTCTTGATTTTAGATTGATGTTCTTCATCTTCTTCTGTATCTGGTGTTGTTTCTCTAGTCTAGGGCTTGTTGTTTCATTACTGTTCTATTGCCCTTGTGTATATTGTGCACTGCGTGTTGTTATGTATTCTGTATGTTGTCCCTAATCCAGAAGTACCAAGAAAAATCCTTTTATATTTCTTATAACATCTTCCTTCTAAATATTGAATTCCTTCCTTCATTCAATGTTGACGGCCTGGAGAATATCTGCATTGATTGATTTCACCAACTGCCCCATTGGAATGCGCCAAGTAATAATCCTGATGAGGACCATAATCAATACTCTTTCTAACGGTAATATTCAAATAATTTTAAGCATTGATTATACAGGAATTACTGCAATACAATAAGGGAAAGAGGGAGCAAAAGTCCATGTCTGGAACAACACAGAAATCGAGATGAAAGCGCCGAGCGGGGTTCGACGAAAGCGACGTGCGGGGCTCGACGAAAGAGACGAGCGGGTCTCGACGAAAGCGCCGAGCGGGGCTCGACGAAAGCGCCGAGCGGGGCTCGACGAAAGCGCCGAGCGGGGCTCGACGAAAGCGCCGAGCGGGGCTCGACGAAAGCGCCGAGCGGGGCTCGACGAAAGCGCCGAGCGGGGCTCGACGAAAGCGCCGAGCGGGGCTCGACGAGAAAGCGCCGAGCGGGGCTCGACGAAAGCGCCGAGCGGGGCTCGACGAAAGCGCCGAGCGGGGCTCGACGAAATTGCCGAGCGGGCTCGACGAAAGTGTCGAAAAGGGCTCGACGAAAGCATCGAAAAGGGGTCTGTCAGGTGTTATGACCCGTTCGACGAAATCACTCCTGTTCGACGATTTGTGTTCGACGAACTTGAATCCGTTCGACAAATTGTCAAAATAAGATATTGCCGACTGTTGGCTAGTATCAGATGGCTGGTGAGCGGCCAGTGAGCGACGATTGACTTTTCAGCGCAAATCCTTGCCTTTTCTTTGATTTGGAGGAGAGATCTTGTGGTTAAGATTAGTCCAGAATCCACTAAAGCAAAGAAAAATAAGAAGGATGTTTCATTCTCTTTTTATGTCTCTCTCTCTCTTCATCTCATGAGCTTCTTTGAGTAAAAAGGAAGTAGAAGCTAATGAGGTGCTGGGCTGAGCTTTGTAAGCTAACCGAATGAGATCTTGTGGTCTGAAGCCAGATCTGAGGCTAGATCCGCAAAGGGTAAAGTGAGGCGCTCACTTCCATCCACGTCGAATAGCTTCGTCATGGCTAGGAAGTTAACTACAAGGGTAACGAGTTTCACCCGGACAAGTGAAGTCCTCAATATACATATTTTCATGGATACCCTCACCAAAAGGTAAAAAAGTGTGAATTCCAATGTGTACATCGGTTTGATCCCCATATAATCCCGGATATAGATCCGGAAATGTAGAGTACGGAATAGGCATGCTGTGTGAAGGCCATCTGGACATGTTTGTCTGGATTGGTTATGATTTTGTGTTTGCGTGCCGGAGAAGACTCCGTGGATATT
Organism: Platanthera guangdongensis; assembly: GCA_039583875.1. Taxonomy (NCBI): domain Eukaryota; kingdom Viridiplantae; phylum Streptophyta; class Magnoliopsida; order Asparagales; family Orchidaceae; genus Platanthera; species Platanthera guangdongensis. The sequence goes on along the minus strand of CM077162.1, from coordinate 130,759,132 downwards.
CGTGTGATGTATGTGTGAAATCTGGAGTCTATGGGTGTGCATGATGCTGCATCAAAGTACTAGAAGTATGTCCAGGAAAGTACCTCGGAAAGATCACAGTTTTGAGAACTGTTGATGTCGTCGGGCGATAATGAGTGTCACCAGGTGATAGCTCCTGGTGAGGTGAACATTTTGTGGTCTGTCTCGATAAGACCTAAGGGCCATTGTATGTGAAGTTGTTCGCTTAAGTTGCATGTCTTGTGGTGGGTGCCATTCCGAAATGGACAAAGCCGTGTGGCTTGTGATGAGTTGAACCATGAAGGCCAACTACTGTACCATCATATTAAGTACCTCTGAACGACTAGGTCGTCAAGTTAAGTACCTTTGAATGGGTTGTTGGTCTTCAATTTAAGTACCTCGAAACAGCTGGGTCGTCAAGTTAAGTACCTCTGAACGACAAAGTTACCGTTAAGTCATGGACCTCAGAACAATGGTGATACACGGTGCAGTGCGGTACACCGAAAATGTGCCTTGAGTGCACGGGGCGTGTGGTCGTTAGGCCAACGTCTGTGGTGAATTGTACTTAAGTGCACCTTGATGTTGTCAATACATATATGTGTTAGGCCTTGTTGCATGGATGGAGATAAGCCGCCTTGAGTAAGTGGTGGGCTCGTTAAAATTGGGTCAGCAAAATGCTGATCGTTGCTTTGTTTGCCACATTTTGGTGGGCTATTTTGTGCAGGTGTTAGAGATACAAGTGGAAAATAGTGGGTTGAAGCCCATGTGCTGCAATTGGCTGGCCCTTGAAGGTCTAAAAGTGAACATTAACTATTTTCATGTGTGGCCGGCCTGCATGCCGATGTATGAAAACACTTTGTTTTAAATGAAACTGTTGTAATAAGGCTACGACCGAAACATGTTTTATGTGTATACTTTTATGTCTTTCCTTTTTTGTAGTCGACATTTTCATTATGTGTGGGTTCTTAACTTTAACTGCTTTCGCTATAATGATCTGAGGTATGGTGCGTTTATAATTGAACTTGAATTTGGAAACAACTTGTAATCTCCATATATGTCCATAGTATATGGCGTCGAGCACTGACTGGATGTTCTGTCATATGTTATACGACGGTTGGGGGCGTTATAATATGGATACTTTTAGATTTAATACTAATATAGAAATAACTTTTACGTTAGTTAAAATATAGTGACTTTGGTTTAAGACAATGTTACGCATGAGATAGTCAAAATAATACTTTTATACTTAAAATAACTAATATGCATTCCTAACATAAAACCTTCCCATAGAGCAAGTAAAATAATCAAATCATCTAGAAGAAGCTTAGCAACTAGCATGTAACTTAAAATTCTACAAATCTCCAGTGGGCGTCAACAACCTGACATGAACCCAACAAAAGGCATATATGTCCAAACTAATAACCAAAACCACATATCTAGCTCACACTTTAGAGGGAAGAATAACTACTACAGCTGCAGGACACAGCAACAACAAACCCTAGCCTCTCAACCGGCTACTGCTCTAAACCTGAGGCATTCAAAAGAAAAGAACACCTCAGCAAGATTTTACATGTGGCAAAAGAAACCAAAGGTAAATAACAAGAGAGTTTAAAGGGTTACTAGTCCAAAACAAAAATAACTGCCTATCCACAACATACAAATCACAAGGTAATAAGCACAAGAAAGATTTATGGGGTTTTAAGTATAAGAAATTGCACCAAGTACATATATATACATATATATATATATATATATATATATATATATATATATATATATATATTATATATATATATATATACACCATGAAAAGCATTTGGGATGATCAAAATACAGCAAATAGGAACCGTGATTCAAAGTAGGTGGCCTGCAAATACAAAACAAAAGTTACTGTTCAAGGATTTATCCGATATCCCGCATACGGGCTCACGCCGTGCCGGCGGCGGACTCCCGCCGCCCCCCGGCGGGTCGCCGGCCCGGCAAACCCGCCGGGTTGTCCGGCGGCGAGCGGGCAGGGCCATGGCCCTGTGTGAGCTCCAGACTGGAGCTAAGGGCCACCGCCGGTGGCGCCCGCTTGGGGGACGGCACCCGTGGGGGGCGGGATGCGGACGGGGGGTATCGACCTGGAATTTTTTCGGTTTTTTTTATATTTAAATAATTTATATTATTAATTAAAAATTTTTGAATTAATAAATAATTAAAATAAAAATAATAACTAATTAATAAATAATAATTAATAAATAATTAAATAATTATTTTAAAAATCAAAAAAAAATTTTGAACTTTAAAATTTTAAAATTGTTTGTCGGCCGGAGGGCGGGCGAAGCCCGCGGGAGGGCGGGCGAAGCCCGCCGGAATGCGGGCGAAGCCCGGAATGCGGCGAAGCCTGCCGGGGGGCGGGCGAGCCCAATGTGGGCGAAGCCCGCCGGGGGCGGGCGAAGCCCGGGGGGGCGGGCAAGCCCGCCGGAATGCCAACCGGGCGAAGCCCGCAGCGACGCATCGAGAACGGGCGGAGCCCGTTCGAGATGCTAGTATATATATATATATATATATATATATATATATATATATATATATATATATATATATATATATATATATATATATATATATATATATATATATATATATATATATATATATATATATATATATATATATATATATGAGACTGTGGTGAATATTAACACTTGTGGCTAAGTTGGGGCAACTGTCCAACACTGTGGTGGTGGCCAACCAATAGTCCTTAATATATGATATGCTATAATACAATAGTCAATGATATCATATAACATAATATTTTATGCATATGTTATCATATAATATAACTCGAACCAACTTGTATTTATATGAAATTCGCACCGAAACTAAATATCGATGCTATGAATCCAACGGCAAAGCCGAATTGACGATTTGACAAACCAAACTTGGGTAAAAACTCCCTTAAATCTCAAAACACCAAATATCCCAAAAAGGCTCCACCGAGTTCCAAAACAAACCCGACTCGCAAGGGAAATCTCAAAAACACATTAGAAATTAGCCAAGTTAATATTCTAAGTCAAAACCTCAGATACCAAATTAGCAAAAGTCATCCTCCAGCAATGGTACCCCTCAATTACGCGTCAACGTAACGTCCTGAAGTCAAAAATAAGGCACTAGAGGAATTAATATAAACATATAAAAATCAGGGGCATTATAACTGAGGCTTTGACTGCTTGAACTTCGGTAAATGCCTTAAGACCTCTGGTGTAAAGTGAAGTGTGTTCACTCAATGCTTCTAGACTTTGCTTGTTTTCTGCTTTTCCAGCATCCTGTCTTGAGTCCAACTATCAATGTGACCCTGCCAACCTATCTAATCAATGAACAATATACAACTTACATACAATGAACTTTGAACATATATTAGATATAATCTTGTGTATATCATTGACCTGTGGGCCTTCTTCAAATCTAGGACATTGTGATCAATGAGCTCAACAATCTCCCCCTATTTGAAGAAGTTAGATCCCTAGTCAATGATATATGCAACCACGTGAAGGAGATAAACATTCACAACAAACAGGAGCAATAATTGACATATAATCAAAATGTGATTGAAATTTAAAATGATCATTATAAACAGCCAATGTGCTTATAATAAAGTTCATATTCCTAGAGCCCTAAGGAACCTAATACATAAAGCATTTTTAGGTTTCTAGTTCCTTAATGACTATGCCCCTGCTTGGTTTCTTAGCAGCATTCTCATCAGTATTATTCTTCTCTTACTTTTGTCTTTCATAGTAACTGTAAGGCTTTGGAAAGTATTTGCTTGGCTCAAGAGCATCTGGTGGTACTGCACCTGTCTTCTTGTCACTTCTGAATTTTCTCCTAGCCTCTTCATTTCTTTCAAGCTTTGCCCATTCTAAGGAACTATATAGCTTTCCCATTTCAGTTTTATTTTCTTTTATTTGATCCTAGTCTGACAAAATATAGTCCTTGATTGAGGACTCCATGTTTAAAGTTAGGCCTGCTATCCATCTCTTCCTTGTACCTCTTTTTATTGAGCCTGATCTCTTCATCCTCTTCAACAATAATATTGCCTTTGGCCTTTTATATCTGTTCAATAGTGGAGCTGAAGGTATGAATATCAGCAGCAGGGAATTCATCCACCTGATCACCATACTGATCACTATATAGATAACCATACTGATCACCACCAGTCTGTTCTTTTGATGGAGGAGCAGGAACATTATCATATGTATACTGTTCTTTTCCTAATAATCCCTTAATGACATTGGTGAGCCAAATAACATTTTCAATATTTGCTTTGATCATTGCGTTCTCCCCCTTTATAACTTCTTCACAGACAGTTGTGGTCAGGGAGGTCTTGTTCTGAGAAGTGTTTTCATCCAGAAAATTTACCCTTTTGGTAACATAATTCTAAACCTCTAGCATGTGATCATCCAGAATCTATGTGCATGTATCCATCCTATTCTCTAGAGCAGTCTTGTGTGCTTCCGTCAATTTCTTCTGCACATTATGTACCATTTCCATATTGCTAGAAGTGATCTTCTAATTCTCTATTATATCATTATGCATTTGTCTAATTTCCTCAAGTTAGCTTTTAGTATATGTCACAGCAGGAGAAGCCCTCATGAAGAATGCAACTATGTTAGGCTTTAGCAAGATCGCTTCAAATCTTATGGACTTGATCTCTATAGATAGATTCTATGACAGATCTTTGATGGAATCATCAACATAATGCTCTAGTTGTCTCCTCTAGTCATCTAGAAGACCTTTCAGTTGAGCCAAGAATGTAGAGGACATTGATAAGCTTTATGAGATGCCCCTTCGAAGAAGACATCCTCATCGTTCTCCCTTACATCTCTCCTGGATTCTGAGTCAGCCATCATGAAGGCAAATGAGTGATCATCAACATCAGTCTTTGGCTTATCATCCTCAGGCTCACCATCCTCAGATATGTCAATGACATTTTCATTTTCCTGAGTAGGGAGCTCTGTTGGAATCTCCCCCTCAACCCTAGCACATTTCAGCATAATTTATTGGTCTTCAGCAACTGGAGTCAACATATCCTTTTTTGATAAAACAATAACTTGCTCCCTCTCAGCCTGAGGGAAAAAGAGCATCACCTAAGGACCATCTAGAAATTGATCTATTCTCCTCTACAGATGCTCGAAGAAGGAATTAAGCTGGTGTTGCACTTATTGAACATTCTCCCCCTCAGCAGGAGCATCCATATATGTAGTCTCCCCCTCAATGTTTGCACATATTTTGTCCACTACATTTCCAGTCAATTATTTAGTTACCTCTACTGTGAAAGATGGGGTTAGACCTGATTTACTCTAGAGGGGGTGGAATATAGTAATCTAAAATCTTTTTGCTGTTTAAAATATTATCAGAGTAATCAAAATAAATGTGATACCAATATTAACAGAGAAGAGATAGTCTAAACTAAACTAATCTAACACAACTTATAGATATATCACAGCACAACTACCCTATCACAGCCACAACAAGAACAACCAGAAAAGGGGCAACCAGACAACACAAGAAGTTTTATTGTGGTTCCCAACCTAGGTACATCTACTCTTCTACCACCCTAGTAGGAATCCACTAGCAGGTTTTGATCAATTGACTGCCACCAATGAACTTTTGATCAGGTGCCCAAAAACCAAAATAAACTTTTGAAGGGATTTAATAAACCCATTATACAAAGGGTGGAGAGAGATTGATGATGTCTTATCTTTCTCTATTCAATAAAGAAGACTAGTGGATTTGCTGTTGTCAAGAACTCCTTTCTAAATCACTTGGAGTCTTGCACTGGGTGTAGGTTTTCAGTCTTCAGCCTTGACTTGAAAATGATCCAGGAACTTCTGACTGATAGAAGTTTGTTGTCCTTGAGGAATCCTAGAGTGGAAGTTGAAGAAGAATCTGGATTTGTATTTTGTTGTTCTTCTTCTTCTTTTGTAAGGTCAAGGAGAAAACACATTGTTCTCTGTACAGAGAAGATTCAGAATATTTTGCTGTAGAACTTTTCTGTATGCTAAGAGATCTATATTCTCTGTATATTCTCTATGTGCATCCTGTCAACTGAAAAGAAAATCTATTTTATATATCTCTGTCAAATTCTCCTTTGAATTTTGAATTATCTGCATTAATTGTTGACAGCCTGTAGACTGAAATACGGATGGAGAGAATAATTTCATTAATGAATTTCCCAACTGTCCCATTAAAAAGAGCAAGTAATTAACCTGATGAAGACCATAATCAATGTTACCGCAAATGACAATATTCCGAGACTATGAGCATTAATTACTCAGGAATTACTGTTAGAGAATAAGGACAAAATGAGGAAGATTCTAATTCTGGAACTGCATAGAAATCGTCGACCAGAGAACAAATTTCGTCGACCTGAGATCAAAGTTCGTCGACTAGAAAAATCATGTTTTTCATTTTGAGAATTTATGTTCGTTGACCTGAGATACAAGTTCGTCGATCTGAGATCCAAGTTCGTCGACCTGAGTTCAGAGAACTGCATTCTGTGAATAAACTTATCAATTCTGTGATCCAAGTTTGTCGAGCTGATAATCTATCTTCGTCGACCTGAGTTCAGAGAAAGTATTCTGGACATAATGTCTTGAAGTTGAACTGTCAAAGTTCGTCGACCTAAGTGCGTATATCGTCGAGCTCAACTCAGAGAATTTACTCTGAGTTCGTCGAGCGGAGCACGACTATCGTCGAGCTGAGTTTGATGAACATCGAACTCACTTTCTGAACTAGATTCTCTTCTAAGTCTTGAGTCTTCTGTTGTCTTCTGTTGGCTGGTCCATGTAAGGTTGATTCTAAGGACTTAGACTTAACTCTAGGACACAGACATGACCCTGGCTATACATGGTTGGTCAATCATCCTAGTTGGTGAATCTAGCCTAAATCCTACGAGGGATCCAACAATCTCCACCTATTTGTGTGAGGTCACTAATATAAATGAAATATAGACATTCACAAAGCAGGAAAAATATATCTGACAAAAGAAATTGAAATATGCAGCAGATATTTACATAGTAGCTTTATGATAGTAAATAGATAAAGAGTTCAAACACACAAAAACAAAATATTCTCATTTCTTCTTCTTCAACTTTTCCTTTTGCTTGTCATCTTTCTCTTTGTTAGAAGGCTGTGTAAATCTGATTTCTCTATCTGGATTAGCTGCTTGCCTCTTAGACATTGCCATATCAGCAGCTCCAATTATATTAAGGGATGTAGCTCTAGGCACAACAGCCTTTGTATGTAGATTCATGTAAGCATCTACATTAAAGAATTTATTAGCTTTTTCATACCTTTCTAACTCTTCTTTTTTGTATGCAGACCTTGTTGAAAATTGGGATGGATCTTTCCTTTCAGCTTTAACTTTATTGATCAATGAAAGTCCAACAAGTTCCTGGAACCTGGCCATTCTAGAAGTTGTCTCAGTTTCTGGATCCATAAATGGTATGGGTGGAGACTCTGGCCTTTTAGGACTGTCATCTTTTTTATGTTTCAGGAGCTAGCTGTTGTTGTTATTGTTATTGATGTTGTTATTGCTGATGTTGCTTGCTGGAGGAATACCTCTGCTGGCTGCTTTTTGATATCTTGAGGATCTACCTTGATGTCTTTGATAAGTTTGAGTATAGGAGGTAGACCTCTGAGAATGACATCCTGAAGCACCAGCAGCAGGTGGAGGAGGAGGAGGAGGACCTCTCCAGTTTCTTTCAGGATGGGGAGGAAAGTACCTCCTACTTTTCTTTCTAGCTTTCTGTTCATTCTTTGAGAGCCGCATCCAAGCTGGCATCCTAGGATATGCAGTGATTGTTTGTAGAATATAGTGTGGAGTGTCATCTGTGGGATTTGTTTTGGGAGCAGTAATGGGAGAAGCCTTTCTCTTCTTGGAAATCTTCTTCTTTACAGTAGATCTATCATTAGAATCATCATCCTCATCTTCATCATCAGAAGATCCTTGGGGATTATCATATAGATCATTAAGAGCTTTCAGAAGATCTTTAGAAATTGGCTTTTCAGCCTGAGGCTGTGCTTGAGATTCTGGAAGAGCTGGAGCAACTGTTTCAGGGAACATTATAAACAACTAATTAATTTTCAGACATTAACTTCTTTTCTTCTTCAATGTTAGCCATGATGATTTCATCTTAATCAGGGAGGGGTGTAACATCCCATGTTACTTCTAGGCCCCTTCCACTTAGATTGGGTTAGGCATGGGATGGGTGTCAAGGGTTTTAGCTAGGTTTGACCGTAGGTAGTGGGTTGTAGCCATGTGGGGCCCACTATAGGACCAAGTCAAACTAGGTCAAACTAGCCTAAATAGGGACCCAAACCACACCATGACCCCACCACATTGCCCTAACCCTAAAAACAATCTAAGTGCACCCTAGGGCATGCCATTAGGTCAACATTTTGACCGTAGTTGACCAAAGTCAACCTTGGGCCTAATTTGGTCAAACCCACACTCATAAGCCCAATTAGCCTGGGTAGGGCACCCCCTTGACCCAACCCAAGTTGGGTTGTGCCACTAGACCCATTACCACCAAGTAGGGTCAGCCCACCCACCATGGTTGACCAAGTCAACTCAAGGTCAACATAGTCAACTATTTGACCTAAAAGAGGGAAATGAAGACCAAGCCACCCTCCTTTGGACCAAGCCCACCAAATTTGGCCCATGGCTAGCCCAAGTGAACAAGACAAGCCCTACCCCTCTAAATCAGGAGAGAGAATGTATGAAAAGGGGTAGAAATGAGATTTTGAGAGAAAGAGGAGAGAGAAATGGGGATGAAGGGGAATGGTGGCCACATGGCCACCCCTTCAGCTGAAATCCTCTGCCCAACACCAACTGGCCGACCTCCTCACTTCATTCCAGAGGAAATTGGGGGTTGTGTGCCACTTGGCAAGCAGGGGCGGAGCAACCAAGGCTGGGCCCGAGCTCACCTTGGTTGTATCTCCCCATATACACCACCTCAGCCCCAAATAACCTCACCATTAGCTTCAGGAGGTGGAAAGGAGTTGCAATCGAGTGCTGGAACATGGAAATCGGTGGAGAATCAAGCTTTCGGGGTGGAGCTCGCCGGCGCACCACCACCATGGCAAACAGCCGCCTGACCCGCAGCCAAGCCCCAATCCAGGTCCGTTTCGCCGCCCCTCTACAATGTACTAGAATTCTAGATCCATTTAGGGAGAGATCGGGCTCAATCGAGCCCGATGCCATGAGAGGAAAATGAGAAATTCGAGATTTTTCTTCTTGCTCGGGTTCGCCGGAGGAGCCAACTCCGGTGGCCCCAGCGCCGGGAAACGCTAGCCCCCACCTTAGCGAAGGTGGTGGCGACATCCGCCGGCGGTGGTGGTGGCTCAGCTGGCCGGAAACTGCCAGCAGACATCGCCCAGGAAAAATGAATCTCAGCCTTTGATCCATTGGAGAAGATGACCGGATCCCATTCATATATGCTTTAAGATTCATGCAGATATTTAAATATAAGTTAAATTTTAATCATTATGAATAGTAAAATTATGTCACACTTATTCAGTGACCTTGCATGCCATTTTTAGGCCTCTTAGAAGAATTTTCAGAAACTGATCCCTGAATGAAACATGTAGCCTTACCTGTTACCTTTAATTTGACATCTTAATCATTAACTTTGGTGTCCGTATTCTGGCCTGTCGGACATTTCTCCTAGGACTGGTCCTAGACAAGGGCAGAAATTCATTTGGATGCCCAAGTCAAACCAGCAATCTCCATGGCCCCAAAGTTTGGGTACATGCATGATTAGGGCATACCTATCCCCTGCCAAAATTTAGGAATTTTTAAAACAACGTTTTCTATAGTTTTGGTCATAATATCAAAATGTAAATAAATGAAATATATGGAGTTATATGACTCCTCATGGCCCCAAATCTTGGTGGTAGGTCCTTGGGGACATCCTTGGTGCATGATAAAAATTTCAGCTGCTTGGGATCACTGCATGTTGGATAATCCACTTGCATGTGTTGGTTCATATATTGCGTTGGTGTGCCAATAGCAATAGTTTAAATATTGTGCATTCAGCCTAATGGAGGCATTCAAAAATCATGGATTTGATTCCAGTGGTTCATTAGGGTAAATTTCACCCCTCAGATTAATTATGGGATTTTTGGAATCAAAAATCCCATTAATTGTAATTTTTAAAAATATAACTCCTTTTGAAAATAAATTTGAAAAATAGGTTTTCCTCAAGTAAAAATACTCAAACTTTGCCACGTTGAAAATACGGTTATATTTGACTTAGGAAAATTTGATCTTTCTGTTTGAAGAACTTTTGGAGTAAAATATCTTGAAATTCCCATTTTACCCTTATTTCATTTATTCTTGAATTGATGGATATACATCTCAGAAAAATTTGGAAATATTTCTAGTGTTGTAAAATTGTATTATTCATCTTACATAATTATTTCAGAATTTATGGGTGCACTGATAGTTTTAAAGTTAATAAAATGGCATTTTGGTAAATATGTAAGAATGGATATTGATAGGCCATTACACTATAAACGTTGATGAAACTCTGCCAATAGTCCTAAATTAAGGTTTTATATGTTCTGTAATATTCCTGGAATTTTGGATTACATATTCCTTGTACTTCATTTGGAAAATGGAAACTATGTGAATTTGGTATTAAATAAGGATTTGGTATAAATAATCAAAGGAAAATTATGAAACTCTGTAGACAGAAATATTTTATCATTATACATCTCAGGAAAAATTACCTAGGTCATTGGCTTTTAAATCATACTACTTCATGTGTAAAGTGACCTAGGAATTAATTTAAAAGATTTAATTAAGAGATTAATTGGCCGAGGAAAATTATGAGAACCCATATGATAGTTCCATTAGTCCATACCACCCTAGGATAAATATTTAGGGGCAAGAGGCCCTAAGGATTGTAAGATTCCATTTTTAGGGTAATAATAAGACATGGTTTGCATATAGCATAAATAGGATATACTTTAGGGGATTACCAGAGGATTGATTATCGGAAGAAATAAGGGAGTGTAATATGAATAATCCCTGCTGGGTAGTATTGTCTTAGTGACGCGATTAAAAGTGCAAGTCTTTAGGTAGCAACCAGAGTGGAGGTCGACGGAAGACCGTCGGTTTCCCGGTAATATATTAAGTCACTAGGATTATTCCAGAGCAACAACGAGAGCTGGGGTGAAACATGGGTAGTCATCAACTAAAGTAAATATCCTTGCGAAAGGGAACTTTGGGCGTAATCCCATCGTAGTTCCTAGTGCCCCCGAGAGCCCTTCACCGGGTATACCCTAGGCAGTCCTGGGATTAATCTTAAATCACTAAGTATAATAACTCGTAGACAAGAGTAGTCTAATAGGTTAAGGCATTTGTTGTACCTTCTCACCCGTGTATGGTTGGAGAGATTCATGATATATGTTCACCTGTGCGGGGTTTGAGGAAATTGGTATAAAGGCACTATTGTGCGTTCTCACCCGGATTGAGTTTGAGGGTTTCAGGACGGGTCTGGTCCTGCGAGCGGAAGGCTCAGAATGAAATACTTGCATGTGCATAAATATAGTGGCGGGGCATGCGGTACTGGCCGTTCGTCACACCGATGGCAGTACGGTGCACCAGGCGGTTGTGAGGGTTAGAGGGGCCAGTGGGTTGTTTTACACTGCGGTCTGGAGGACGACCCCCGATAACGCACATTCGACCCAAAAAGGCCGACGGGTTTTCCGCAAAGTATGTACGCGAGACTCTAGAGTGCACCTTGGACGTGTACAGAGGCATATGAGAGGGGTCTAAGGCTTGGTAGTGTGCATACCGGCCTTGAAGTGGAGACGCCCGCTCCGCTGCTGCCGTAGCCACAGCGGTGGTACCCGAGAGTGATGCTATCTCTCAAAAAGTGGGAACCAAACGGCTGTGATCACAGAGTCGTTGTGTGTGAGTTGCACTTGCTTGTGCATAAAATTGCATCATAACTTTTATTCATATTAGGTCATACGCTTCATAGATCCTTATCATATAAATTAGTATGGGCTCTTTTATATGATAAGTTAAATTTCCTGAAAATCCTAACTTATATATTTGTATGGGCATTTATATAAGTTAGGGTACTTTTGTGATGATAGTATAGTGGTAGAATAGTTTACTTACTTGCTCTTACTACTGTTCTTTACTTCCTTTACTGTACTGCTCTTACTTGTACCATATTTAGAACTGCTAGAGTAGAACAATATTACTTATTACAACTGCTAGTTAGTTTCTGTCACCTGCTTCCACTTTTGCTACCCCTTGTTGTCCTCCGCTTCGTCTCACGCTCGGTGCCTAGGAGCTGCGAGGCGAGGTGTGGAGGAAACGACTTAGTCTTTTTGACTAATGGTCGGTGACCATACTATTTTTAGGAGCTCGTGGAGATGGAGCACCAGCACGACGAGGAGACAGGACATGAGGAGCAGATACCGCTACAGCAGCCTACTACCACTACTGTTGCGTCCTCAGGTGGGACGAGTTCTGATGTACTAGTGTAGCTTCTGCTGTTATTTGTGAGAGAGAGTAGATTTTGATGTACCGGGCATAAGCCCTTATTACTCTTTCATTTTGTACTCTTTTGTGGACCATGTTGTTGTACTTTCATTTTATATTCATGACGCACTCTGTGACTTGTGGACTTGTAGATTCGTTACATTGTTACACTTCTTTTCTCATATTGGCCTATGTATATGATCGTATTAACCGGCAGGATCGACGTGTTGCGGTGTTTACTAACCCGTGCGTTAGTGCCACCGTAAGACGGCGGTTCTGGGCATAAGGCCCGGTAGCCCTCCTTGGTAAGGGGGAGGAAGGGGTCTTACAAACTGGTATCACTTGACCAACGATCATATGAGAAAGAAGTCCACAACACCGGATCACCCCCGCCCGAGCCTTAGTTTGCGGACAAACTATGCAGCGGAAGCCGTGGTGAACCATGTGTAAAAGTCACATAAAATGGTCCACGAAGTACAATGAGTTAGGCCAGTTTTGTTTTAACCTTACCTTTATGCAACCTCCACAGGTCGCTGCGCCGCAAAATGTGGCTCCTCCCCCTCCAGCTGTCACTCCATTCCTACATACAGAGATGGGGCAGACTTTGACGGCGATTCTGGATGCCTTCAAATCCCAGCAAGTCCAGGCTCTGAAGCCAAATCCGGGGTCGAACTGGCTGAGTGCTTTCAAGAGCCTGTCCCCACCAGTGTACCGTGGGACATAGGATATGGTAAAGACGGAGGAATGGCTGGAGGCCATACACGAGATTTTAGCAGGCATCAGCTGCCAGGTTGGCGAGCCAGTACCTCTAGCCACCTCTGCACTAGAGGCTCATGCGAAGAGATGGTGGAAATCAGTGAGGGAGTCTACATATGCAGACTACGAGCTGTCAGAGATATCATGGGAGGAGTTTGGCGATGTATTTCTGGATCACTTCGTCTCTGTTACGGACAGAGGTGCCTTGGAGGAGAGGTTTTTGAACCTCAGGCAGGGGACTAGATCAGTGATCGAGTATCAGCGAGAGTTCTCTCATTTGGCCAGGTTCGCAGGGATTCAGGATACCGATGATCGGAGGTATGTCAAGAGGTTCTACCGGGGGCTCAGGGATGATTTGAGGCCGGCCTTGCTGTTTATTTCTCATGGCAGCACTAGGCAGATTATTGAGATGGCAAAGAAGCTGGAGGCTGACCAGCTGATGGTGCAAGGCAAAGGAAAGAGACCGTTTGATGGGTCCACATCAGGAGAGGGCAGCAGGGGCTCTCAGAGAGGCAGGACTATCGGATACAAGAAGGGTTGGGGACGTCGTCGTCCCAACTTCAGGCAGGAGCAGGGGCCTCCTCCAGCATTGGCTCCCCCACCTCTACAGGCGCATGATCTGAGGAGACAGGATGACCGAGGCCACCGACAGTTAGTTTGTTACGGATGCCGCCAGCCCGGGCACATTAGGTCGGAGTGCCCGCATCGATTCCATCCTCCTCCTCCTCCACCTCTAGTGGCCCCAATACAGTAGGGCTGAGGCCGAGGACGAGGCCGAGGCCGGGGATATCACGGCAGGAGACGCGAGCAGGAGCAGATATACGCCTTGGACCTCACAGAGTAGAAGGAACCCCGAGGAGGTTATCACAGGTACTTAAGGTTAATTATTTAAAAAAACATTTCTTGAGTTTTCAATTATATAGTACTGGAACAATAGGGTAACAATTAATTTTAACTTAAACAAACCTCAGGCATAGTTATGATCAGCGACAAGCCCGCTGATACTCTCTTCGACACGGGTGCTTCGCACTCGTTCGTATCTGAGGCCTTCATAGACGGACTCGAAGGCGTGGAAATATTTCCTGGACTAGAGATAAGGGTGCGTCTACCCGATGGGTCAGAGCTGCGGACCACTGCACATTGTGATATGGAGGCCGAGATTGGCGGCAAGGCATTTGAGGCACCTGCAACTATTCTGAAGTTGCAGGACTTTGACTTGATTTTGGGCATGACATGGTTACATCGGAACCATGCTCAGATAGATTGTCCATCAAGGAGGATCACGCTAAGGCATGGCGACTCTCATGTTATTATCGAAGGTATTCAACCTATCTGCCACACATTGTTATCTTCTGTACAGGCTGTGAAGGCCCATGAGCAGGGAGAAGAAGTCTACCATATCTGCTTTGAGATGTTGGGGACAAAGACTTCTATTCTAGATGTTCCGATGGTCCGGGATTTCCCCGACGTATTCCCGGAGAAATTGCCCGGGCTACCACCAGCCAGAGTTGTGGATTTCAGGATCCAGCTAGTACCGGGAGCGACGTCGGTGTCTCGGGCACCTTACAGGATGGCTCCCAGGGAGTTAGCAGAGTTCAGGACTCAACTTCAGGAGCTAGTTGAGTCGGGATTTGTGCGGCCTAGTTCATCGCCATGGGGAGCGCCAGTTCTATTTGTGAAAAAGAAAGACGGATCATTACGATTTTGCATAGATTACCGGGAGCTGAACCGGTTAACGGTTCGCAATACCTATCCACTACCTCGGATAGATAAGCTATTTGATCAGTTACAGGGAGCCTTCTGGTTCTCTAAGCTAGATTTGCGATCCGACTACTACCAGCTCCACATCCGGGAAGAGGATATACCGAAGACGGCGTTCAGTTCACGCTATGGATTATACGAGTTCACAGTGATGCCTTTTGGGCTCACGAATGCCCCTGCCGCATTCATGAGTCTAATGAACCGTGTGTTCGAGCCCTTCTTAGACCGCTTCGTGATTGTATTCATCGACGACATTTTGATATATTCCCGGACTCAGGAAGAGCATACAGAGCATTTGATGCTGGTCTTGTAGAGGCTGAGGGAGTCCCAGTTGTACGCAAAGTTTTCAAAGTGCCAGTTCTGGCTGCAGGAGGTGGCTTTCCTGGGACATATGATCAGTGGGGCTGGATTAGCAGTGGACCCATCCAAGATAGAGACAGTAAGGGATTGGCCACGACCAAAGACAGCATCCGATATTCGTAGCTTCCTGGGTTTGGCAGGGGTACTATCGGATGTTTGTGGAGGGGTTCTCGAGGATAGCCCTCCCCCTCACGACTTTGACGAGGAAGGATACTTAGTTCACCTGGACAGAGCAGTGTGAGGCGGCATTTCAGGAGCTGAAGGACCGACTCATCTCATCCCCTATTCTTGCGCTTCCATCCGGGAGTGAAGGATTTCAGATTTACACAGATGCCTCTTACCAGGGGATGGGTGTTGTCCTGATGCAGCATGGACATGTTATTGCTTATGCTTCGAGACAGTTGAAAAAGCATGAGCATAACTATCTAGTACATGGCTTAGAGCTCGGGGCTGTGGTATTCCCCTAAAGATATGGAGGCATTACCTATACGTTATTCATTGTGATATTTATTCAGATCACAAGAATCTTAAATATGTCGATACGCAGAAAGACTTGAACTTACGACAGAGAAGATGGCTGGAATTCCTCTGCGATTATGATTATAAGATCCACTACCATCCGGGGAAAGCGAACACAGTGGCAGATGCTTTGAGTAGGAGGCCCGACACTTCTGGACCGGAGCCACGATTGATGTCTATAGAGCTGCTGCGGATGATGGATGACATGCACATCACCATGGTATCTGAGGCCGAACCAGTGGTATATCGTGAGTATTTGAGCTCAGTGATCAGTAGTGATGACATACGAGAGCGCATCCGAACACATCAGAGGCGGGATGCTGTATTACAGCCGATTTTTAGTGCCCTAGAAAGGGGCAAGATTGAGGACTACACGATACAGGATTATCTTCTTCGATTCCGTGGACGCATTTACATACCCGCAGGAGGCAGTATCCGGGAGGACATACTCAGAGAGGCTCATTGCTCCAGATTTTCAGTGCATCCCGACATCACCAAGATGTGGGCAGATTTGCGAAGGTCTATGTATTGGCCTGGGATGAAGAGGGAGATCACGCACTTTGTGACATTCTGCGAGACATGTCAGCGCGTGAAGGCGGAATGCAAGAGCCTAGGAGGTTTACTACAGCCACTGCCAGTACCAGAGTGGAAGTTCGAGGACATTGCTATGGATTTTGTGCACGGACTACCTCGCTCCCACTCTGGGCACGATTCTATATGGGTTATAGTAGACAGACTGACCAAGGTAGCACGCTTTATTCCAGTTCGGAAGGATGCCCCAGTTGCAGTTCTGGTGAGATTATTTGTGGAGCAGTTCGTCAGATATCATGACATTCCCAGGACGATCGTTTCGGACCGTGATGGTCGGTTCACTTCGAGCGAGTGGAGGGTCGTGCATGCTTACTTGGGCTCTCGGCTTACTTTTAGTACCGCCTTCCACCCGCAAACTGACGGACAGACCGAGCGGACCATCCAGACCATGGAGGACCTACTCATACTATGTATATTGGATACGGGGAAGCCTTGGGAGAGGCTGCTGCCACTGATTGAGTTCTCGTACAATAACAGCCTCCAGACTAGCATCAGGATGGCTCCCTATGAGGCACTTTATGGGAGGAAGTGCAGGACACCACTATCATGGGTTCAGGATGTGGATACCAGGGCTCTTAGATCATATTATATAGAGGATACTGAGGTTTAGATTCGTTTGATCAGAGATCGGCTACTAGAGGCCCAGAGCAGGCAGACAAAGTATTATGATGCTCGGCACCGGAAGGTGGAGTTCCAGGTTGGAGACAGAGTTTTCTTGAAGATACGTCCAGTACACGATGTCTCTCGGGTGCGGAGGCACAAGAAGCTCAGTCCACGATACATGGGGCCATACTTGATCCTGGAACGGATCGGCCCCTTAGCATACAGACTGCAGCTGCCACTGTAGTTGGGTGCATTGCATGACGTCTTCCATGTCTCTTCCTTACGAAGAGCTCTCCTTCGGTCGGAGCAGCACATTACTGTAACGCCCCCGATTTTTCAGTGATTTATTTAATTTCTTATTTGACGTATTATGACGTCAGAGCGTTTTGTTAGCGCGTTTTGGTCAGGTGGCGTTGTTAGAGCGTGCTTTAGCTCTTTAGGTTCCCTGCGTGGCTTGGTGATGCCCTGGCAGCAAGATTCCCTAGCGAGCCGGAGTCTGTTTGGTGACTCAGTGGAGCCTCTTGGGGAATGCTTGTGTTTTGGCTTCGGAGTTTTGCCCGAGTTTTGCTCGTCGGATTTTGTTACCGACTTTATCGTAGCGCGTTTGCGTTCGTTAGGTTTGACCGGCCAAATTTAGGGATTTGCGTCGGGAGTGGAAAATTTTATATTAGGAAATTAGATCGGCTAATTTTAGACTTGCTCGTCAAGTTTCGTCGCGTTCCGAGCATTTTTGGAGCATCGGCGCTCGATTGTAGTTTGTATGTTTTCGCGTACGCCGTTAACTTTAGAAATTATTATCTCGAACACGGTTTGTCGGAATTCGATTTCGACTTCGCCGTTGGATTCGTAGCGTCGTCATTCGCCTACGGTGCGAATTTCGTTCGTTTCGGCGCGCGTTTGGCCCTCCGTAACCATATAAGGCTATCATGTTATATAAATAATAATTATTATATATATTATTATATATATATATATATTTATATAAAGTATTTATATAAAAAAAAAAGGAAATTAGTAGAGAATCGGTGAGAATGAATCTCACCGATTCTCACGAATCGGTGAGATTCATTCTCACCGATCGGTGAGTATTCTTATTTATATAAAGTTAAAGTAAAGTTAACTTTATAAGTTAAAGTAATAATAATAATATTATTATTATTATTATTATTAATTATATATATTAGATAAGTTAAAGTAAAGTTAAGTCTTCTTCTTCACCGATCAGCCCCCCCCCCCCCTCCTGTGCGATATTTTTGACGAGTGCGAACCTTTCGTCCGCGAATCTTCCGGCGGCCGCCACCGCCGATCCGGTGGACGGATTTTCGATCCGATCGCGGCGTTGGAAGCTCTCGGCGAGAGATTCGAGATCGCGGTAAGTTTTTCCCGTTTCGGTGATCGTTTCGCCCTAGATTTTTTCGGCCCTAACCCCGATTGTCCGTTTTTTCGTAGATCTCGTCTCCGCGTGTCCCCTTTTGGACGGATCTACGTGTTGGAGTATTTTTGGGAGGAAGTTTTCAAGGTCGATTTGAGGCAAGTGGATTTCTCCCCTCTTGCGTGCCTCCATGAGTTGCATTTTGTGTGTATTATTCTTTTCTCCTTGTCGTAGAATAGGTGAAATTGGAATGTTTCTAGTTTAGGGCTTGTAGTCGGCCCAAACTAGGAAGTTATCGGTTTTATTTTTTAGTTGTACTCGGCGGGGTAGGGGGAAATAACTCGGCGGGTAGGGGAAAATAAATCGGCGGGTAGGGGAAATACTTGGCGGGTTTTGGTGTAGAAACTTGGTAGTTTCTAAGTGGTGTGTCGGCTAACTTTGGCGCCGAATCGTGGATCCTTAGCATGTGGTAGCTGGGTTTCTGAAGGAGTATGGTACCAGGGGAGATCGAGCCGTGGCCACAACCATTTCCTCCTTTGGATATTATTTTTGGGTTCCTGTAAGAGGTTGGAACTCTATGTGTGTGGACCCGTGGCGGCCCCTTTAGTACTCTTGAGACACCTGGACCTGGTTGTTCGGTTTGTGACTGTTCTTAGTCTCCGACACAGGTTTGGGATTTGTGCCAGTGCTAATGATTTACAAGTTTAGGACTGTTAGTTCTTCTTACTGTTCATTTGATGCATATTGGTTTTCTTCTGTCTCTGCAGGCTTGAGCGGAGTTTGGTACGTTTCTGTACTTGTTGCATTTTCTCTCACTTTACTGATTATTACACCTGCATTTTGTCCTCTTTTGGATTCTTTAGCTGAGTTTTCGGCATTTACTCTTGCAGGGTTGGTAACCCTTTTTCTTTCTGTTCTTTTATTCAATTATTATCTGATGCTTCTTTGCCACTGTTTCATTATTTCTTGCTGAGGTGTTCTTCTTTTGAATGCCTCAGGTTCAGGTCTGTAGCCGGCTGTGCGGCTAGTTTCAGGAGTTTCTCTGTGGACTGCGCTTGGCAGTGTTTTCCTCGCTTGTCGAGGTAGTTCTTTAGCCTTGTAGTAGTACAGACATACATGCTCGCCAACGAGTTCGTGTCAGGTTGTTGACGCTCGTTGGTGATTTTCCTTTGTGATATTAAGTATTTGCTTAGCTGCTAGTTTACCTGTTTTGTGGTAGTTTCACTTGCTCTCTGGGAATGTTTTATGCTAGGTTGCTAGTTACTTTAAACCCTATAATAGAATTACTATATGTATTGCATGATCAGCATGTTTTATAAAAGCTCAACTCTATTTTCCAATGCGTAAAAAGATGGTTTCTTTATAAATATTATAAATTGAAATCTAGGGTCTTGCATAGTGAAGTTGTCTCTTAGGATGCTTATGCGCTCTTTTAGGATGTTTAGCATAAATGAAGTATTTTCCGCTACGTATAAAATAGTTTTCAAACCGTGGACTATCTGATCCACTGAGCCGAGGGATACGGCCAATTAATTTAAAAATCAGTTTTCTATTCATTTTAACTTATGATTTGAAGGATTAGAGTGTTGCCTGAGCGTCAGCAGTTATCCCTACTTGACGTGGCATCACAGCTCGTAGTTTTCTCGTGCTCTGATTCATTATATAAATGAGAAAATGCGGGATGTGACAGTTGGTATCAGAGGGAGGTTGCTTGACAAATTGTCGGGCAACCTGTCCCTATAAGTGTTAGGTGTTTAGAATCATATCATACACACACCGATATGTCATCAGCACGTCTTGGCTGAAGCACGAACACTACACTCATGAGCATAAAGAAGTATATGGGGCATATTATGTAGTATGGGATGCAAATATGTGTTTGTATATGGATCCACCATAGGAGGCAACATGTGAGGGTTATGTAGTATGAGATGCATAACCTCACCACATGAATGCGGCTAGCACGTTTTCTTTTTCGTTGCATGAAATGTTATGTAGTATGGGATGCATAACATTTTCATGTGTACGCCGCTCATAACATGCATTAGGGCCTTTTTTAGAATGCATAGCACAATCATGCATAGCATAACATTGCATAAGCACAACGTGCCAAGCTAAAGATTTGCAGGATGACATGTGTACACACATGATTTTGAGTCAAAAGAATATAAATTCATGCATTCCCGATCTAGGCACAAGAGTTAGTGTGATGATAGTGAATCATCGTAGGATAAGCATATCATCATTACAAAAAAATCCCAGAGCAAGTTAGCAGCATGAGCAAGTACTTAAGTATGTATTGTTTGTACTATGTTGTTTGGTTCTAGTGGGTGGGCTAGGTGTCTAATTAGTGTTTTGTTGTTCATTAGAATGTCGAGGCGTCCTGCGAAAGGTTTGACTCCCCAGTCGGAGGGAGAATCATCAGGTGCGCAGAGCAGGCAGTGATAGAAGGTCTGAGACAAAGCAATGAAGCCTTGTCAAAGCAAGTAGGGGATTACAGTCTCAGGTCCAGTCCTTGTTAGCAGTCGTGGCAGGGCAGATTCCGAGAGTTCAGGACCTGTAGTGGGTCAAGCTGTCCCTATTTCCCCCCGCTCCTCTGGTGCCTCCGGTCGTGGTGCCACCAGAGATGACCTTTATTTCTCAGTTTCAGCGACTTAGGCCTCTGACGTATGATGGCAAGGCAGATTACATGGTCTTAGACGATTGGATGATATCAATCGAGGAGATGTTCTCATACTCCGGGATCACTGATGACCAGAAGGTGATGTTAGCCGCATATCAGCTCAAGGGGTTGGCGAAGGGCTGGTGGCTGAGGGAGAAAGAAGGTCTGAAGGACGGGTGTTCCTGGGAGTCCTTTAAGGAGCTACTTCTGAACAAGTTTCTGCCATCGGTCGAGAGGGACCGTCTGATGAATGATTTCCTGCACTTAAAGCAGAGGTCAGCTCACGGTAGTTAGCGAGTACGAAATCGAGTTTAGTAAGCTAGCCGAATTTGCCCCAGACTGGGGTGAGTTCCGACTGAAAATAGAAGCAAGCGATTTTGCTGGGCTAAGGAGTGACGTCCAGCAATTAGAAGTGCCTATGCGACCTCAAGTATGCTGGTATGGTGGAAGCTGCCTTAAAGGTAGAGGCAATTGATAACGCCAAGAATCGAGGTCAACAACTGAGGAAGGATAAAAGAAAATCTGATGAGGGTAAGAGTGCTCAGGTCCCTGACGCTGTTGCTCCGAGGAAGAGAAACACAAGGAGGTATGCAGTTTCTGTGGCCGACCGGGCCATCCCTTGGAAAGATGTTATCAAAGGTAGGAGCTCTCAAAAGAAAGAGCAGATTTCATGCGATCCAAGGTGTTCCAAAGAAAGACTTGTTTTGCGGTATGCAAGAAGCGGGCACGATGATTGCCAATGCTAGGAAGAAGGCGAGGGTTGTTTCTTGTGGCGGTCAAGAGGGTCATCTCAAGTATCAGTGCCGCAAGCAGCTTACTCTGCAGCCAGTTTCCTCTTCAGGCCTTGCCGCCCGCCGCAGCGAGTGGACAAGGGAAAAGGAAAGTTGAACGTGGTCTCTTGGACGAAGCTCAGACGTCCCACGCAAGTGATATCAGGTAGATTCTCCCCTAGTTTAATGTTTAGCTCATAGTTATAGTTTGAGCGTTTCGCTTCCTTGTCGCTGTAGTGCAATTTTATAGGAACGATTTAAGGTAAAGAACGCTGGGCGCACGTGTTCTGTTCGATTTCGGCGCTACCCACTCATTTGTGGCTAGGGCCTTCGTAGAGCGTTACCGGTTTGGATCTCGATCGTGTTGGTGATGCGCTGTGTCAAGTTTCCTTCAGGCGAATCTTTGTAGTTTCGGACCAGGGTATCCAGAGTTGTCCAATTTTGTTAGGCGATTTCCTCGCGTTCGCTGATTTGAAGCTCTGTTAGATCTGGAAGACTTCGATGTGATCCTAGGCATGGACTGGGTTGTCCAGATATGATGCTGTGATCCAATGCAAGGGTAAACGCTTGGACTTCAGGATGGACAACGGTCAGCCCGGGAGTGTTTACGGTTATCCGCGCAGGATTCTCCGACTATATCGGCGGTATCTTATGTGCTCGGAAGCTTGTAGATTCCGGTTGTTTTGCTGTTTGGTTTCGGGTTTAGAACCAAGGTTAGTTTGCGCGGTGTTTTGGAGGAGATCCCGGTGGTTCGTGAATTTTCTCTGATGTCTTTCCAGCTAATCTTCCTGGTCCCGCCTGATCGAGACGTGGAGTTTGTTATAGATTGTGGAGCGGGTACGCGTCCTATTGCCAAGGCGCCTTACCGAATGGCCCCCACGCGAACTGGAGGAGTTGCGTATCCAGTTAGACGAGTTGCTTGAGAACGGATTTATAAGGCCGAGTTCTTCGCCTTGGGGTGCTCCCGTTTTGTTCGTTCGGACAAGAAAAAGGATGGATCGATGAGGTTGTGCATCGATTATAGAGAGCTAAATAAGGTAACGATCAAGAATAGGTATCCGTTGCCGAGGTAGATGATTTGTTTGATCAACTGCGAGGCAGCGCCGTGTTCTCTCTAAGATTGACCTTCGTTCGGGCTACCACCAGTTAAGGATCCGTGAATCAGATATACGCGCGGACTGCTTCCTTTCCCGACATGGACATTTTGAATTTTTGGTGATGTCGTTTGGTTGACACAACGCACCTTCTGCTTTCATGGACATGATGAACAGGGTCTTCAAGGACTTTCTGGACAAGTTGTGGTCGTATTTATAGACGATGTGTTGGTGTATTCACGCAATGTTGAGGAGCATGACCAACATTTGCGTCTAGTTTTGCTCTGCCTGAGGGGACCTAAGTTGTTCGCCAAGCTAAGTAAATGCGAGTTCTGGTTGCCTCAGGTTTCTTTCCTGGGTCATGTGGTTAACAATAACGGAATCTCTGTCGACCCAGAAAAAGATAGTCGCAGTTATGGAATGACGAGGCCTGCCACACCCAAATAAAATAAGAAGCTTCCTAGGGTTGGCTGGCTGCTATAGAAAGATTTGTAGAGGGTTTTTCTCTACATTATCTGCGCCGTTGACCAAGCTGACGCAGAAGAATGCAGCATTTTGTGTGGAGCGATAAGTGCGAAGAAGCGTTCCAAGAGCTAAAGAATAAGACTGTGCAGCTCCGATATTGACATTGCACGGAAGGATTAGACTATGCGTTTACGTGGACGCTTCCCACGTGGGTCTTGGTTGTGTGCTGATGCAAGAAGGAAAAGTGATTGCGTATGGGTCAAGACAGCTTAAGATTCATGAAAGGAACTGCCCTACGCATGACTTAGAATTCGCAGCAGTTATTTATGCATTGAAATTATGGAGACACTTGTTGTATGGCGCGCAGTGCAAGATTTATACAGATCATAAGATAAGAGTTGAAGTACGTCTTCACTCAAAAGGAGTTGAACTTGCGCCAGCGCAGATGGTTAGAGTATGTGGCTGATTATGAAGTGGAGATCTTATACCATCCGGGTAAGGCTAACGTGGTAGCCGACGCCTTAAGCAGGAAGACAGGGAAAATTTTCAATCTCTCCACTGATGTTGGTAGAAGAGTTCTTTAATGGATATTTCAGTTGGTAGATGTGACTCGCCAAGCAGTTTGGAAGTGTCTGAGCCTTCATGGATTTCTCTTACGAGGCTTCATCAAAAGGACGATCCTGATCTACTGCACCTTCATAATAGAACTGAGAAGGGGGAGCTGCCTGACTTTTCGATCGATGACGCGGGTACTCTAAAGTACCGCGGTAGATTTTGCGTCCCCAATTTTCGAGATATTTGAGATAAGTTGTGCAGTGAGGCACACGATTCAAGTGTGGCCTTACCATCCAGGGTCTACAAAAATGTATAAGGACTTGAAACAAACATTGCCTGGTGGATTGGATGAAGGGTGACATTGCAAGGTTTGTGTCGGAATGTTTTACGTGCAAAAGAGTTAAGGCTGATCATGGAAGGCCTGGTGGAAAGTTAGCGCCTTTAGAGATTCCAACTTGGAGTGGGAGAGTATCTCAATGGATTTCATTACTGGTTTGCCGAGATCTCCCGAGGCATGACTCTGTTTGGTGTGATTGTTGATAGATTAACAAAGTGTGTGGCACTTCGTACCTTTCAGATTGGTTACTCGATGAAGAAGATAGCGGAGCTATTTGAATGAAGTTATCAGGTTACATGGAGTACCCGTAAGTTATAGTATCAGATCGAGACTCCAGGTTTACGTCTCGTTTCTGGAAGAGACCTTCAAGAAGGATTGGGAACTGACTTGAGATATTCTACCGCATATCATCCACAGACCAATGGTCAAACAGAGCGTGTTAATCAGATTGTGGAAGATATGATCCGTTGTTATTATTAGACCACGGAGGAGCGTGGGATGAACGCTTGAGGGTGATGGAGTTCGCACATACAATAACAGTATAGAGAGTCTGCAAATGGCTCCTTTCGAAGCGCTATTGGAAGACGATGTAGAACTCCTCTATTTGGGCTGAGGTTGGTGAGAGGCCGATGTTAGGTCCAGATGCCTTAGAAGAAATGGAAGTCTCTGTAAAGCTTATTCGAGAGAAGCTTCGGATAGCGCAAGAGCGGTACGAGAAGAACGCCAATCGGCGTAGGTCCGTTTTGGAATTTTCTGTGGGGGACATGGTATTCTTAAGGTTTCCCCGATGGTTGGAGTGAAGAGGTTCGGTAAGAACCATAAGTTGGACCGAGGTATGTGGGACCATTTGAAATTGTGGAGCGGATTGGTGTGTCAGCCTACAAGTTGAAATTGCCCGCAAATTTTCCTGGCGTGCACGATGTTTTTCACGTGAGCCAACTGCGGAGGTGTGTGCTAAGTGACAGACAAGTGCTGGATGCAGTGCCCCAGTTGGAGCCTAACCTTTCCTACGTGGAAGTTCCTATCCGTGTTTTGGATGTGCAAGATCGAGTGTTGCGAAAAAGACAATACCGATGGTAAAGATTCTGTGGAGAAACCAAGACGTGGAGAGCGCGACTTGGGAGTTGGAGTCAGCTATGAGGGAGGCGCATCCTCATTTGTTCTCCTAGCTGTGCTCGGTAAGCATTCGATAACCCTTGGTTATTTTCTTTTCCTCTTTGGTAGAATTGTTTTATGCGTAAAGTTTCGGGACGAAACTTTCTTTTAGGGGGAGTGACTGTAACGCCCCGATTTTCAGTGATTTATTTAATTTCTTATTTGACGTATTATGACGTCAGAGCGTTTTGTTAGCGCGTTTTGGTCAGGTGGCGTTGTTAGAGCGTGCTTTTAGCTCTTTAGGTTCCCTGCGTGGCTTGGTGATGCCTGACAGCAAGATTCCCTAGCGAGCCGGAGTCTGTTTGGTGACTCGGTGGAGCCTCTTGGGGAATGCTTGTGTTTTGGCTTCGGGAGTTTTGCCCGAGTTTTGCTCGTCGGATTTTGTTACCGACTTTATCGTAGCGCGTTTGCGTTCGTTAGGTTTGACCGGCCAAATTTTGGGATTTGCGTCGGGAGTGGAAAATTTTATATTAGGAAATTAGATCGGCTAATTTAGACTTGCTCGTCAAGTTTCGTTGCGTTCCGAGCATTTTTGGAGCCTCGGCGCTCGATTGTAGTTTGTATGTTTTCGCGTACGCCGTTAACTTTAGAAATTATTATCTCGAAAAACGGTGCGTCGGAATTCGATTTCGACTTCGCCGTTGGATTCGTAGCGTCGTCATTCGCCTACGGTGCGAATTTCGTTCGTTTCGGCGCGCGTTTGGCCCTCCGTAACCATATAAGACTATCATGTTATATAAATAATAATTATTATATATATTATTATATATATATATTTATATAAAGTATTTATATATATAAAAAAAAGGAAATTAGTAGAGAATCGGTGAGAATGAATCTCACCGATTCTCACCGAATCGGTGAGATTCATTCTCACCGATCGGTGAGTATTCTTATTTATATAAAGTTAAAGTAAAGTTAACTTTATAAGTTAAAGTAATAATAATAATATATTATTATTATTATTAATTATATATATATAGATAAGTTAAAGTAAAGTTAAGTCTTCTTCTTCACCGATCAGCCCCCCCCCCCTCCTGTGCGATATTTTTGACGAGTGCGAACCTTTCGTCCGCGAATCTTCCGGTGGCCGCCACCGCCGATCCGGTGGACGGATTTTCGATCCGATTGCGGCGTTGGAAAGCTCTCGGCGAGAGCTTCGAGATCGCGGTAAGTTTTTCCCGTTTCGGTGATCGTTTCGCCTAGATTTTTTCGGCCCTAACCCCGATTGTCCGTTTTTTCGTAGATCTCGTCTCCGCGTGTCCCCTTTTGGACGGATCTACGTGTTGGAGTATTTTGGGAGGAAGTTTTCAAGGTCGATTTGAGGCAAGTGGATTTCTCCCCTCTTGCGTGCCTCCATGAGTTGCATTTTTGTTGTATTATTCTTTTCTCCTTGTCGTAGAATAGGTGAAATTGGAATGTTTTCTAGTTTAGGGCTTGTAGTCGGCCCAAACTAGGAAGTTATCGGTTTTATTTTTTTAGTGTACTCGGCGGGTAGGGGAAATAACTCGGCGGGTAGGGGAAAATAAATCGGCGGGTAGGGGGAAATACTCGGCGGGTTTTGGTCGTAGAACTTGGTAGTTTCTAAGTGGTGTTGTCGGCTAACTTTGGCGCCGAATCGTGGATCCTTAGCATGTGGTAGCTGGGTTTCTGAAGAAGTATGGTACCAGGGGAGATCGAGTCGTGGCCACCACCATTCCCTCCTTTGGATATTATTTTTGGGTTCCTGTAAGAGGTTGGAACTCTATGTGTGTGGACCCCGTGGCGGCCCCTTTAGTACTCTTGAGACACCTGGACCTGGTTGTTCGGTTGTGACTGTTCTTAGTCTCCGACACAGGTTTGGGATTTGTGCCAGTGCTAATGATTTACAAGTTTAGGACTGTTAGTTCCTTCTTACTGTTCATTTGATGCATATTGGTTTTCTTCTGTCTCTGCAGGCTTGAGCGGAGTTTGGTACGTTTCTGTACTTGTTGCATTTTCTCTCACTTTACTGATTATTACACCTGCATTTTGTCCTCTTTTGGATTCTTTAGCTGAGTTTTCGGCATTTACTCTTGCAGGGTTGGTAACCCTTTTTCTTTCTGTTCTTTTATTCAATTATTATCTGATGCTTCTTTGCCACTTATTTCATTATTTCTTGCTGAAGTGTTCTTCTTTTGAATGCCTCAGGTTCAGGTCTGTAGCCGGCTGTGCGGCTAGTTTCAGGAGTTTCTCTGTGGACTGCGCTTTGGCAGTGTTTTCCTCGCTTGTCGAGGTAGTTCTTTAGCCTTGTAGTAGTACAGACATACATGCTCGCCAACGAGTTCGTGTCAGGTTGTTGACGCTCGTTGGTGATTTTCCTTTGTGATATTAAGTATTTGCTTAGCTGCTAGTTTACCTGTTTTGTGGTAGTTTCACTTGCTCTCTGGGAATGTTTTATGCTAGGTTGCTAGTTACTTTAAACCCTATAATAGAATTACTATATGTATTGCATGATCAGCATGTTTTATAAAAGCGCAAACTCTATTTTCCAATGCGTAAAAAGATGGTTTTCTTTATAAATATTATAAATTGAAATCTAGGGTCTTGCATAGTGTAAGTTGTCCTCTTAGGATGCTTATGCGCTCTTTTAGGATGTTTAGCATAAATGAAGTATTTTTCCGCTACGTATAAAATAGTTTTCAAACCGTGGACTATCTGATCCACTGAGCCGAGGGATACGGCCAATTAATTTAAAAATCAGTTTTCTATTCATTTTAACTTATGATTTGAAGGATTAGAGTGTTGCCTGAGCGTCAGCAGTTATCCCCTGCTTGACGTGGCATCACAGCTCGTAGTTTTCTCGTGCTCTGATTCATTATATAAATGAGAAAATGCGGGATGTGACAATTACTACTACAGTCGGACCGATAGAGCCTGACAGATCAGTTAGATTGGAGCAGATCCAGATTGACGATACAACCATCCGAGTGTTGCGGAAGAAGAAGGTTCCTCTTGTGAAGGTGCTGTGGTCCAACCATGGACGGGAGGAGCACACCTGGGAGCCGAGGGATCTAATGCTGGAGCGACACCCGGAGCTGTTCACCTCAGGTATATTTTAGTTTACACGTTAAAAATTCTTATAAATTTTGCAAATAAACCCCGTGAATCCGAACTTAAATTTCGAGGTCGAAATTATTTTTCTTGGTTGTTAGAATTTGTAACATCCCATGTTACTTCTAGGCCCCTTCCACTTAGATTGGGTTAGGCATGGGATGGGTGTCAAGGGTTTTAGCTAGATTTGACCCTAGGTAGTGGGTTGTAGCCATGTGGGGCCCACTATAGGACCAAGTCAAACTAGGTCAAACTAGCCTAAATAGGGACCCAAACCACACCATGATCCCACCACATTGCCCTAACCCTAAAAACAATCTAAGTGCACCCTAGGGCATGCCATTAGGTCAACATTTTGACCCCAGTTGACCAAAGTCAACCTTGGGCCTAATTTGGTCAAACCCACACTCATAAGCCCAATTAGCCTAGGTAGGGCACCCCCTTGACCCAACCCAAGTTGGGTGGTGCCACTAGACCCATTACCATCAAGTAGGGTCAGCCCACCCACCATGGTTGACCAAGTCAACTCAAGGTCAACATAGTTAACTATTTGACCTAAAAGAGGGAAATGAAGACCAAGCCACCCTCCTTTGGACCAAGCCCACCAAATTTGGCCCATGGCCAGCCCAAGTGAACAAGTCTGATGGGCCAAAACCCGAACAGGCAAGCGTACCTGTCGAATCGTAGTACCAAGGTCGTATTTAAACACGGGGCTGTCAATTACTTCTACTCACGCTCTAACTATTATCCTACCGGAAGACTATTGGGATTTTGAGAATTTTTTAAAGTAAAATGAACGATAAATTGCGAGACGAAAACTTAAATAAAAAAGCTAGCATTCGATTATTGATTCACCATGAAATGAAACGAGAAAAGAAAAGGGCATAGTTTTAAATTTGCAAATCCAACTCGGCCGTGACGGATCCGAAAATAAGACAAAATCTCGCTAGGGCATTAGGTCTCCTAACTTATAGACTCTTCGATCGAAATCTCTTTACAAACCAAAGAAGCCTAAAGTTGCATTATCGAGGTGATCCGCACTATTGGATTTGACTCTAATCCGGAGGATTTACGTCGTCCTATCTCTAGGGTTGCATTCAACTCCTTCCTTCTTTGAGTGATCTTTCACATCCACGAGCCTCTCGGCTACTCGAATATGAGATCATAAGCCTACTACCGTATACCGGAAATACGGAGTCGACACAATAATTATTCAAAGAAGGACCGAGTAGAATTACGCAAAAAAAAACTATGAAATAAAAATAATTCTCATTTCAAATCATGGATCCTCATGATCAAATGCTAAGAGGGAATTAGCTATGCATATTGCAAAAGGAAACAACAAAATAAAGAGAAGAGAGAAATATTTTCATTACTTGCAAAAAGGAGTACACAAAATAAAAAAAAGACAAGATTATGCTATAAAGAAAAACTTGCACTAATTGAAAAGAAAACTAATACAATAATAAAACTAGCACTCACAAGCACTCTCCACTTAAACTAGCACTTCACTTGCTCTCCAAAATCCAATCCTCAAAAGCATGGGATATGGGTTCTTTTTATAGATGAGGGAGAAGGTTCTAGAATGGACTGAAGAAGAGGGAGGGGGGAAAATGAGTGGCCGGCCACATGCTTGGATGAAGTGGGCTGCACTATATGGGCTTGGGAAGCTTGAAGAGGGGCTGAATGCATCATGTAGGCTTCAAGGAAAAGGGCCGGGCAGCTCCAAACTTCAAGGGCTGCATGTAGGGGGCTGCATTATGTAGAGGGGCTGCACCATAAGTGGCCGGGATGCATCATGTGGGCTGTTTTGGTGGAAGAGGGCTGCTCCAATTGGGCTTGATCAAGTGAAAGGGCTGCACTAGCATGGGCTTTGAACCTACAAATAAAGCAAAATAAAACATTAGTTAATGATTATATAATACACAAAACAAAATACATAATATAAATAAAACATACAACATAAAAATAACATAAGACATAATATTTATATTCAAAATAAAACACACGTTAAACATATAATATAAAATTAAACATAAAACATTAAATTAAACATAACATACAAGCTATAATAATATTTATAGATAAAGCTAAACATAAAATATAAAATACCCACAAAACATAACATAAACATTATATTAAAAAGAAGATCATAACAAGCATACAAAAAACACATAATTGTAACAAAAACTTAGGAAAATAAGCTACTAGAATAACCCAAAAACGATGACTAAAACTAGTCATCAAACTCCCCCATGCTTAGACATTTGCTTGCCCTCAAGCAAATAAAGATGAAAACTAGGGAAGGAAATAGAAAATAAACAAAGCTAATTTAGGTTTCATAATTAAGAAAAACAAAACATGAAAAATTAAACTATCCTAATTCCTATGCTAACAACTAGTGGGGTGAGAAGTGCACAGTAGAAAACTTGAAAGTGGAGACCTAAAAATATCATTAGAACATAAGAAAAGTCTACACATTTCTAAATCTTAAAAACAAGGCATCCAAAATAAATGAAAATAAGGACAATAAAAAGTAGAGGTTCTAAATAAACGGCACATTAACAAACTACTAGGTTGTTAGATAAACATTAACCCTAAGACACTCCAAGATAACCTCCAAAGAAATCCATCAATGATGGTGGCCATAGGCTTGTACGTTCACACTTTCTCCACTACGCGAAATTAAGTTCTAAGATCATTAGGACTTCTACTAGACATTAAAACTTGGCTTAGGTAAATGATTAGGAAGTGGAATCAAAGATAAACATGAAGGTTTTAGGCACTAAACCAAGGTGAGCTCAAAAATAAACATAGCATAAAAAAGATGAGAAATAATGAGTATATCATTTCTCCAATATGAAACTACAACAACAAGGCCATGAAATTTTTTTCTTTTATAAACTTGGCCAAACATAAACTTTTTGCATTCATTTTTTTTTTGATTTTGTAATGATATATATTTTTTTTGATTTTTCCTCAATTTTTTCCTTTTGAATAACATTTGATAAGAAAGCTCCAAAAATAAGCTTGAGAATTTCCTATTCATTTCAAAAATAATACCCTTTCCACAAAGATAATTTTTAAGCTCAAATTTATAGTACAAAAATAGGAAAGATATTTGGCTTTGGGGAACATAATGAAATGAAAGGTGGAGCTAAAAACAAAGAAAATAAGGAAAAAGGCCCAAAATTGTTTTGCAAGGGTTTTGTTTTTGGTGGGCAAGAAAAGCTCAAACTATTCAAATGGTGGCCTAAATCATTTCTAAAGAACGTAAAAACGGCGCAAATGCTTCGAGAGTAGCTTGGTACAAGTTCTAGACACCAAGAAAGACTACCTCGCAAATGAAAAAGAGCTAATGATACCTAGCAACCATTCGTAAGCAACTAACCGAATAAAAAGACATAACTACAAATTGCTACTTATAACGCAAAAAACGGATGCCTATATTTAAGAAAAAGAAACTAGTAGAACTAAACTATGCTAAAATGATAAGTTTAGAAAACATTTTCAAAGGATTCTACATAGAACTACAAAAACCGCATAAGCCTACACTTCACTAGAAGAAACATAAAAATAAAGATAGAAATAATTTTAGGTTTTGTTTTTCAAATAGATTTTAGCACAATTTTTTGATTTTTGTTTTTCTAATTTTTTTGGGTTTTATATTTTATAATTTTTTTGGATTTTAGATTTTGATGACATAACATACTATACTATACTAGCATAATATTAATTTTTTAAAGAAGAAAAACAGAAAGAAAAGACCAAAAGGAACTAGACCCCCCCATGCTTAAATTCTTCATTGCCCTCAATGAAGGAAATATAAAGAAAAAGAGAAGGGGACTGAGAAGAAGAGAAAAAGAAAAATGCAGGAAAAGTAAATAAATAAGAACAGGACTTCCCCGGGTTCGTGAGATGAAGGCAGATGTCGCTCCCCCATGCTTGCTTTTTAGAGTACTTGATCGTCAGCAGTTATGACTTGATCCATCTGATATCAACAACGACGGAGCGGCGACCACGAACATGGACTTGATTGGCCTCCGGTAGGAAGAGCAAAATAAAAGCAAAAAATAGATAGAGTCCATGGGCAGATGCCCGATAATGGTTTTTATTACAATAGTCCAAATAAAAGAGTTTCAGAATAATAATAATAAGTCCAAAAATAAAATTGTCCATCAGAAAATAAAAAAAACTAAGAATCAAAAAGAAAATTCTCCTTTGCAGGAGTCACAGAATCATTAGAGAAATAGAGTCTAAGTCTATGACCATTAACTTTAAAGTCCCCCTTATCGGGGTGTGAAAGTAACACAGTTCCATCATAAAAAACATCCTTGACCGCAAACGGTCCAGACCAACGAGATTTAGATTTTCCAAAGAAAATACGTAAACGTGAATTTAAAAGAAGAACCTGATCGCCCGGTTTAAAATTTTTATGCTGGCGGAAGTTCTTAACATGATAATTTTTTTCTGCAGGGTCAGGTGGTTTTTCAAAATAATTTGGCAAATTTTTATCATTTTCAAAAATAAGATTTTGTTGTCCAAAATCAGAGTCATTTTCGAATGGTGCTTGCACGGACATAACAGTGTTTTCAAAAATAGTTGATGAGGGTCCAAAAAAGGAAGAAGAAAAATCATTTGGAGGGAAATAGGAGTCTTCTTTTAAATCATCAATGAAAAAACAAGAGTCATCATTTTGTAAAGAGTTTTTCATCGATTTATTAATATCAAATATTACTTCCTCATCTCCTACATGCAGAAAAAGTTTTCCCTCACTCACATTTATAATTGCGCGAGCGGTGGCTAGGAAAGGTCGACCAAGGATAAGAGGGACCTCGATGTCCTCTTCAATATCGAGAATGACAAAATCCACCGGGAAGATGAATTTGTCGATCTTCACTAACACATCCTCAACGACTCCTAACGGATACTTAATCGAACGATCGGCTAACTGAATACTCATGCGCGTAGGGTTGAGAGTGCCCAACCCTAGCTTTTTAAATAAAGAAAAAGGCATCAAGTTGATGCTCGCTCCTAGATCCGCTAACGCGTGTTTAACGAAAAGATCACCAAAGACGCAAGGAATGAAAAAACTACCCGGATCGTTTATCTTTTTAGGAAGAGTAGAGTTTTTAACGACCACCGAGCATTCTTCATTTAATGTTACATGCGATAAATGTTCTAATTTCTTTTTGTTCGTTAATAAATCTTTAAGATATTTGGCGTACTTAGGCATTTGGCTAATCGCTTCATGAAACAGCAAATTAATATGAATTTGTTTAAATATTTCAAGAAAGCGTTGATATTGATTATCTAATTTTTCTTGCCTAAGTCTAGCCGGATAAGGAGGTGGCGGAAATTCCTTTAGAACAATTGGAGCATCATTTTGAAAACCATTTGTCTTTTTTTCAGAATCAGAAATAATAGAGCTATCCTTTTCTTTTTCAAGTGTAGATTTTTCTTTTTCAAGATCTAAGTTGTCATTTTCCATGGGGGTAAAAACAGGAGGGAAAATCACCCTTGGCTCTTCCCTTGTGGTGGGCTCGTTAACAACTTTACCGCTCCGAAGGGAAATCGCATTTGCGTGTTCCCTTGGGTTAGGTTCAGTGTTCGAGGGAAGAGTTCCAGGTGGTCTCTCATAAAAAGCCTTGGCGAGTTGGCCGACCTGATTTTCTAAATTTTTAATTGATCCCGTTATGTTTCTAATAGTAGCATCGTTTGAGCTTATATACTTAGCAAAGATCTCTTCCAAAGGGGAAGGTTTTTGAAAATTTTGTTGTGGTGGTGGTGGTGTAAAATCGTGCGGTGGGCGTACTACGTTAGCATTATTACTCCATGAAAAATTTGGATGGTTACGCCATCCAGGATGATAAGAATTCGTAGCAGCATTAAAACCAGGAGGAGAAGAAAAATTCGAAAAAGTAGAAAAATTATTGGCAGAATTATTTTGAGCAGGCCTGGGTATGTTCCCCAGATAATCCACCTGCTCGGCAGCAGCAGCATTTTCATATACCTTAGCGGCGGAGGGAGCAGTCATCTCCGAGATCTTCTTATTCAGTATTTCCACTTGCATCGCCAGTTGCGTCACCGAATCCACTTCATAGATACCTGCAGGTTTAGATGGGCGAGACCTGGACGAATTCCACTGATAAGTGTTCATCGCCATGTCATCGATAAGCTCAAGAGCGGCTTCCGGAGTTTTGCGGTCTAAAGAACCAGCGGAAGCGGCATCTATCATTTGCTTTGTCTCTTGGTTTAGCCCATTATAAAATGTCTGAACCTGTAACCATACATGCAGAGCATGATGTGGGCATCTTCTCAAAAGTTCTTTGAACCTCTCCCAAGTGTCATAGAGGGTCTCAGAATCAATTTGAGAATATGAAGTTATATCATTTCGAAGCTTAGCAGTTTTGGCGGGGGGGAAATAACGAGAGAGAATTTTTTCAGTTAAAATGTTCCAAGTAGTGATTGAGCCTCTTGGAAGAGAACTCAACCACTGTTTGGCTTTAGTTCTTAAGGAGAAGGGGAAGAGTCTTAGCCTTATAGCATCATCTGAGACACCATTTATTTTAAAGGTGTCACAGATTTCAAGAAAATTGGCAATATGCAAGTTCGGATCTTCATCTTGTAATCCGTCGAACTGTACATATTGCTGCACCATTTGTATGATGCTAGGCTTAAGCTCGAAGTTATTGTTCGCAATTGCAGGTCGAACAATACTTGTTTCAGTCCCCTCCAGGTTGGGTCGAGCATAATCGGACATAGTCCTTTGCTGAGCCATTCCTGGGTTGGGATCTCCCATTTCAGAATAATTACAATCCCCGAAGGAATCCTCAACCGCTGTTTGAGAAGTGGAAGCCCCGAATCGTAGTTGTCTCCGAAAGGAGCGTTTGATTTCTGGGTCCAAATCAACAAGTAGCGACGGATTCGCTCGGGTCATGCACTAGTAAAGAAAACGAGGGAAGATGAAAGCTTGGAAAAGAAAGAAAAAGAGGAAAAGAAAGGAAAATTTTTTTTTGTTTTGTTTTGTTTTTTTTTAAAAAAAAATTTTTTAGACGGCTTGGCTCTCGAACTTCTCGAGGACTACCCGGTGAAGGGTTCGCCCGGTACTAGGTAAAATGGTGGCGCTTAAAGCCCCTTACCCTTTTCGAGAGATTTTAGGTGGGGTAGAAATAAGGTGAAGTGGGTTGATTATAAATATTTAAACATATAAATTATAATTTTTTTTGATTTTTTGGAGAAGTAATAGCGCAAGCGTTTTCAAAATATTGACGAAGAAAAGTCCCCGGCAACGGCGCCAAAAACTTGATGGGTCAAAACCCAAACAGGCAAGCGTACCTGTCGAATCGTAGTACAAAGGTCGTATTTAAACACGGGGCTGTCAATTACTTCTACTCACGCTCTAACTATTATCCTACCGGAAGACTATTGGGATTTTGAGAATTTTTTAAAGTAAAATGAACGATAAATTGCGAGACGAAAACTTAAATAAAAAAGCTAGCATTCGATCATTGATTCACCATGAAATGAAACGAGAAAAGAAAAGAGCATAGTTTTAAATTTGCAAATCCAACTCGGCCGTGACGGATCCGAAAATAAGACAAAATCTCGCTAGAGCATTAGGTCTCCTAACTTATAGACTCTTCGATCGAAATCTCTTTACAAACCAAAGAATCCTAAAGTTGCATTATCGAGGTGATCCGCACTATTGGATTTGACTCCAATCCGGAGGATTTACGTCGTCCTATCTCTAGGGTTGCATTCAACTCCTTCCTTCTTTGAGTGATCTTTCACATCCACGAGCCTCTCGGCTACTCGAATATGAGATCATAAGCATACTACCGTATACCGGAAATACGGAGTCGACACAATAATTATTCAAAGAAGGACCGAGTAGAATTACGCAAAAAAAACTATGAAATAAAAATAATTCTCATTTCAAATCATGGATCCTCATGATCAAATGCTAAGAGGGAATTAGCTATGCATATTGTAAAAGGAAACAACAAAATAAAGAGAAGAGAGAAATATTTTCATTACTTGCAAAAAGGAGTACACAAAATAAAAAAAAAGACAAGATTATGCTATAAAGAAAAACTTGCACTAATTGAAAAGAAAACTAATACAATAATAAAACTAACACTCACAAGCACTCTCCACTTAAAGTAGCACTTCACTTGCTCTCCAAAATCCAATCCTCAAAAGCATGGGATATGGGTTCTTTTTATAGATGAGGGAGAAGGTTCTAGAATGGAATGAAGAAGAGGGAG
Organism: Platanthera guangdongensis; assembly: GCA_039583875.1. Classification (NCBI taxonomy): domain Eukaryota; kingdom Viridiplantae; phylum Streptophyta; class Magnoliopsida; order Asparagales; family Orchidaceae; genus Platanthera; species Platanthera guangdongensis. Next base: position 130,722,243 of record CM077162.1, on the reverse strand, counting down.
GGGGGAAAATGAGTGGCCGGCCACATGCTTGGATGAAGTGGGCTGCACTATATGGGCTTGGGAAGCTTGAAGAGGCGCTGAATGCATCATGTAGGCTTCAAGGAAAAGGGCCGGGCTGCTCCAAACTTCAAGGGCTGCATGTAGGGGGCTGCATTATGTAGAGGGGCTGCACCATAAGTGGTCGGGCTGCATCATGTGGGCTGTTTTGGTGGAAGAGGGCTGCTCCAATTAGGCTTGATCAAGTGAAAGGGTTGCACTAGCATGGGCTTTGATCCTACAAATAAAGCAAAATAAAACATTAGTTAATGATTATATAATACACAAAACAAAATACATAATATAAATAAAACATACAACATAAAAATAACATAACACATAATATTTATATTCAAAATAAAACACATGTTAAACATATAATATAAAATTAAACATAAAACATTAAATTAAACATAACATACAAGCTATAATAATATTTATAGATAAAGCTAAACATAAAATATAAAATAGCCACAAAACATAACATAAACATTATATTAAAAAGAAGATCATAACAAGCATACAAAAAACACATAATTGTAACAAAAACTTAGGAAAATAAGCTACTAGAATAACCCAAAAACGATGACTAAAACTAGTCATCAAAGACCAGCCCTACCCCTCTAAATCAGGAGAGAGAATGCATGCAAAGTGGTAGAAATGGGATTTTGAGAGAAATAGGAGAGAGAAATGGGGATGAAGGGGAATGGTGGCAACATGGCCACCCCTTCAGCCGAAATCCTCTGCCCAACACCAACTGGCCGACCTCCTCACTTCATTCCAGAGGAAATTGGGGGCTGTGTGCCACTTGGCAAGCAGGGGCGGAGCAAGCAAGGCTGAGCCCGAGCTCACCATTAGCTTCAGGAGGTGGAAAGGAGTTGAAATCGAGTGCTGGAACATGGAAATTGGTGGAGAATCAAGCTTTCGGGGTGGAGCTCGCCGGCGCACCACCACCATGGCCAACCACCACCTGACCCGCAGCCAAACCCCAATCCAGGTCCGTTTCGCCGCCCCTCTACCTGTACTAGAATTCTAGATCCATTTAGGGAGATATCGGGCTCAATCGAGCCCGATGCCATGAGAGGAAAACGAGAAATTCGGGCTTTTTCTTCTTGCTCGGGTTCGCCGAAGGAGCCAACTCCGGCGGCCCCACCGCCGGGAAACGCTAGCCCCCACCTTAGCGAAGGTGGTGGCGACATCCGCCGGCGGTGGTGGTGGCTCAGCAGGCCGGAAATCGCCAGCAAACATCGCCCAGGAAAAATGAATCTCAGCCTTTGATCCATTGGAGAAGATGACCGGATCCCGTTCATATATGCTTTAAGATTCGTGCAGATATTTAAATATAAGTTAAATTTTAATCATTATGAATAGTAAAATTATGTCACACTTATTCAGTGACCTTGCATGCCATTGTTAGGCCTCTTAGATGCATTTCCAGAAACTGATCCCTGAATGAAAAATGTAGCCTTACCTGTTACCGTTAATTTGACATCTTAATCATTAACTTTGGTCCAGTATTCTGGCCGGTATGACATTTCTCCTAGGACTGGTCCTAGACAAGGACAGAAATTCATTTGGATTCCGAAGTCAAACCAGGAATCACCATGGCCCCAAATTTTGGGTACATGCATGATTAGGGCATACCTAGTCCCTGCCAAAATTGAGGAATTTTTGAAACAACCTTTTTTATAGTTTTGGTCATAATATCAAAATGTAAATAAATGAAATATATGGAGTTATATGACTCCTCATGGCCCCAAATCTTGGTGGTAGGTCCTTGGGGACATCCTTGGTGCATGATAAAAATTTCAGCACCTTTGGATCACTGCATGTTGGAGAATCCACTTGCATGTGTTGGTTCATATATTGCCTTGGTGTGCCAATAGCAATAGTTTAAATATTGTGCATTCAGCCTAATGGAGGCATTCAAAAATCATGGATTTGATTCCAGTGGTTCATTAGGGTAAATTTCACCCCTCAGATTAATTATGGGATTTTTGGAATCAAAAATCCCATTAATTGGAATTTTTAAAAATATAACTCATTTTGAAAATAAATTTGAAAAATAGGTTTTCCTCAAGTAAAAATCCTCAAACTTTGCCAAGTTGCAAATGAGGTTATATTTGACTTAGGAAAATTTGATCTTTCTGTTTGAAGAACTTTTGGAGTAAAATATATTGAAATGCCCATTTTACCCTTATTTCATTTATTCTTGAATTGATGGATATACATCTCAGAAAAATTTGGAAATATTTCTTGTTTTGTCAAATTGTATTATTAGTCTTGCATAAATATTTCAGAATTTATGGGTGTACTTATAGTTTTAAAGTTAATAAAATGGCATTTTCGTAAATATGTAAGAATGAAAATTGATAGGCCATTACACTATAAAAGTTGATGAAACTCTGCCAATAGTAATAAATTAATGTTTTATATGTTCTATAAGTTTCCTGGAATTTTGGATTTCATATTCCTTGTACTTCATTTGGAAAATGGAAACTATGTCAATTTGGTATTAAATAAGGATTTGGTATATATATTCGAAGGAAAATTATGAAACTCTGTAGACAGAAATGTTTTATCGTTATACATCTCAGGAAAAATTACCTAGGTCAGTGGATTTTAAATCATACTACTTCATGTGTAAAGTGACCTAGGAATTAATTTAAAAGATTTAATTAAGGGATTAATTTGCCAAGGAAAATTATGAGAACCCATATGATAGTTCCATTAGTCCATACCACCCTAGGATAAATATTTAGGGGCAAGAGGCCCTAAGGATTGGAAGATTCCATTTTTAGGGTAATAATAGGACATGGTCTGCATATAGCATAAAAAGGGTATACTTTAGGTGATTACGAGAGGATTGATTATCGGAAGAAATAAGGGAGTGCAATATGAATAATCTCTGGTGGGTAGTATTGTCTTAGTGACGCGACTAAAAGTGCAAGTCTTTAGGTAGCAATCAGAGTGGAGGTCAACGGAAGACCGTCGGTTTCCCAGTAATATCTTAAGTCACTAGGATTGTTCCAGAGCAACAACGAGAGCTGGGGTGAAACATGGGTAGTCATAAACTAAAGTAAATATCCTTGCGAAAGGGAACTTTGGGCGTAATCCCATCGTAGTTCCTAGTGCCCCCGAGAGCCCTTCACCGGGTATACCCTGGGCTGTCCTGGGATTAACCTTAAATCACTAAATATAATAACCCGTAGATAAGAGTAGTCTAATAGGCTAAGGCATTTGTTGTACCTTCTCACCCGTGTAGGGTTGGAGAGATTCATGATATATGTTCACCCGTGTGGGGTTTGAGGAAATAGGTATAAAGGCACTATTGTGCGTTCTCACCCGGATTGGGTTTGAGGGATTCAGGACGGGTTTGGTCCTGCGAGCGGAAGGCTCGGAATGAAATACTTGCATGTGCATAAATATAGTGGCGGGGCATGCAGTACTGTCCATTCGTCACACCGATGGCAGTACGGTGCACTAGGCGGTTGTGAGGGTTAGAGGGGCCGGTGGGTTGTTTTACATTGCAGTATGGAGGACGACCCCCGATAACGCACATCCGACCCAACAAGACTGACAGTTTGTCAGCAAAGTACGTACGTGAGACTCTAGAGTGCACCTTGGACATGTACAGAGGCGTATGAGAGGGGTATAAGGCTTGGTAGTGTGCATACCGGCCTAGAAGTGGAGACGCCCGCTCCGCTGCTGTCGTAGCCACAGCGGTGGTACCCGAGAGTGATGCTAGCTCTCAAAAAGTGGGAACTAAAGGTCTGTGATCACAGAGTCGTGTGTGAGTTGCACTTGCCTGTGCATAAAATTGCATCATAACATTCATTCATATTAGGTCATACGCTTCATAGATCCTTATCATATAAATTAGGATGAGCTCTTTTATATGATAAGTTAAATTTCCTGGAAATCCTAACTTATATATTTGTATGGGCATTTATATAAGTTAGGGTACTTTTGTGATGATAGTATAGTGGTAGAATAGTTTACTTACTCGCTCTTACTGCTGTTCTTTACTTCCTTTACTGTACTGCTCTTACTTGTTCCATATTTAGAACTGCTAGAGTAGAAAAATATTACTTATTACAACTGCTAGTTAGTTTCTGTCACTTTCTTCCACTTTTGCTACCCCTTGTTGTCCTCTGCTTCGTCCTCCCGCTCGATGCCTAAGAGCTGCGGGGCAAGGTGCAGAGGAAACGACTTAGTCTTTTTGACTAATGGTCGGTGACCATACTATTTTTAGGAGCTCGTGGAGATTAAGCACCAGCACGACGAGGAGACATGACATAAGGAGCAGATACTGCTACAGCAGGCTACTACCACTACTGTGCATCCTCAGGTGGGACGAGTTCTGATGTGCTAGTGTAGCTTCCGCTGTTATTTGTATGAGAGAGTAGAGTTTGATGTACCGGGCATAATCCCTTATTACTCTTTCATTTTGTACTCTTTTGTGGACCATGTTGTTGTACTTTCATTTTATATTCATGATGCACTCTGTGACTTGTGGACTTGTAGATTTGTTACATTGTTACACTTCTTTTCTCATATTGGCCTATGTATATGATTGTATTAGCCGGCAGGATCGGCGTGTTGCGGTGTTGACTAACCCGTGCGTTAGTGCCACCGTAAGACGGCGGTTCTGGGCATAAGGCCCGGTAGCCCTCCTTGGTAAGGGGGAGGAAGGGGTCTTACAAGGGGACTGTCATCCATTTTTTTATGTTGGAGCTGAAATAGCTTCTGAAGAAGAAGTGTCCTTGGAGGGGGATGGTACACTTTGTGACTCTGTTACTGCAAGTCTGGCCTTAAGTTGCTTGGAAAGATGTTGCTTATTGGTGTAGTGTATGGTACTATAGCCAAGGATTGCCGATGAGAAGAGCTGGGTAGAATATCTCTGTAGACAAAATTGAATAAATCTAATAAATAATTCAAGTTAACTGTGGGATTTAGAATATAATCACCAACAGTTTCAATTTTAGCTATAATTGGCTCATCCATATCTGTATCTGAATTAATTAAATCTATTATATCAGTAGGAGTGGCTGTTTCCTCTGAAGAATCTGATATCATTGAATCTATTTCTACTTCTGCTGCTGCTGCTGCCACTAGAACTTCTTCATCATTGAGCAACTCTCCCTGACTGGCTGCAGGGGGTCCTGGAGCTTGTCCCCCAAAAGAAGGGACATGGGATAGAGAAATAATTTGGCAGAGAGAGTATTGATGGAAGTAGTGAGAGGAGCTAGAGTATCAGCTAGAAGTTTATTAAGGGTGGGAAAGATGAATGCTAGCAGATATTTAACAATGCTAGAGAAGTTAAGATAGAGGGATTCTAGAGCAGTGGATGAGTATGGATTGTGATGACCACAATTTGAACAGATAGAAAATGCATTGGACATATCTGTGTTTGTGTAGTTAGGTACAGTAGATGGAATGTCAGTTTGGATGAGTAGAGGGAAGAGAATAAAGGGAGTTATAGTTGTAAAAAGGGGAACTGTTGTTGTGGGGGAGGAGATAGATTCCTGATGTGGAGATGGTGGAGGAAATAATAGATTGAGGGTGTGGGAGGAGATAAATGTGTCAGGGTGTGTGGAAGTTAAATGAGGTGGAAGTGGAGATTGAGGTCGAGTGATGTGCTCAGGAGATGGAACTAGAGTTGATGCTGGTGTGGGTTGATGTTGTTGGTGAATTGGTGAGGTAGGAACTGGAGAGTGAACTGGTGATGGAGTTGGTGTGGGTAGATGAATTTGATGTTGTTGTTGAGGTGGTTGAGGTAGTGGAGGAGAAGGAATGTTGGAGGAGGAAGGAACTTCTTCTGGTGGTGGAGGAGCGGTTATTATGGCCCTGGTTCTCTCAGAAGGTCTTGAGGAGGAAGAAGCCTTGGAGGGCTTGGTGATCTTCCTCTCCTATCTGCCAAACATGGCAGAGGTAAGCCTCTTGGATGCTTTGATGAACACGGTCGTGGAGACCAGATGTTAAGGAGCCTTTGCATGAAGGACGATTCCCAGAATCCGTCCAAAACATACTTCCTTCTTATTATTTTTCTTTTTAATCTAGTCAAACAACAGCTTGCCCCAGTTTGCTGCTTTCTTCTCGACCATAGCACCCATCACCATGAACTGGTGCCTGGTTATGTAGTCGTGGGCTGTGTGTTTGCCCAGCAGCACCTTCCCAACTACATCTACTAAGAACTTATACTCGGCAAATAGGTTTTTCTTTAACAACTTGTTTCGATTTTCTCCAGAGTGGCACATTTTGAGCAACATATTTTCATACTCCTCATTATCCATTTTGATTTCTTCATCAACATTCCGTATACCGAAGACGTCGGTTAGTATAGTGGGGGAAAGGGAAACTGAGTTACCAGAAATTATTCCCATCATAATGTTTTCCTCTGGTGTTAAAGATGTAAAGACCCATTTTTTATCTCTATCTTCGCAATCTTAATTCTATGGGTCATGAACTGTTTCATATTTTGATCTTCAAATAACTTCAAAAAATCCACGAAGATTGGGTCAGAGTGTTGAAATAATTCAAAGTCAATATCAAATCCCATATCGAATTTCATTGCAGCAAGAGTAGTCACCGGAATCGCCATTGTTTTCACCTGCAAAAAAAACAAAGAGATCAAGTGCAAGAGAACTGAAAATGCGGGACGGAGGTCGAAGAAAACCTAGATATAAGGTTTTTAGAATATGAACCGGCAGACTCCATTCGACAAAAAATTAAAATTCTTCGATATGAGGTCGACAAAATATTTTTTAGTCAAAAGAATTCGTCAATCTCAGTCAGAAGATTTGAAAGCATTTCGTCGAGTTCAGTTTGACGAAACTTTTCGGAAGAAAATTCGTTGATCTCCAGTTGACGAAAATCGCTTCACTCAAAGAGAGTTCGTCGATCTCCATTTGACGAATATCTCTAGAACCTTTCAAAGTTCTTCGATCTCCGTTCGATAAACTTTGAAAAATTCATCGATTATAGACAGAAATCAAATTAAGGCTTCTACATTTATCATACCAAGTTGATTTATGAAGAACAGATGGTTTCTTTCATCCAAAAGTTTGGTGAAGATATCTGCTCTTTGCAAATCAGTGTAGATATAAACAAGATTAATTTTATTTTTGTCTACACACTCTCTAATGAAATGGTGTCTAATGTCTATATGCTTAGTACTACTGTGATGGACTAGATTTTGTGCAATGGAAATTGTACTTGTGTTTTTGCATAGTAGAGTTGAATTATTTATGTTGAACCCATTGTCTAGAATTTGGTTCTGAATCCATAGCATCTGAGTACAACAACTGCCAGCTGTTATGTACTCTGCTTCAACAATTGATGTAGACACAGATGACTGTTTTTTGCAAAACCAAGAGACTAATCTAGCACCAAGGAATTGGCATGTTCTAGAGGTTCTTTTTCTATCTACTCTGCATCCAGCAAAGTTAGCCTCTGAGTATCTAGTAAACTCTAATTCTGACTCAGTGAGATACCAAAGTGGTAGACCAGAACAACTCTTTATATATCTCAAAATCCTTTTTAAGAAAATTAGGTGAGATTTTTTAGGATTCACTTGGAACCTAGCACAAAGACATGTAGCAAACATTATATCTGGTCTTCTTATTGTAAGGTATAACAGGGACCCGACAATGCCCCTATACAATTTCTGATCAATAAGCTTGCCATGTTCATCAGAGTCAATTACAATATTAGTGGCTATGGGTGTTTTCTTTGCTGAGACATCAGTCATGCCGAACTTTTTGATAAGCTCCTTAGCATACTTAGCCTAGGATATGAAGATGCCATCAGGTAGCTGCTTCACTTGGAGACCAAGGAAGTAGGAGAGCTCATCCATGCTACTCATTTCAAACATTGAATGCATGAAGTCAGAGAACCTCTTGCATAGTTTGGAATCTGTAGACCCAAAAATAACATCATCTACATAAATTTGTATTAACAAAATTTGATCCTTACGGCGTCTAGTGAATAATGTTCTATCTACAATGCCCCTAGAGAATTTATGCTCTATGAGAAAGTTTGCTAAGGTTTTACACCAAGTTCTTGGAGCTTGCTTTAGACCATAGAGAGCTTTATGTTGTTTTAATACATAAGAGGGATAGGTTGGAGAGATAAAACCTGGCGGTTGTTAAACATAAACCTCTTCTTTGAGTTCTCCATTCAGAAGAGCACTTTTGACATCCATTTGATAAATCTTGAATTTCTTGTAGGTAGCATATGCAAGGAAGATCCTAATTGCTTCTAACCATGCAACATGAGCAAAAGTCTGGTCATAGTCAATCCCTTCCTCTTGCCTATAACCTTGAGCAACAAGCCTTGCTTTATTTCTTATGATGACACCTTGGGCATCCAGCTTGTTTCTATATACCCATTTAGTTCCAATTACTGGGTAGTCTTTTTCTCTTGGAACTAAATCCCAAATTCTGCATCTCTCAAATTGATTGAGCTTCTCTTACATTGCAACAATCCATTGTGGATCTTGCTCAACATCTTTAATGTATTGGGGCTCAATTTGAGATATGAAGCAGGCATGCATCAAGTCTTGGTTGAGTTGATGCCTTGTCTGCACACCAGCTGAAATGTCTCCAATCACTTGAGATACAGGGTGATCTTTAAGTATGACAAATTCAGTGGGTGGAGTTGGTTGAGCAACACCTTGGGGGATAAATTCTTCTTGTGGAATTTCATTATCTATTGGATAGGTTTCAGCCACTTCTAAAATTTCTTCTTCACTTTCTTCTTCGACTTGTGAAGAGGGATGTATTGGAACCTTTTGGGTGAGTCTTAGATCATCCAATCTCTCACTCAAGTGAGGTACCTGCAATGTGCTATTGGTAGAAATTTCTTTCTCCTTATAAGACATGTTAGCTTCATCAAAAGTTAAATGAACAGATTCCTCAATTTTTAAAGAAGACTTATTAAACACCCCATAAGCTTTGCTGACTTGGGAATATCCTATAAAAATTCCCTCTGCAGCCTTAACTTCAAACTTTCTAATATATTTCTTGTCATTATTATCAATATAACATATGCAACCAAATATTTTAAAATATGTGATTTTAGGTTTCTTCCCTTTAAGCAATTCATAAGGAGTTTTATTCTTAAGTTTATGTATTATGCTTCTATTCAGTACATAGTTTGTTGTGCTCACAGCCTCTGCCCAAAAGGATAGTGGCATATAAGCATCTGCAAGTAATGTGCATGCTGATTCAATTAGTGTTGTATTCTTCCTTTCAGCTACCCCATTTTGTTGAGGAGTTCTAGGAGCTGAGAAGGAGTGCCTGATACCTTCCTTCTCACAGAACTCATGCATAAGAAAAGACTCAAACTCAGTACCATGATCACTTTTGATCAATGCAACTGGATTAGAGCACTCAATCTGTATGTTCTTGAGAAAATCTGTAAGAACCTTGAAGTTATCAGACTTAGATCTCAAAAAGAAAACCGAAGTGAATCTTGAGAAGTCATCTATAATAACTAGAGTATAAGATTTCCCTCTTAGGCTTTGTACAACAATAGGGCCAAAAGGTCCATGTGTAGCAAATACAAGATCCTAGGTGAATCACTCTTATTAACTGATTTAAAGCTAGATTTAGTTTGCTTGACTAATTGACAAGCCCTGCAGAGGCCTTCCTTCTTGTAGGGACCAGAAGGAAATCCTCTAACAAGGTTGTCTTTAGATAACCTAACAATGTTTTTCAGATTAACATGACCTAATATTTTATGACATAAATCATTCTGATTGCTAACAAGATTAAATAAGCAAATATCTAAAGTTGCAGATTGAAAATTAACTACATATATGTTACCTTGTCTATTTCCAATTAAAACAGTTTGGTTTTCTTTAGTAGAAATAATACAAGAGCTTGAGTTAAAAGATACCTGATAATCTTCATCACATAGTTGACTTATGTAGATGAGGTTATGTTTCAGTCCACTTACATATGCAACCTTTTTGAAAGTGACTGCTCCAAGCTTAACTTCTCCAAAGCCTTCTGTCTGGCAATAATTTGAGTCACCAAAGATCACCTTTGGTCCCAGCTTGGACTTATAATTATTTAGGTTGTCCTTGCTGCCAATCATATGTTTGGAGCAACCACTGTCCAGATACCATTGTTGATTAAAAGCTAGACAGCTATTTACCTACAAAGGAAAAGATTAGTGGTTCTTAATACAGGTTACCTTGTGTCCTTCTTTCTTTATAGAGTAAAAACTGGAAATAAATGAATATTCAGGTTGACATTTGTATCCTAAAGGGTGATATCCTTTAGGTGGAATGATCCATTGATTAAATTGATTATTAAATGTTCCTGGTGGGTTCTGAGTTTTAGCAAAATTAGAATTTCTTTTAAACTGAACTGCGTTCGACGAATTCTGGTGAGTTCGTCGATCTAAGTTCGACGAATTGGGATAAGTTCGTCGATCTCCACTCAGAGAATGAAAGTAGTCATTTTTTGGGCCCCAAAATAGTCGATCTCTGGTCGACGAACCATACTAGTTTTGTCGATCGTAGTTCAACGAATAATTTTAATATAAATCTACGTTAAGAGTTCGACGACTAGAGTTCGGCGAACTGTACACATTTCATTTATCTGCGTTCGACGAAGTCTGTTGAACATTATTAATGTAAGGAATTTTCTTTTTTTTCCTTTTCTTATTCTTAGTTTTCAATTCAGTTTGATTAGCATTATTTTCTAACTTCTCTTTTCCTTTTTCAGAAACAAATTTTATAGCAGTACTTAGTATATTTTTCTGAATTAGTGGGGGTTGACTTGCTGATGTACCTAAGCACAGCTTGCCATTCAATCTGGAATTTACTGTGATTGTGATGTCCATCAACTTGATGCTTCGCTCATTTAGGGATTCTTCAAGTTTCCTAGCCTCAGCTAACTCAGATTTTAATGAAATTATTTGCTCTTGAGCTATTGTTAATTCATCTTTAAGTTTAAGGTTTTCTGAAACAAGGTTTTCCTGATCAATTAACTTCTCCCTAAGTGATTTTATTTCCTTTTCAGAATTTATCAAATCTATACAACTGGATTTAAATTCCATTTTAAAATTATCAGAACTATAATCAAATGAAGATAGTACCTGATCAGCTTCAGATTCAGATTCTCCATTGTCAGATTGTTCTTCAGCATCTGATGGTCTGTAAGTGGCATTGATAGGCATGAGGCAAACTTCCTTTGCCTTTGCCTCTTCTTCCTCTTCACTAGAGCTGGATGATATGGATTCATTTTCTATATCACTCCAGGTTTCAGAAACAAAGCCCTTCTCCTTCTTTTTGTAATTGATGGAGGAAGCTCTGGAATCTTTCTCTCTTCTTCTTTTTTTCTTTTGATTTTCAGGATACTCTGACATGAAGTGTCCTAGTTTCCTGCACCCAAAATACACTATCTCTTTAGTGGGTGTTTTATCATACCTGGTTTTGTCATCCTGCCTGGATGACTTTGTCACGAAGTCCTTCCTAGACATCTTGTAGAATCTCTTGGCTAAGAGACTTAGGAGTACTTCATTTGATGTTGAAGCTTCAATTTCTTCAGCAGCTTTGAAGGCTATATTCTACTCCTTTCTTGCTGGTGGAGGAGTCTTTTGTTCTACAGCTTCCCTGGATTTGATTAACTGCTCATAAGATTTGAGCTTTCCAAGGAGAGATTCTGTGGAAATCTCATTAAGACTTCTGGCCTCCTTGATTGTCCAGATCCTGGAATCCCATGAGCTTGGGAAGCACATGAGGATTTTATCATTGACCTCAGTGAGATTGATGTCTTTGTCCAAGGTCTTCAATTCACTGATAATGGAGCTTAATGTGTTGTACATGTCACTAACAGATTCAGCTTCATCTTTCTTGAAGTTCTCATTCTGTGAAATGAGAGTTTATCTTCTATATTTTCTCTCATCTACTGAACCAACAACCATCTAGTTGAGAGAGTCTCAGGATGCATTGGCAGATATGCATTCAGCCACCTTTTGGAAGATGTCATCTGACATGGTTTCAGCCAATATGTTCATGGCTTTTGCATCTGCAATCTTTGCCTTCTTCTGTGCATCTGTCCACTCAGGTGGTGGAACAACATGAGTGCTTGATGTAGATGTAGATGTATATGCTGTTGGTTGAGGAGGACCTGTCAAAATGGAATAGAAGATGTCCTCATCAATTAAATTCATATACAACCTAATTCTTGCCTTCTAGATTGCAAACTTGTTCAGATTACAAACTGGAGGTCTGGTGCTTGCATAGTCTTTATTTTGTGCCATGCTGTGAAACAATCTAAACTTAAGATCAGATCTAATAAAGGATCTTTTGGTTCAAGGGTTAGCTTGTACAACCAAAGGAACACTGCTCTCACACCAATTGAAAGATAGGGTTAGACCTGATTTACTCTAGAGGGGGGGGGGCGGTGTGAATAGAGTAATATAAAATCTTTTTGTTGTTTAAAATATTATCAGAGTAATGAAAATAAATGTGATACCAATATTAACAGAGAAGAGATAGTCTAAGCTAAACTAATCTAACACAACATATAGATATATCACAGCACAACTACCCTATCACAACCACAGTAAGAACAACCAGAAAAGGGGCAACTAGACAACACAAGAAGTTTTATAGTGGTTCCACAACCTGGGTACATCGACTCTTCTACCACCACGGTAGGAATCCACTAGCAGGTTTTTATCAGATGACTGCCACCAATGAGCTTTTGATCAGGTGCTCAAAAACCAAAATAAACTTTTGAAGGGAGTTAATGAACCCTTTATACAGAGGGGGGAGAGAGATTGATGATGTCTTCTCTTTATCTATTCAACAGAGAAGACTAGTGGATTTGCTGTTGTCAAAAACTCCTTTCAATATCACTTGAAGTATTTCATAGGGTGGAGATCTTAAGTCTTCAGCCTTGACTTGAAAATGATCCAGGAACTTCTGACTGGTAGAAGTTTTTTATCCTTGAAGAATCCTGGAGTGGAAGTTGAAGAAGACTCTGTATTTGTATTTATTGTTCTTCTTCTTCTGTATAAGGTCAAGGAGAAAACACACTATTTTTTGTACAGAGAAGATTCATAATATTTTGTTGTAGAACTTTTCTGTATGCTAAGAGCTCTGTATTCTCTGTATATTCTCTATGTGCTTCCTGTCGACTGAAAAGAAAATCTGTTTTTTATATCTCTGTCAAATTCTCCTTTGAATTTTGAATTGTCTGCATTAATTGCTGACAGCCTGGAGAATGAAATACGACTGGAGAGAATATTTTCATTAATGAATTTCCCCAACTATCCCATTAAATAGAGCAAGTAATTAACCTGATAAAGACCATAATCAATGCTACCGCAAACGGCTATATTCCGAGAATAGAAACATTAATTACTCATCAATTACTGTTAGAGAATAAGGATAAAATGAGGAAGATTCTAAGTCTAGAACTGCACAGAAATCGTCGACTAGAGAACAGATTTTATCGACCGGAGATCAAAGTTTGTCGACCAGAAAAATCATGTTCGTCGACTTGAGAATTCGTGTTCGTCGACCTAAGATCCAAGTTCGTCGACATGAGTTCAGAGAACTGCATTCTGTGAATAAACTTGTCAATTCTGTGGTCCAAGTTCGTCGAAGCGGATAATTTATCTTCGTCGACCTGAGTTCAGAGAAAATATTCTGGACATAATGTGTTGAAGTTGAACTGCCAGAGTTCGTCGACCTGAGCTCGAATATCGTCGAGCTCAACTCGGAGAATTTACTCTGAGTTCGTCGAGCGGAGCACGACTATCATCGAGCTGAGTTTGACGAATGTCGAACTCACTTTCTGAACTTGATTTTCTTCTAAGTATTGAGTCTTCTGCTGTCATCTGTTGGCTGGTCCATGTAATGTTGATTATAAGGACTTAGCCTAAACTCTAGGACACACACATGACCCTGGCTATACATGGTGTGTCAATCATCCTAGTTAGTGAACCTAGCCTAAATCCAACTAGGGATGCAACATACTGGAATGTCTTCAGTCATAGAAGCACTATCAAGTTGAATCCTTGCTGCAGGTTCTGAGGAAATAGAAACCTGAGCACTCACATCTCTTCTGGTCTCCTTAGAATAGTCAGACAGATATGGGTCATGAGATTCTCATCTCTGCTCACAGAAGAGTTGCTTCTAGTGTTAACCCTAGAATCAAAAACTAGCAGCAAGTTAGACAATTCTCCTCTTCCGCGGACTCGACTTTCTCAGTCCGCTCAGGTCAACTAGACCTTGCAAATCAGAATTTCCCCAGCAGCGGACTCCAGAGTCAACCTGCATAGGTCGGCCATCAGATTTCCAGCCAGCTTGATTTATCGGCGGACTCGTTCCTCCAGTTTGCCTAGATCGTCCAGCCTCAGTTGATCTTTCAGATCGTCCGCCAACTCTTCAAGCGGATTCAAGAGTCAGTCCGTACAGGTCGCATGCCTTCAACCAGGATAGCGCCCTACAGCTGTGGAAGCTCCAGCTCGCGAGCCTCGTCCGCCACTCTTGCGCGGACTGCTTGTCTTTTCTTTTTGATTCCCGTCACCGCTTCCCGATTCTCCTGTACCTCGGGCAGCCAGTTATTTTAGCTCTACCCGTTTGGGAAGGCCCCCAAACCTATAAATAGGGGGAAGTGGTGCACCCAAAGTACACTGCCTCGAGTCCAGAGGCCCATTTAGTGAAAGCTGCGGACTCAGATCTCGGACTTTGCGGTCTAGAATCTGTCTTGATCACCCTTTTTCCTTGGTCCATTAGTAAATGGTTGCTTGCAGTTTCCTTCTCTCTTTTTCCCTATTTTACAGGAATTTGAGGGCGCAATTTATGCATCAATATCAACACGCGACCTTCAGATCCAAGATATCGTTAAAACTCACGTACCGATATGTGAGATTGTCGATCATCTCATTACCATGCCCATTCAGGTCGCTCGAGCACCTCCGATGACCTGTGGGATGCGCTAGACTGATGCTGGAGAGAGGCCGAATAGTAGCGGAGAGAGACTGACCAGCGCCTCAACGCAATCAGCCAGGCACTGGTCGCCCTTACTCAGCGACTCGATCAGCCTAGAGTGGCCTTCACGGATGAGGCAGTCTGCCAAACCCCAGTCTGCTAAGCGCCTGCTGCGATGCCACCGCCAGCCTGCGTGCCCATCCAGCACGCAGTTCCACCGAGGCCACAGTCCGACAAGTACACTCCACTTATGGATTTTTTTCGCGAAGTAGTCAGAGGGACTTATCCCCCAGACTTAACTTTACTAAGGATAACCAGGTCGAGCGGCCTCCTATGATTTCTGTTGTAGCTCAAGTCGGGGAGTCCCCTTCTGTTGATAAGATCTGTCAGGAGCAAGCTCCTAATAACTTCAGAGAACCTCGCATCCCATTTTACACTGGATAAATAGTTCTGGTCACTCATCTTCAGGCCTTGAAGATGTTGTAGCAATGAGGTGCTTGCTAGATGGTTTGAAGTGCAAGTTCTTAGTAACCACTTTCGACGGCCAGGATCGAGAATGGTTTCATGAACTATATCTCGGATCCATCGCTAGTTTTGCCAAAATATTCCAAGAGCTCATGCTAAGGTTTACCACTACCAGGAAGAGGAAGAGTGGACCAGCTGCCCTCTTCAAGATCCAGCAAGCAGACAATGAGTCGGTAACACAGTTTGTGGATCGCTTCCAGAAGGAGAAACTAGGGGTCAAGAATGTGGATCCCGAGTTCTAAAAGATCGCCCGCATCAATGGACTCAAGGAAGGGCCGTTGAAGTTTGAAGCAACCACCAAAGATCCGGCCACCTTCCAGGATCTGATAGCCCTGGCTAACACCTTCATTGAAGGAGAGAGTGCTAACAATTCATATGTTTCCAACTTAATGGAAAAGCCAGAATGGAGGGACACCACAAATTCCTCTATAAGTAATCGAACATCTAGACCCCCTTTACCAGAGTATCAGCCTCCGGCACACAGGGGAAGAAATTTCCGGCATAAGCGGCCTTATCAAAATCATCAACAATTTCAATGAGCAGAAACCACCGCTGGCTGCTACCCCTGCTCCTGTGGCTCCTCGGATCCTGTCTGTCCTTCAAATTCAGGACGGCTCATTCTCAGATGATCAGCAAAGCTACGGTCCTATGGAAGAGCTCGTTGCTATGGGCCTAACAGTAATGAAGTTCTCCAGATCCTGCAGAAAAAGACTCAGTTAAAGAAAGAATTCCAGAAGGCAGAAGGAAAGACTCAAAACTCGAATCTTTTTTGTGCATTCCACAAGGAGAAAGGGCACCCAATTGAGGATTGCAGAGCTCTCCGACAGCTTCTGGAGCGACTACTTACCGCAAGTAAAATGAAGGGTCTCGGAGTAAAAGAGGCCTCATCAAAGCCGTCCATCTCTAAAGGCAAGGAGGTGGTCGAATACTTTTGGGAGAATGAAGACATTGAGAGAGTGGGATACTATGGTAACATCAAGATTGGAGCAAGCATCGACGCAGATGACGTAGGCGTCCTTGGTGATCTCTTTTGCATCCATGGAGGAGTGGGTGCAGAATCAAGCAAGAAGTTTTATTTGGCAAAGATCTCACGGCATGAATAAGCTATGAATTCCACAGCTCCACCAATGGAAATCGTTACTTTTGCTCCAGATGATCTCCCGAAGAATGCCAACCCGTTCAACGACGCGGTCGTAATCAAAGCAATCATTGAGAACTACACAGTTTCGAGAATTTTGGTTGACACCGGAAGTTCGGTCAATCTTATATTCAAAAGTGATTATGAGGCCCTAAGGTCTGGAAAGACTTTGCTCTCCACCGAAGGGCAACTGTATGGCTTTGCGGGCGAGGAGAAGGAAGTTGAAGGAAGCGTTACACTCTCAGTAACACTCGGGGGGGGGGGGGGGTGACAAAGCTTACCACATTTGTAATAGTTGATGCGACCAGCAGTTATTCCGCCATCTTTGGAAGACCTCTCCTAAATGAATATCGGGCGATTAGTTCCCACCTATCATTTGGCAATCAAGTTCACAGTATTAGGAAAGCAATACCGGGTTAGATGCAACCCAAGGGAGGCACGAGTGTGCTATGTCAAAACAGTCAACATGTTCGAGCAAATGCCTCCCCAGGCGACTCTAGTCGACGCCTCAGAAGAAAAGGCTCCCCAAGAAGAGGCCGGAGATGTAACGCCCCGAAACTCAAAAGAGCGACGGGGGATGTTTTGGGCCAGATTTGGAATCTGGCAGTAGGCACACTGATGAGTCCGATTTATATATTGTTTTTCAGATTCATCTGGGCTAGTTTTCACGTGTTTGCACTTCATTTTTAGTTATATATCGTTCATATTTCATCTTGTCTCTATTTTCATAGGAAGTGCACATTTATGCCCGTGGTTGTGTATTTTGTTATTTTTATAGTTTGTACTCCTTTTTGTGATTGCCTGGAATGTCTGCACATATCTGTGATTGGTTTTTCCTTTCGGTACAGGGGTCGTGTGCGTGTTTCGGGATGGTTGTGAAACAGGAATACTGCACACAATCAATGGGATCTAATGCGCACGACCACTGGTCGTGTGCCCCTGATCGTGCGCACTACTCAACATTTTCCAGAATCAACCTGGGGTAAGCGCACGACCACTGGACATTATGCGCATGACCACCGATCGTGCGCCACTGATCGTGTTCATTGATTCCTCTTTTCTAGAGTCCTATCTGGGTAATCGCACGACCATTGGACTTAGTGCGCACGACCACTGGTCGTGCGCCATTGCTCGTGAGTGTTATCCCAGTTCTTCTTCCTGATCTTCCATGCCAGTTCGCACGAGCACAGGACATAGTGTGCAGGACCACTGGTCGTGCGCCTGTGATCGTGCACATTGTTCATTTCTGCTTTTGTATAAATAGTGCAGGTCTCGCCCTAATTCGAGGGAGGATCCGGAGCTCGACATTTCTCTGCCGCTTTCCGCCTTCTCCGCCGTTCCCCTTCATCTTCCACCCTAGGGAGGTGCTCCGGGCAAGCTTTCACCGCCAAATCCAAGCCGGAGCTTCCTCTCGGCCGTCTCCTTCATCCGTGAGCTTCAAGTAGGGTTTGACGTCATAGCCATCAAGCCAAAGAAAGCTAGCAAACTTCGTCCGCTATCGTCAGACGAAGAAGACGTGCCATTGGAAGGTGGTGACAGCCCTTCTCTACCCAGGACGCAGTTGAGGACCGAGCTTGGACGCGGAATGACAACCCGACGATTCCAACCGTGAATCCTCAGCAGGGTTCGGATTCGGTCGATCTCTTGACTTGTTCTTGCTTTATTGTTGAATATTAGTGTTTTTAAACCTATTTATATTGATGAAGTGCACTGTGGTTGTTTATGTTATGTGTTTCATGTCTATGTGATTCCTATTTCATATTACTGCCTAAGTTGCTTGAGTTGCGCCTTATATTCCATCCACCATCCATCCACCCTTGCCGCACTAGCAATTGCTAGAGGTGTGCGTAGCGAAGAGGTGCTTACGACCCTCATTCCGCCATTCTAACCACCTCATCCGCTAGCCTTCTCGTCCATCCGCCTAGCGATTCGGTGCATAGCGGCCCGACTAGTCTTCTATCCCGCCTGGCGAAGCATCGCATAGCGGCGTTGCATAGGAGTAGTTGTTTGTGTTTTATTTTCTTTTTCCGCAAATATCAAAGCCCCCATCGTTACCGCCGACCTAAGGACTTCAATCTCAAGTCCTCCATGAAATTAACTCCACCTTACTGTGTTCCTTGTGAGATCGATACTTGGGAAAACCCCCATTTTATATTACTTGTGCGACCGGTTCACTGCCGTGATCTTTAGCATCAAGTTTTTGGCGCCGTTGCCGGGGAACACAGTCGTGTGAGTTTGTGGAGAGGGAGATAATAGATTGAAGCCCTTTTACATTTGTGCATATCATTTTTTTTTCTTATTTGCTTTGGTTATTAGAATTTTTATTTTGCTTATTTCTTTTTACCCTTTTCTGATTTTTGATTTAGATAACAGATCCGTGCTATTTTCATTTTAGCCGAGTAGCACTTTTTCAGCACTTATTTTTGTTCGTGATGGATCCTGATGCTGAGTGACGTATCCTTGACACTTTGCGCCGATCCATCGATGCCATTGTTGTTATGAATGCCGAGCATTGCATTCGGTGTTTGTTATGTCAAGGTATGGGCCACATGTTGAAGGATTGCCCTCATTTGTGCAAGCCTTCTCCATCTGAGGGCGTGTGCACAACAACCTCCTGTTCACGGAAGACTGTTGTGGACAGGCCTACCAGGGTGTTGCCTGGCCCATACACTGACATAATGTACTTTGCTCATTCTTTACCCGTTGAGATTACTGAAGAATCTCTGGCCGCATACAGCTCTTTCATGGATCCCACGATCCCTTTTTACGAGCTTTCCTTGAGTGATGATGATCACTCTGGTGTTAGCCAACAAAAAGAGGAGCAGGAACACATGGACGCTCCTGTATGGGACGATAAGATTGTTCCGGTCATCAACGGGGTGGCGTCAGCGAATGATTTTGCGATGGGGCCTGCTCATTCAGTGCTTGATTTTGAGAGCAGCCTTGCCCCTCTGCAATTTTAGCCGGATTGTGCTACTCCATTTTTGTGTGAGTCGGTTGATGATGTCGTATTTGTTGATGATTCGGTGCCCGAGGTTGTGTCGAAGTGGGATGATGTTTCCTCTATCTCCGACGAAGAAGGTGGATCTTCGGAACACTTTTACGCACCCCGGTGGGATGAGGAATATCCCCTTTCCGATGCGGAGGTTTGCACCTCCTTATTGGATGAGGTTGTTCCTCTTACCACCGCAGACCTTGAGTTCTCGGATTCCCCTCAGTACGACTCGTATGATACCGACAATGATCTATGCTTGGATCCTGCTGGGAGTGAGACCGGGAACACTCCCCCTATTTCTGATTATTTTAGTTCTTCTTCTCCTTTATTTCTTGATCCTTCTTCTTTATCTGAGCCTGTGCAGGTTGAATCTCCACAGGTAAGTTGGGTTGACATTGAGCCTTGCGCTCAGGCTGTCGACGAGTGCATCCTCTTGTGTGAGGAGGTTCCTACCTCCTTCACAGTGGAAGCCCCTGCTGTCACCTTCACCCCTAGAGAACTTGTGGTGGACGAAACCTTGCTAGGCAAGGATTTATCTTGTGGTGAGATGAGTGAGGACCAGGCCTCCTCCTCATCCTACTTCCTATTTCCTCTACCTGTGTTGGGCAGGTATTATTATTTAGGTAGAGGGGTAACTGCTCTATCACCGTATCGGTACCCGTTACCGAAACGGATATTGGAACAGTTACCTGTGCATTTTTCTTTTCATAGACCCATTAGCTAGAACCTTTTCATAGCCGAATAAGTCATGCTGGGATGACAATAACCCCAGTACTTATCTTTCATTTCCTGCATTTTTATTTTCATGTCTATTTTTGTTTTAGCATTTCTTTTTGTATATTTTTCTTTTGTTTTTGTAGAGCTCACCCCTGCAGGTATTCATGGCAAATCGCATTTGCGGGGTTGTGATTCTTCGTATGCCGGGCCTGCTTCAGGTTTCCACGCATCTTCTGGTATGCTCACTAGCTGAGCATTGGGTAACCTCTTCTCTTAGCTCTTTAAGATTTTAATTTCTCTATCATATGCTGTGTCGTTTAGTTTAAGTCTGGGGGAGAGCCAGTTTTGTTACCTTTTGCACGTGCACATCTCATGTGCATACTAGAAGCCTTTATAGTTTTATTTTGATTAGTTCATTGCACTACACACCACTGCACCCACATGAGCGCGTGCTTAGCTTTTTGCGTGCTGCGAGTTAAACTCGTTTCTTTTGTTAGATTTGGGAAAATTATGGTGCTGGTTTAGGATTATGAGACAGAGTAAAATGTTGACCTTGTTGTGTTTCTAGTCAACTACTCTCGTCTCGTGTAGAAATTCGAGTAGATTAAATTTTTCTGTATGCTTATAGTTTTATATTTTTCTTTTTACGTAAAGACTTTTTATTCTACTCACAAGTTGGTGAATCCGGTATGAATCAAACGGTAGTGTAGGGATGTGTGTAGCCGCCACTAGCCTCGTTTTGCTCGAGTCGGGAGGAAGGATTATCTTTCTCGGTGGCTAAGAACTTTCCCCAAGCTACTCTCGAAGCATAGGTGCATGGTTAGTCAAGCGTAAGCGTGATGTAGGCCATCATTTTGGCCCGGTTGAGTTTTGTATCGTTCCTAATGTCTTGTCCTCACTAGCCCCGTTGTGCCTACCCTTCTTTTGATTCAGCTCCACCTTCATTCACCAAAGCTCCATAGCCTATCCTAGTCGCACACCCAAGTTGAGTTTAGTGTTTTATATTTTTATGTTGGGATGTGATGTGGTGTTATTATTTATGAAAATGTGGAAGTGCTCCCAAGTTTATATCTGTTGAATTGTGCAAATAAAATGAAGAAAAAGAAAAAAAAAGAGAAAAATTTTTGTAAAGGAAAAAAAGAAGTGAAAAGAAAAAGTTTAAATTGAAAATCTTTATGGAAATGTGATTATATTTGGAGTAGGCGGTGCACACACTCATTTGTTAAAAGTTAAAGTCTGGAGGTGTGGTGTACCTACATATATTGTGGTTAGCGGTTGGATTCTTTTTAGGCTAGCTCATTTGGGTTAGGTGCATAGCCTTTCTTTTTATCATTGTTTACCTCACCGTAAGCCAAGCCCTGTGATTATCCTAAAGTCCTACGGATTTGCGCTTGAGTCTAACTAGTGCCGTGGAGAGAGTGTGAACGGGCAAGCGTATGGTCCCCGACATTGGTGGATTCCTTTGGAGGTGATCCTGAGCCCCGATCTTTGGCAAAGCTCACCTTAGTGGCCTGCCTACTTTCTTCCTATACGTGACCAGTTGATTCACCGTGATTCTATTTTAGAGTAGTAATAAAATTTTGATACGCATTGTGAAAAATATAAACTATTATGCATACTTAGAAATTTTCTCTATTGTATTTTTACGCACGCGAGCATGCGACTTCGCATGGAACTTTGTTTTTCAATTTCTTTGTTGGCTAGTAATTTTCCCTATCTGCTTAGATTTTGTTTGCTCGGGACGCGCAAACAGTTAAGTCTGGGGGTGTGATGAGTCCGATTTATATAGAGTTTTTCAGACTCATCTAGGCTAGTTTTCACGCGTTTGCACTTCACTTTTAGTTATATATCGTTCTTATTTCATCTTGTCTCAATTTTCATAGAAAGTGCACATTTATGCCTGTGGTTGTGTATTTTGTTATTTTTATAGTTTGTACTCCTTTTTGTGATTGCCTGGAATGTCTGCACATATCAGTGATTGGTTTTTTCCTTTCGGTACAGGGGTCATGTGCGTGTTCCGGGATGGTTGTGAAACAGGAATACTGCGCACGATCATGGGATCTAATGCGCATGACCACTGGTCGTGCGCCCCTGATCGTGCGCACTACTCTACATTTTCCAGAATCAGCCTGGTTTAAGCGCACGACCACTGGACATTATGCGCACGATCACCGGTCGTGCGCCACTGATCGTGTGCATTGATTCCTCTTTTCTAGAGTCCTGTCTGGGTAATCGCACGACCATTGGACTTAGTGCGCACGACCACTGGTCGTGCGCCACTGCTCGTGCGTGTTATCCCAGTTCTTCTTCCTGATCTTCATGCCAGTGCGCATGAGCACAGGACATAGTGCGCACGACCACTGGTCGTGCGCCTGTGATTGTGCGCATTGTTCATTTCTGCTTTTGTATAAATAGTGCAGGTCTTGCCCTAATTCGAGGGAGGATCCAGAGCTCGACATTTCTCCGCCGTTTTCTGCCTTCTCCGCCGTTCCCCTTCATCTTCCATCCTAGGGAGGTGCTCCGGGCAAGCTTTCACCGCCAAATCCAAGCCGGAGCTTCCTCTCGGCCTTCTCCTTCATCCGTGAGCTTCAAGTAGGGTTTGACGTCATAGCCATCAAGTAAAGGAAAGCTAGCAAACTTCGTCCGCAATCGTGAGACGAAGAAGACGGGCCATTGGAAGGTGGTGACAGCAAAGGATGGCCCGCTGCTGCAAGAGGACCACCAGCTAACGGTTCATTTCAGAGAGAAACTTCGTCCAATGGCCCGCTGCTGCAAGTAGCTAACGGATGAACTTCAAACCCTCTCTGTTCCATGGCATCCCAGAGAGAATATTCTGAAGAGCTGGGGAAGTCTAAGTAGCGAGCTCGGCGGTCTGACATGTCTGTCTGCTGAATTCAAAATACAAGTCGAATCTAAAGGCCGCGTGTTAACTGTTGATGCACAAAAATGGAAAGGTAGTCAAGAACCACCAGCTAACGGTTCGAGCACCGAGGAATAGATGGGAAAAAGGGAAACTGCGAGTAGCAATCTACTAAGCAGATGAGAGCAAAAACAACAGCAGGGTCGTGAGCAACGACAACAACAAACTTCGCACGTCGCGGCCTGAATGCCTCTCTAGCGATGGACTTTCCTTTTATTGAAGAAGGGTGGTTACAGAGTTGATTAAAAGTGGAGTAAAGGAAATGGGCAAAAGCTGAGCAAACTGGAGTCCGCAAAGCCTGAGATTCGAGTCCGCAGCCTTTAACAAGTAGGCTCCTGGGCACGAGTCAGCGTGCTTTGGGTTCACCACTTCCCCCCTATTTATAGGACGGGGGCCTGCCCAAACTGGCAGGGCTAAAATAACCGGCTTCCCGGGGTACAGGAGAACCGGGTAGCGGTGACGGGAAGCAAAAAGAAAGAACACGCCAGTTCGCGCAAAGGGGGTGGACTGGGCTCGCGGGCTGAGCCTTCCATTTGCTGTTGCAAGGCGTGATCCTGTTGGAGGACTGCTGCTTGGGCGGACTGGACACTGAGTCTGCCGAAGAGGGATCAATCCAAAGCTCCAAAGTCATGCCAAGCTATCCGGACGGAGCACTGAGTCCTCCATGGAGGGGATCAACCTTGGGACTGCTGAATGCTGCTGCTCTGCCGAGCTCGGCGGACTGCCAACCTGTGTCCTCCTCTGACGAGCCTGGGACCTAGAAACTATGACGGTGCTTTGCCGAGCTGGGCAGACTGCCAAATTGAGTCTGCGGGTAATGAGGTAGGTGTGGAATCTTATGCGCGTTGCAGACTGAGGGGTTAACAATGACAAAGCCTTGGTCCAACAAAGGATGCAAAATCCGTGCTCCGTCGAGGAGGAAAGGAGGCGGGTTTTGCAGTGGTTTTTGTGGAGCAAGCGGTGATGTTTGTTGGAGCTGGCGGGGGCCTGGGAGGTGGCCGGTGGATGGCTTGGAGGTGGTCACAGAGGCGGATTGGGTGGTGGTGGTGGAGGAGGTTTGGCATCATAGGTCAATTTACAAAAACTTTATGACAATACAAAAATTTAATAAAATTTATTTTATTAAAATAATATATAAAATAATAATAAAAAAGAAAAAAATTTAAAATAAAATAACTCTAAATAATTTTAAAATAATACGAACTTCTTCAACGCAATTCACAGGCTCGGCACCGCAACCGTCACTCACGGCCCCTCAGAACGCGTATGCAAAATCTACCTATCTATTAGTAGCTTCAAAAATTTACACCAACTATTCAGTGGCAAAAAACATAAGGTGCATAGAATTTGGTAAATCTGATTTTAATTTAAAAGTATACATTAAGCATCTTCCCTAAAATATGAGCAACTTCGCATGGGCTACGTCCATACTCGATGCTCTTCGCATTGATAGTACCCCAACAATGAAGGTACCTTCGCACAAACTTGATCGCCTCCAGGCGGGCTTCGCTAGCCTCCGCATGGGCTTCGCCCGTGCTTAATACTCGGGCGGCCTTCATCCTCTTCCACGTAATCCACCAGCTCAAAGCATCACCCGCCACTCGCGGCCCCCGGGATTGTGTATAAGCGGGCAAAGGCCGCTTCGATGCTGCCGAAGGCAGCCCCGACCAAAAAGAATGGGCTAGGCCCGTACTGAGGTGGCGAATCCCGCCTGGAGGAGGCGAGTCACGCTTGGAGGCAGATAAATTTGGCTAAAGGTACCATTGCTGTTGGGGTAATATCGATGCGAAGACATCGAGCACGGGCATAGCTTTGGTTAAACTTTCACATACCCATAATACCCTCAGAAAATCTTTACATATTTCAAATTTGGTCACTCTTTTTGGTCATATGAATTTCCCGCCAAGCTTTTCCCGCCTACTAGCCTTATAATATTCTCCTTCCTTTCTTTATTTCAAGAAAAAGTACAACTCCCCAAAATAACGCCACCATTATGCACACCTCATTGACCATTCCCCGCTTCCTCGGCTGTTCTCCGCTGCAACCTCTCTGCACTCTACCGAGAAATGACAACTCTTTAACCTCCCCGCGAGGCGAAAGTTTTTGGTCTAGGCCCCGGATGAAGATCATCGTCAGGGGCCCACCAAATTGTGTCGCGTGACACTTTAAAAATTAATTAAAAACAGAATCTGTCTGTCTCCGGAGACAATTCTTTTTGTCTCTCAAGTGACGAAGCTTTTTCTCTCCTGCCCTTGAATTTTTTATCCCAGGAGACGATAAAGCTTCTCCCCTAACTTCGCTCTCTTCTCCTTGCCCATCATTTTCTCCTCCAACCTTTGCAGTTTCACATCCTCAACAATGACAGACATTAAAGGTATATTTTCAGAGATTAAAGGAACCATAAATCTTCACTCTTTTGATTTTCTCTCATGATATTATTTGTTATGTTATTTTGTTTCGGAGATAAGATGTTTGTAGTTGTGATTGCGAGTGAGAAAACATTGCTGTATCCCAGAGAGTTTTTTTATCCAAGATTATACTAGTTGTATCCGAGCTATTATAGTTTCGTCTTAGGAAATTTAATTGTATCTGGAATGATAATAGTTGTATCTTAGATCAGTATTTCATTGGTATGATAACATTGAAGATATATTTTCAGACATTGAAGGAACCTTAAATCTTCACTCTTTTGATTTTCTCTCATAATATGGTTTGTTATGTTATTTTATTTTGGAGATAAAATATTTGTAGTTGTAATTGTGAGTGAGAAAACTTTGTTGTATCTTAGAGAGTTTTTTGTTTCATCTGAGTTTATACTAGTTGTATCCTAAGCTATTATAGTTTTCTCTTAGGAAATTTAATTGTATCTACGATGGTAATAGTTTTATCTCAGATCAGTATTTTATTGGTATGATAGTAGGTTCTAAAGATGGTGAAATCAGCCACCAAACCCCATTTACTAAGCAGTAGATGTAATGACCCTATAAGATCGAAGCATATGTTGATCTTTCTTAGTGTCATGTTCATGGTTATGTTCCTCGATGAATTTTCTCACTACTAGATTCTGACCTTGTTTATCGACATTAAAGACAATTCTAGTGGGACAGTTTGTTTTACCATCCATCTTTTGATATTTGAGTTCACTTTCAGGAAATTTAGGTGTTCTTTTGAGTCCAGCTTTACTCTAACAAAACTCCCTTGATTTTATAAGGTTTGTACCGGACCATAAAATTTGGTGTTCTTTTCGAACACTAAAACTAATGTTACGTGCATTGTAAGACCCCTTTTTACGCACCAGGTCTTACGCCCAGAGTCGCCGTTTTGTAGTGACACCGACACATGGGAGGGTCTTCACTACAAAATACCGATCATATCATCATTAATGATCACCAAAGAAGTAGAAGTACAATATTAAAGACAATCAAGTCAAGTCCACAAAGATAAACACACACACACACACACACACACTAATATATATATATATATAAGCATGAATCACAACAAAGTCCACATTTTTATAAAAATATACGTAGCATGATCATATCCTAAAATGTTCCCTAACCAAGTTTCACAATTTTCCAGTAAGCAAATAACCCTAAAATAATTATCTTGTGATTGAATCAAACTTGGGGTTAGTGAATGAAGTACTAAAATTATCAATCCAGAACTCGCAATAAAATTTCAAGGGAATAACATCATCTAAATAAGTTTACTGCCAAAGTTTCATGAGTATCCAATTTCATTTTAGCATATAATTAAATATTGGACCAAAGTACCCTAAACAATCCTTGTCTATTTTAAAGAGGGTATACGTTCCTAAAAATCCTACAACTACTCTTTTAAAGCTTTTTTTACAATAGGAACTCACCAACCGAGTTACAAAACCATCAAAGGTCATATAGTCCCATGTACTTCAGTAGGCCCCAAACCTCAACCCTAAGGACTACACTAGGGCTTTGGGCATCTCCACCCCAAACCACTCAAATTCTCTTGAGGGGGGTGTTTTAGATGACTTTGAGGAAGTGGCCAAAGTTTCATCGCTTTTGGATGAGGATTGGCCACTCAACTCATCAAATACGCACTTGCACTAATTTACCCTTAAGGGATCAAACTTTGGTCTCACAAATGCTTCATCAAACCAACCTCAAATGGGCCGAGATTTTTACTAGAGTCATGTCATGATTATAACGGTTACCCACGAATATATTGGGTGGTTTTGAGGTAATTAGACTTCTTAATTAAATCATAAATGATTTATTAAATGTTTTCTAAAACTATATAAAAATACATTCAAAAATTCCCATTTTTGAATATGTCTGAGATATAGATGAGACTAACCTGTGATCTAAATTTCAAGGAATTTGGATGAGTAGTTTAGTCTCGGCGCACAAAATTGTGTCTGGTTAACCGTAGGTATAGCTTGCACCATTTGGTGCGTTGTGGTCAGACCATTCACCCAAATTGGTTGAAACTAATTTTGAAATAAAATAGACTCAAAATGCCACAATTTTGATGTTAACCATTTTTTTTAGAGAAGTCCTCTAAGTATTTTTTAAAATTAAAATAAAACACTGTAATATGTGTTGTACATAATGAAATAAAATGAATTAATATAATCATCTGTGAAATGAATCTTAAAGCAGGAATGGACGGGATATGGCTGCCTTCCTCCTTGAGCCAACGACTCACAATAGCCCATCCTAGGCCATTTTGAGAGATAATTTCCCAGCCACCTGAGCGTCTCCCCGACCGGCCAATGTCACCACCACCTTCATTGACGTGGTGGCCATCGATAGGCGGTGCTACGCCGACTGGATGTGCCAAAATCTGGTTTAAGGAATGGATGAAATGCTCTAAAACTGGATTTTTCGGTGACCAGATCTCGAGCCAATTGTCCACAAAACTTGCGGCTAGTGGATGTGGATCTATCCACTAAGAAAGAGTAATAGGACAGGACCTTCTGGGAGGCCTGGAGACTTGTCGATCGCCGTGACGCCATTTCCAGTGATGGTGTCGAGTGCACTGCAACTTCTACACCAGAGCCTTCAATTTCTTAAGGGAAAGTGTGGAAATGACTCCTCATAGCCCGGTGAAGCATTTCAGTGAAGGAATTAAGGTAGAGGAGTGGTCATGGAATCAATTGCCATTAATGTCCTTGAAAGACCATTTTCAGCCAACTGAAAATCCAGTGAATTCCTCCCCTTGGTGGACAGGAAAGGCTCTTGATCTCCTCCAACTAACTAGGGGAATGAATCTTAAAAAATGTTTAAGTTGTCTACTGATGCGTGTAAATCGGCAAGCGCACCGGTCGCACAAGTAATCAAGTTAGGGAATAAATCCCCGAGTGTCGGTCTCTTGAGGAATACAATTAGCATAAAGCGGCAACAGTTAAGAAAATATTATTATGAGGGTTATACTTAGAAAAAGAGTAAAAAGGGGACTTGAGAGATTGTGATTGTTTGATCTAATAAACTATTTAAAGCTATGCAGGTCGAATGCTCCGCTTTGCAAGGTGAGGTGAGTGTATTGGCCGCGATGCCGAACTTCGGTTGGGCGAGTGGCCGGAAAGCTAATGGGTGGAAGTGTTCTTGTGCGGAGTGCAATCAGGTGAAATAAGGGTATGGAGTGGATGTGGAGTGGGCAAGGCGCATTCATACACACAACTTACAAGCATAAGAAAACTACAAACATCCCATTAGATATAGAATAGAACATGTAGTTCATTACAATGTTATATCATTCCATACAACAGAGGAAGGGGAAGAGGAGTAAACCAATAGAGGGTGAAGATCCACCGCAGGTTGTGGCCGGAATAGCGAGTTGTCAATCCGCTTCTGGGCTTAGTCCGAGGTGGCTTCTAGTACCAACGAGCTGTCACCTCGAAGGCCTTTGAGTCCGTTCTCTAGGTTGTCTTCTTCTCCAACTCCGGTGGAAATCTTGGAGTTGAGGTCGTTAATTATCGGGAGCTTCACCGGAGGGTTTGGAAAGTTTTAGAATAGTCAGCTATGGACTCCCGATGAAGGTGGAGGTGATGAAGTAGCTGGAGAAGTAAAATGGCGCTTCCCGCGCACACCCCGATCGTAGAAAATCACGGGCGTTGACCTAAATCGCGGAGCAGGCCCTTAAATACAGAGGCTGTAAAAGAAGAGCGCACGATTAGTGGTGCACGACTAGTGGTCCTGCACACTGTTGGTCGATGATCGTACACCATTTACAATTAAACCTGCAACCTGGATAGAAACATCAACAGATATACGCACGATTAGCGGCGCACGACCGGTGGTCGTGCGCACTGAATCCTCTGATCGTGTGATTGGCTAGGACAGATTTGCAGAAAGCAAGGGGTAAACACGCACGAGCAGTGGCACACAACCAGTGGTCGTGCGCACTACGTCTAGTGCTCGTGCGATTACCCGGGCAGAATTATCAAAAAGGGAATGTAGTGCACAAGATCGGTGGCTCACAACCAGTGGTCGTGCGCAGTAAGTCCAATGGTCGTGCCTAGTGTTCCTGTATCGTCGGGGTCTCCCGTGCGGTTCCGGAGAATGCACACGAACCCTGCACCAGCAGAAGAGTCTCATAGGCCATAAAAAGTGCACACCACATTCTCAAGAGACAGCTAAAGAACAACAAAAACACAAAAACAAATGAAGCACACAAAAATGGGCCTAAAGTGCACTTAATCATGAAATAGGCACGTAAACAAATATAATCAATTATGGCTCTCAAGTGCAGTGCTAAGATGATAAAACTGGCCCAAATAAGTCCAAAAATCAGTGTAAAATTTGTACTCATCATACCCTCAGACTTAACCATTTGCACGTCCCGAGCAAATCATCACTCCGTGAACTAGAAAATTGCTAGCTAGCTGAGAAATTTGAAAAAAGAAAGTAAGATGAGAAATCAAATACATCATAGGCATAGAAGATATAATAGAAAACCTTTTTAATTATAGTACGTAGTTTAAACTATTCGACGGGCATAAATAAATATTGTATTTGCTCAAAATTAGAATTCTGGAGAATCTTGTGATCATGTGTAGGAAGAAAGTAGGAAGGCCACTAAGGTGAGCATTGCCAAAGATCGGATCTCGGGATCACCTCCAAAGATATCCATCAATATCAGGGACCATATGCTTGCACGTCCACACTCTCTCCACGGTGCGTGTTAGACTCAAGCGTGAATCAGTAGGACTTGTAGGAGAGAATGGGGCTTAGGCGAAGGTTTGGTAGTCAATGATAAACATGAAGGGTACACACAACCAAAGTGAGCGGACAAAAACCTAAACCAATACAGCCACTTAGAAATGTACGTGTAACACACTCCCAGACTTAGCTTGAAAACCGAGCGTGTACACGACCTAACCCGACCAAAATCAAAAAATAGGATGGGGATATAAATCTCATAGCAATTCTTTCAGATTTTTTTTCGCTTTTCTTCATTTTTTTTTCATCGTTTGCAATCCCCAAACGTAGCAATCAAAAAGTTTACGAATTCAGCACCACATTACACGATTTCCACATATCACAACATCATCAAAATAGTAAATTTAAACAAGCTCAAATATTTGATTGTGATGGTGGGTTTAGCTTCAAGCTTTGGTGAATGTGAGTGGAGCTGGATCAAAGAAGGGGTAGACACAAATTTTGCATGCAACAGTCAACGGGTAGGAAAGGCTAAACAAGGCTCAAACTAGCCATAATGATGGCCTACGTCATGCTCACTTTTGACTAACCAGGCACAAATGCTTCAAGATTAGCTTAGGGCAAGTTCTTAGCAACCGAGAAAGATTATCCTTCCTCCCGACTCGAGCAATACGAGTCTAGTGGCGGCTACACACATTCCTACATTATCGTTCGATTACTCCAGATTAAAATTTTTGAGTAGTACAAACAATATTTACATCTGCAGAAAAATATAAATCGACGAGCATAAAGAAAAATTAAATCTATATTAGTTCTACACAAACCATGAGTACTTCATTAGTAGCACTGCAAGAGTATCGAACTACTCTATCCTGAAATCCGAAGCCAGCACCACTATTTTAAAGTTTACACAAAAATAATACATTTGACTCGAGCTGTGCGCGTGGATAAGAGCGCACACGTGTGGGTGATTCAGTGTGTGCGACAAAGATCATGAAATAACTAAACAAGAGACTGGTATGCAACAAAATGTGTTGTGTAGTGACCACAGGCATGTTCTCCCCCCAGACTTAAATTCAACAACTAGTAAAAATGAGCATTCCAAATATGAAAAAGAGCTAGGGTAAGAAGTACCTATGCTCAAAATCGAGCATACCGGTCGTGCGACGAGATGTCCAGGTGCGACCAAGCTGCCGCACCTCAAAACTTCCTACACCTGCGATTGAAATATGCACGTAAAACAAAATATGGACATATATATATATATATATAAAGAACTCAAAACACAGCACAGTACCAAATGGTCCAACTTGGGTTGTCTCCCGAAAGCCCTTTTGTTTACCGTCCTTAAGGTAGAACAAATACCTGTATTAGCAGTTATAATAAACAGTTCTTTTCAGTAGAAAAAGGAAGAAATAAAAACAGAGCAAACCAGCATTCCATAAGCAGCAAGAAAATAGAAAGAGGAGGGTAAGTTGAATGATGGTGTTGCAATCAGCTATAAATAGATTTCTGGTAAGTCTCTCCGGTGGGGTGCAAGAGGACAGCAGATTGTTTTTTTGCATTGGGGGTAGGGGTTTTCCCTTTACTTTGATTGCACTCTTTCTCGCATCGGAAGGCAGCGTAGCGCTCGTCGCGTAAACAGTTTGACTCTTTCAATTTCTCCACCGTGGGAGACTTCCAATGGATGTAGGCTGTGGGTTTTCCTGTTTTCATGGTTTGTGGTGTCCTGTCTGACACCATTACCGCGACCAGATCTGCCCAAGCTACAGATCGCTTAACAGAGTTATCAGCCGAATAATACTCGGTTCGCCATGCTCAAAAACATAGTTGGCTGAAGTAGAAAGGCAGCCGTGGCTTTGGCGCACTCGATCTCTTCTTTGACCAATAGCTCTTTATTCTCATCTATCTCCTGGGAGAGTCCTTTCTTGTCTTCTCTTCTAGATGTGCTTCTTCCAATATTGGGAGTCCCTGAATATATCTTGGTATCTGTGACACTCAGAAAATTATTATTTTGGATAGGAGAGGAATGTATGGATGTGTTATCGAGGGTGGAATCTTCGGTTGGCCAAGTGATGCGGCCTTTGGAAAAGTCGAGGGATGCGACACTGGCCATCAGGAATAGGACTCCTAATATAAGAATAGAGTTATTTTCCCTTGGTCCCAAAACCTGGAAGTCAGTGGTTATACTTTTTCCGTTGACATCGATTTCGACATTCCCGAACACCTCCCTCGGTGTCAACCAAATTTCCATTCGCTAAGATAAGCGACTTCCGATTTTCAATGTCAACTTGTAGGTGCATCTTCGCAACATTTTGCAAAGTGAGGATGTTGCTGGACGCCCCGGAGTCGCATAATGCTGGGGTTTCGACGTTGTTTATTTTACAATTGATGACGAGTTCGTTGCGGTTTCCCAAATTTTCCTCCCCAAGTCTTTTACCTTGTTCATGGGGGTTCTTTTCGGTGTTACTAGGCAAGGTGCCTTGGGTGCGCTTGGAAACCACTTGGGCCAATTGGCCCAATTGTGCCTCCAGTTTGCGCATCGAGGCGGCTTGATTTGTCATGTTGGTTTGGGAAATTTCAACGAATTTCTCGAACATCTCTTCCAAAGAACTTTTTTTAACGACAGGGGGGGGGGGGCTTGGGAATAATTCGGTTGAGGCGGCCGCGGTTGGCTTCCGAAGGCATACACATCGTTTTGATGCTGCCCCAGTTGCCATCTTTGGCCAGATGTGTTTGGATTCCAAGAAATGTTGGGGTGGTTTCTCACCCCCGGGTTGTATGTGTTCCCGTAAGGCACTCCCCTATTTTGATTGGCTACAAAATTAACTGACTCATTCAGAAAAGAAGATTATGTCTGGTACCTCAACTCCTAAGCATTCGAAGCTGTGGTGGTCAGTGCTTCCGCACCCTTGGCATGAGATTGCCATCACTAGGCGGCGGCAGCGGGCTTGGGGATATCCACGGTAAATACTCCACTTGTGCTTCGTGGGAAGTTTCTTCCAGCGGTCCAGTAAGCGCTGTGGGTGGTGGTGTCTTGTAAGATTCTCAGAGCATCATCCGGAGCAAGGTTCATGATTGTTCCTCCAGAGGCGAGGCATCGATCATGGCTCGGTGGTGGGGATCAATAGCGAAGTAGAAACTTTCGACGAGGTTCCACGTTTTGAATCAATGATTAGAGCACTTCCTCAGCAGCTCGTTGAAATGCTCCCAAACTTCGGCTAAACTTTCTTGATCGGCTTAGCGGAAGTTGGCTATTGCACGCCTCATGCTCACGATCCGATCTACTGGATGGAACTTAGCTAGGAATTTTGTGGTCAAAGTCTCCCAGGTGGTGGCTATTCCAGGTGGGAGGGAGTGAAGCCATGTCTTGACTTCGTCCCTTAATGAAAAAGGGAAGAGGTGGAGCTTGACTGTTTCGTCTGAGATTCCAGCGTAGCAGAATGTGGCGAAAATTTCGGAGAATTCTGCAAGGTGAAGACGGGCGTCTTCAGTGGCCATTCCGGAGAACTGAGCATTATTCTGAATGATATAAAGGATAGCTGGTTTAATCTCGAACTATTGGTTGGTGATAGCAGGTCCGAAACAGGGGTATATGCTCCCGACAGTAGGTGTAGTATAATCCCTCATGGTGCGGACCTGAGGATGGTTCACTTCATTTTCGTCACCATTTCTGTCGCCATGAGGTATCCCTCCATCTCGGTTGCCTACATCAATATTCAGCTGGTCTCCCATTGGGGCAAAAGTGATGGCTGCGGCGCGTCTTCGCACTAGGATAGTACGTTCGATCTCTGGTTCGTATGCGACAAGATCTCTTGTGGCTTGACCCTGCATTCACTGCGGCAAACACAATACATGTAAACAGCAGTCAAAAACACTAACTCTTATAACAATATTTTCAGTCATCCTGAGTAGCTCTATAGTTGCATTCCCCAGCAACGGCGCCAAAAACTTGATGTGTGTAAATCGGCAAGTGCACCGGTCACAAAAGTAATAAAGTTTGGGAATAAATCCCCGAGTGTTGGTCTCTTGAGGAATGCAATTAGCATAGAGCGGCAATAGTTCAAAAAATATTGTTATGAGGGCTATACTTAGAAAAAGAGTAAAAAGGGGACTTGAGAGATTGTGGTTGTTTCATCTAATAAACTAATTAAAGCTATGCGGGTCGAAGGCACCGCTTCGCAAGGTGAGGTGAGTGTATCGGCCGCGATGCCGAACTTCGGTTGGGCGAGTGGCCGGAAAGCTAATGGGTGGAAGTGTTCTAATTCGGAGTGCAATCAGGTGAAGCAAGGGTATGGAGTGGATGTGGAGTGGGCGAGTGGCCGGAAAGCTAATGGGCAGAGCGCACGATCATTGGTGCACGACCAGTGGTCATGCGCACTGTAGGTCGATGATCGTGCGCTATTTCCAATTAAACCTGCTAACCTGGATAGAAACATCAGCAGATATGCGCACGATTAGTGGCGCACGACCGGTGGTCGTGCGCACTGAATCCACTAATCGTGCGATTGGATAGGACAGATTTGCAGAAAGCAAGGGGTAAACGCGCACGAGCAGTGGCGCACGACCAGTGGTCGTGCGCACTACGGCCAGTGCTCGTGCGATTACCTGGGCAGAATTAGGAAAAAGGATAATGTAATGTGCACGATCGGTGGTGCATGACCAGTGGTCGTACGCAGTAAGTCCAGTAGTCGTGCGCAGTGTTCCTGTATCGTCGGGGTTCTCCCGAGCGGTTCCGGAGCACGCACACGAACCCTGCACCAGTAAAAGAGGTAGATAGGCCACCAAAAGTGCACACCACATTCTCAAGACACTGCTAAAGAACAACAAAAACACAGAAATAAATAAAGCACACAGAAACGGACCTAAAGTGCACTTATTCATGAAATAGTCACGCAAACAAATATAAGCAGTTATGGATCTCAAGTGCAGTGCTAAGACGATAAAATGGCCCAGATGAGGCCAAAAAATAGTGTAAAATTTGGACTCATCATCTAGCTAAATCACCTAGAGGGGGATGAATGAGTGAGTTCTGCTTATTTTTTCGGAATAAAAATTGAACGAACGATGCATAGAAAATAAGCAAGCATTCATAGATGACACCAAGAATTATAGTGGTTCCCCAACCTTGTGAACATCCACTTTCCACCTCACCAATCTAGCAATGCACTAGACTCGGCTACTCTACTATCTCGGATTGAAAACAATCCTACCACTCTGAGCAACGACCCTACAACTCGGAGTAAAAACTCCTACAACTCGAAGAAGAATATCCTACAACTCGATACTGAAACGTGATCTACACTCGGAAGAAAAACTTCCCACAAAACCCGAAGAAAAAATCTCCAACAAGAGTTGAAATAGATATATAATAACATTAAAATAAACTTCACTTCAGATCTGAGAACTTAAAATTTCTTCCTTCTTGAAAGTTGAAACTCTATCATGTGTTGATCGAGAAAGACTGCCAAAATCACTAGATCTAAAACTCTTAAGATTAACACGATCAAGAAAGAGATTTGTAGAAGTTGAACCCCATGATTTGTTGATCAATTCTTGTTTTGAACTTCTTTCATCGGAGAAGAGCAGCGGTGAGAATGACGACGAGGAGCGGCAACTTTCCCGATTTAGAATGAAAGGACGATTCAAAAAGTTAT
The DNA here is from genome assembly GCA_039583875.1 of Platanthera guangdongensis. NCBI lineage: Eukaryota > Viridiplantae > Streptophyta > Magnoliopsida > Asparagales > Orchidaceae > Platanthera > Platanthera guangdongensis. Next base: position 130,686,148 of record CM077162.1, on the reverse strand, counting down.
TTTCTCCTGTTAGGGTGTTGGAACCTTAGTTCTGATTTGGTTCAGGATCACTATTAGGAATATTAGATTGACCCAAAATGTATATTCATGGGTCATAGGATTATTTCCAGGTTTGGTCATTCAGAAAAATTCCAGAGAAGTTCAGATTTGAAGTTCAGAAAATTGCTGGAAGAAAATCTCTGAACTCAGTTCAACAATCTCTGAGCGGAGATCAATGATCTCTGAGCTCAGCTCAAAGAAAACTGTAAAACTCAGATGCAGTTCAAAATCTCTGAATTCAGCTCAACGATCTCCGAGCTGAGTTCAACGATCTCCGAACCCAGTTTGAAGAAGCTTTAAAATTTAGTTTGGCGACTTCCTGTGCCGTTTTTCAGACCTTCTTATTTACAGCTGGCATATTTAATTAAGGCTTAACTGCAGGCATTTATAGCTCTCAGATTTAATGTTATATATTCTTATCAAATATTGATGTTTGAATGACAGTTTAAAATATGGCGTATTACAGAGATTAAATGCCAATTGATTTCTCAAGACAGATTCCATTCTCGGGAATTGATTTAGCTATTCCAAGATAGAAAGAATTCAAAAGTTTGAATTCTTCATGCATTAAATATACAGATATTATATCTTACCGATAAAATAAGAAGAGTAATACATCACTCGACAGAATAGAAGAGATAGAGAATATTCAAGAAGGCTTTTTCTGTCAGCTAAGAAGAACTTAGCTTTAAGGTTTCTTACAGCAAATCAACATCATCTTCTTCATTTTCTCCTGGCTTTAAAGAGACAATCAATTCATATCAGTCTAAAAGCTTGTTGGAGAGCAACATCAACTTGAAGGCCTAAACCCTGGACAAAGCTTCCATCTTCCTGAGTCTACTCAATATCTCAGGGGGAGCTTTGGCATCATCAAATCCATATAGTCTTCTCATTGTGTTTGAGAAAGAGAAGACTGTCATCTATTTTTATTTAACCTCTTTTGTACATGGTTATTACTCCCTTCAAAAGTGAACTCCTTGGTGATATGGAACCTGATCAAAAACCTATTGGTTTTTAGGCACCTGATCAAAAGCCTGAAGGGTTTCTAGATCTACCTGAAGTAGATCTTGTGGTGATAGGGCACCAGATCAAAAACCTAAGTGGATTCCTACCAGGGTGGTAGAAGAGTGGATGTACCCAGATTTGGGGAACCATTATTATTTCTTGTGTCATCTACGTGCTTGCTTTTCCTTCTTTATCTTTGTGTTGTGACTTTTTACATTAATTCTAGTTTAGAAGAAAGTTAAGATCTATCCCCTTCTTCTTTCATAGGGTTAGTCGAAATTGATAAGACCTTTTATAGGACAAGCCTAACGGTCATAATCATAAATGACTAAACACATCGACCAATAAGAATCGAGATTAAATTTGAACTCATTCCCGTCTGGACTTAACAAAATTTACGAAAAATTTCCTGCATTTCTCGAGTGTTTTATAAACTACTCGAGTAATCACTTCTGTTCCCGAGAAGAGGGATTTAAGGTTCTCGAGAACAAGACTTAGAGAAATTTCGGAAGTGATTTCTAACTTCTCGAGAAGTGACTTCTACTACTCGAGAACTATAGTAAAACTTCTTGAGAACTACCATGACTTCTCGAGAACAAGACTTCTTCTCGAAACTAAATTTCTTCTTACTCGAGTATTGGCTTCTATTACTGAAGACATAGATAAGTAGTACTCGAGTACTCCATGGCGTACTCGAGTATTCGACTAAGCCTTCTCGAGAATGATTTTTATTACTCGAGAACTGTACTTAGTATACTCGAGAATTCATTCTAGCATTACTCGAGTACAATATATACTACTCGAGTAATGGACAAGGAAAATTTTACTTTCTCAAAATTATTTTCTTCAAGGTATACAACAATTATTCTTTCTTTCATTGCTTTAGTACTTGACAATGCAGTGTGTCCTAATAGAGAGGCTACACATGAGTCAACACCATGAATCACACAATGATGGATTACATTGTATGGTCCTATGTTTGGTGACTCATTATAGACTAACATTGGTCTACACTTGAGAATTATAACCTGCAAGGACATTTAAACAAACACCATCAAATACAACTACAATTCACCTTAGTTTTAGGGGGACTTCTACAAATCAAGGTTAATGTCGTAACAAAACCCAACAATCTCCTCTATTTGAAGAAGTCAGAACGCCATATACTAAGTTGAATTGCATAGGAAAAAATGTAGAGTGAGTAAAAAAGAATGCATTGCCTTACTTTTCTTAAGTGGATACCGATGCATTTCTCCCCCTTTCTGACAACTTCATGTAGCCTTGCATTTTTCTCCTCCCTTTTATTTTCATCTCTCTCTTATAGAATACTCGAGTAATAACTTCTGTTCCCGAGAAGAGGGATGTAAGGTTCTCGAGAACAAGACATAGAAAAATTTCGGAAGTGATTTCTGACTTCTCGAGAATCGACTTCTACTACTCGAGAACTATAGTAAGACTTCTCGAGAACTACCATGACCTCTCGAGAACAAGACTTCTTCTCGAAACTAAAGTTCTTCTTACTCTTGTACTAGTTTCTATTACTCAAGACATAGATAAGTAGTACTCAAGTACTCCATGGCTTACTCGAGTATTGAAATAAGCCTTCTCGAGAATGATTTCTATTACTCGAGAATTGTAATAATTATACTCAAGAATTGTACTTATTACACTCGAGAATTCATTCCAGCATTACTCGAGTACAATATATACTACTCGAGTAATGGACTAGGAAAATTTTACCCACTCAAAATTATTTTCTTCAAGATATACAACAACTATTCTTTCTTCGATTGATTTTGTACGTGAGAATGAAGTGTGTCCCAACATAGAGATCACACATGAGTCAACACCATAGATCACACAATGAGTGATTACATTGTATGGTCCTATGTTTGGCTACACATTGTAGACAAACATTGGTCTACACTTGGCAATTATAACCTGCAAGCACATCTTTACAAACACCATCAAATACAACTAGAATTCACCTTGGTTTTAGGGGGACTTCTTTAAATCAAGATTATTATGGTAACAAAACCCAGCAATCTCCCCCTATTTGAAGAAGTCAGAACCACATATACTAAGTTGAATTGCATAGGAAAAAATGTAAAGTGAATTAAAAAGAATGCATTGCCTTACTTTTCTTAAGGGGATACCGATGCATTTCTCCCCTTTTCTGACAGCTTCATTCAACCCTTCATTTTTCTCCTCCCTTTAATTTTCAACTCTCTCTATCCCCCTTTCTGACATCTTTAATCAGGGACAGGGCAGAAGAGTCAATCATGGCATCTTATTCATTGAGAGCTCAATCACCTTGATGAATTGTAAATATACCTATTTTTATGTACATTAAATAAGTCATTTTAGTTTATTTTTGTTATTTTTGTTTTATATTTCTTTAATAAATTGCTTCTTTTTTTGTAAATATTTCTAACTTAAATTTATTTCTGTTTCCTGAAAGTTTCAGGAAAAATGCCAAAAATTGTCAAGTCACGCCCATGACAAATTGCTCACGCCCGTGACCAGGGCGTGACAATGCAAAAACCGTGAAATCAGCAATTTTCGAGAAGAAAAGCTTGACACGCCTGAGGTCACGCCCGTGTCACCATACACGGGGCGTGACCCAACCCGTGTCCACCCGCTCGACGTTTTCAGCTCAACGTTCGTCGACCCCTCGACACGCCTAGAGTCACGCCCGTGACCTAGGGTGTGACACCTCTTCACGCTCGACGATTTTCAACTCGACATTTTCCGCTCGACGTTTGTCGAGTGTCGACACCAACCGACACGCCCAGAGTCACGCCCGTGACCTGGGGCGTGACTTCTCCACCTAGCTGACAAGATCCGCGGGACGACTTTCGGCGCAGCCCGCGCCCAGATCCACCTTCTTGACACGCCCAGCGTCACGCCCGTGACTTGGGGCGTGACCACTGCGTGACCGACACGTGTCCAGCCCGAAGTCAAATTTCCAGTCACATCGCCGGCCGCCATCATGAATAGTGTCGACATGCCCCCTGACACACCCGTATCATAGGGCGTGTACTTGCAAATTTTCCCCTATAAATACTAGTGTTCTGCTTGAGTTCCTGTTCCCCTTTTTGAACCATTTTGCCTTAGGGAGGTGCTGCCTAGATGTATTCCAATGATATGTAGGGGAAATTTCTCCCCCTCTCCTTAGTTTTTGTTTTCGTTCTTTTGTAACTCTTTTTTTCAGCTTAATGAAATGTTAAATTTTTATCTCCCTATGTTATGCTGGAATGGATCTAAGCCCCTCTTTATGCAATCTTATTTATGCTTTGTTTTAACTTTATTTTCGTTCTTTTAAAATGCGTGTGTGTGTATGAGGTTAGAGTTTTACTTTTATGTTTTCATAAGTTCTTTTTACTTAGTTTAGTTTAGTTTTAGGATTCCTTTTTTGTACTCTCTATTTTCATTCTTATAAAACTATAAAAACGCTTATAAGAGTGGTTTTTAATTTATTTTAAATTAGGCTCTTTAGGATTGTAAAACTTTTTGTTCTCTTTTAGTCTTATTTCCACTTTTTAGGCGTTTCTATGAAATTATAAGAATGAAAACATAATCGTTTTAATTTTTCAAGCATTTTCATTTCTGCTTTTATTTTAAAAACTTTTTGCTCTTTTAATTTTTTCGCTCTCTTTTTATGCATTTCTACCGCATTCTAGCGGTAGAAATTTATTTGTTTTAATTTTTCGGGTATTTCATTTTGCGTTTATGTGCAAACCTTTTTGCCCGGTTAATTTTTATTTCAACTTTTTATGCATTTCTACCGCATTCTAGTGGTAGAAATGTTGTTATTTTAATTTTTCGTCAACTTAGTTTTTCTTAATTTTTTTGCTCATATGTGTGTGCGCATTTATTTCCGCCTACTCGTTAAGAGTTAAATGGCTCTTTGCTTTATTTCAATTCAGTAGAGTGCGTGTGTTTTCATTTATGTCGAGTGTTTGAGTCTTACTTTCTGTAGAGTGAGTGAGTTTGTAATTTTCTTTATTTCCCCTACTCATTTGAGTAGGATTTGTGTGTGTGTGTTTTACTTTATGTCGAGAGAGTGTCTGCGTGAGTTTTACTTTATGTACAGTGCGTGCGTGTGTTGCATTTATTTAGTCCTACTAGTTTGAGTAGGACCCGCTTTCTTTCTCCCGCCCACGCATTTGCGTCGGGACTCGCAATTTACAGCTTTCTTTAGTCCTACTCGTTTGAGTAGGACTTGCAATTTACTGCTTTATTTACTGCTTTATTTTACTGCTTTCATTTTCAGCTTTCATTACTACTTTCTTTATTTCTTTCCCCGCAAGCCGTCCCCATTCCGATGAGTGGCTAATCATTCTTAGCCCTCGGTATCGAAGAGCATTGGGACAGATAAAATAGCTTAAAATAATTAAAGGTCATATTTTTCTAATTAATTAACTGTACTTAAGGTTTGCCCGGGGTAAACGACGCGTAGGACCACATAATCGATGTGTGGGCCCTATTTCCGTAGTCCATATGCTAGCTAGTCGAGAGCCGTGCATATGGACCGATCACCCCTTGGCAAAGAGAGTTCCGCACTAACCCTCGAGAGAGGAGGCGTGCCAACTCTACCGGATTGGGTTCCCCACCCAATAGCGGGTTTCTTTGCGTAATGCGGGCGTTAAGAGGAATCCTTCGTCGGACTAACGTTCGGTCGAATAGTCTTAGCGTTCAGGTGAGCGATAGCCCTATAGCTAGGTGAGCTCATTCTAGTGGAACCTCCACGGCCAAGTCTCCGCCTTAATTAATTAGAACTTTAGGAGCTCTTTTTATTTAAAGTCTATTTTAGTTCAATTGTTTTTTCAGTGCCATCGAGCTAAGCTCTTCATCGGCACCACCTTATTGCTTTCTTTTTTTGCTTTCATTTTCTTTCTGGCATTTTCTGTATTTATATTATATATAAAATAACCCGACAAGTTAATTATCGGTAAAAAAATAGTCCCCTCCAGGTAAGAGTAGAAATAATCGAACCGACCCCGAGAACAATACGACCTCGATATTCCACCCGGAATATCCTGTACTACTCACGATAGGTGCACTTGCCTCTTTTCGTTAAAACTCGATCACACCTTTTTATATCCAAAATAAATAAATACGCGCGCCCCGTTTTCCAAATAATAAAACCACTTCCGCTTTACTTAAATAAAACCGCCCGGGGTGCCGCGCTTCATAATAATTTTTGGAGTTTTAACCCGTATCAAGTTTTTGGCGCCGTTGCCGGGGAAATTCGTGTCGTTATTTTTAATCCTCAATATCTATTAATTTTACACATATATATATAATTGGCCAATATAATAATAATATACTACTAAAAAAAACTTTAAAATAATAAAAAAAAAGAAAACTTAATTTGTTTTATTTATTTATCATATATTATTAGCTATAAAATATATTTTTTTAAAATGACGTCATTTTCAACTTAAAAAAAAAAGATAACAAAAAATTAAATAACTAAAAAACCCCAAAAACCTCTAAAAACTTGAAAACCTATAAAACTTAAAAATCAACAAACTCTAAAAAAGAAACTAAAAACTCTAAACACTAAAACTCTATAAAAAAATCTAAAACCTCAAAAAACTCTAAAACACTAAAACCCAAAAAAATGAAAAAAACTTAAAAAAAAAATTATTTTCATTCTTTTTATGAAAAAAAACAAAAACTACATAAAACTAAAAAAAAAATCTAAAAAATGAAAAAAAACTTAACACAAAAAAATTTATATTTTCATTAAAAAAAACAACACTAAAAACTAAAAATCTACTTAAAAACACAAAAACAAATACAATAATTTGATTTTAAAACAAAATAAAAAACCAAAAAAATAATGTATATTTTTTGACCCCCCCCCCCACCGCCCGCAAACATTTAGCCGAATTTTTCGTTTTTTGTTTTTTCTATTATTGTTTTGCTATTTTTCCTCTTATAATAATAATGCAGAGTTTTGACCCGGGCCTCCCGGACTCGTCTTTAGGGAAGCTTCTACCTTCTCTTTTTCTTTTTGTACTTATTATATTTTGTATATTATCTGTTCCGCATTCTTAGATTGCAACATTGGGGACAATGTTGTGTTTAAGTATGTGGGTGTTTTCCTATACTGCTTTTTGATTCTATACTCATCAAACATACAAAAAAAATTGCAAAACTTAAAACATAAACAAAAAAAAATTTCCTTGTTTTATATAATCAAAAAACTAAAAAATCATAAACCACAAACAAAAATCACAAATAAAATTCAAAACAAATTTTCATTTTACTTTGTAAATATTTTTTTCAAAAACTAAATCTCTTCCCCCCCCCCCCCCCCGTCTTCTTGTTCGTAAAAACTCACATTTTGCTTGCCCGCGACGGTCGACTCATCGAACCAACCACCTCAATAAGAGTTTGTTCGCGGGCTTCATTCGAGTTTTTACTTTGTACTTTTTTTTTGTAAAAATCTCTCTTTCCCCACTACCTTCTTTGTAAATAACACTTCTTTCTCTCCTCATTCTTGTAAATTACTTATCAAAAAACACTAAAACATCAAAAAAATTAGAAAAACCAAAAATTTATAAAAAAGATAATAACTCTAAAAATTCAACAAAAAAGATCATAATCACAAAAAAATACAAAAAATGATTAAAACTCTAACAAATCCAAAAAAAATATATGTTTTGTAACAAAATAATTCGAATATTCCATTTCTTAACCTTTTTTGCTTTCCAAAAATCTAGTTTCGAGTTAATTTATAATCGAATTTTAATTATTCTTTGCTTACTATTCATTTATTAATTAAAGTTCGATAGATTTAAGTGTCTGGGGCTAAGTTTTAAAGAATTTTTTATGTCTTATCCTTATAATAGGGAACTTATTTTTCACCACCACTTCTAATTTTATAAATAGAATCTCGTTTTTTATGTTAGAAAATAATATCCATGAATTTCAATTATTTCTACTCTTTGCTTTTAAAAACATTGGAACGTTCATTTTAAAAAGGTTGCTCTCAAAATTTTTTATTAAAATCTAGTTTTCTTTTTGAAAAAATAAACCCACTTCCATTTTTTTCATGTCTTACTTGACATGTTTACCCCTATCCCTTAAAAGATCTTATGTCAATGGGAATAACATTTCATTCCGAAAACATAGGCACCCAATATTTAAAAAGATTATATGTTATGGAGTAAGAGGATAAAATTCATTACTCCTATACATATACATTGGGTTATTTATTATTTATGAAAAATAAAAAAATTTATTATGTGTTAGGAAAATAAGATTTCATTTTCCTAACTATCCAAAAAGAAAAAAAATTGGAGGTTCGAGAAAAAATTGTCTCACCTCAATATTCAAGCCTTCTTCATAAACCACCAAACCACTTAGCATATTTCAATGATTCTAGAATTAATTTAAAATTTTTTGAGAGCATAATTTTTAAATTGCATTATTTCCTTTTAACTTCTTTTAAGCTAAAGTTTTTTATATAATTTCAATCCATCTTTGTTAAACTACCAAAATAAATTGTTGCTTTCTCTTTTATTTTATCTAGAAGTCTTTTTGAAACTCTTCCTCTATTCATAACATTTCATAAATTAGGATTTAATTCTTTAACCCTGGATGTTTATTTTGATCTTACTTTTAATTAATTCAAGCGGTAGCTAAACTGAGGATTTCTTTTATTCCTTATAAGTTCATCTCCAACTTTTGCTCTAGAATAACAAAAGCTTAAGTATAGGGGTATTTGATGAATTGTAAATATACCTATTTTTATGTACACTAAATAAGTCATTTTAGTTTATTTTTGTTATTTTTGTTTTATATTTCTTTAATAAATTGCTTCTTTTTTTGTAAATATTTCTAACTTAAATTTATTTCTGCTTCCTGAAATTTTCAGGAAAAATGCCAAAAATTGTCAAGTCACGCCCGTGAGAAATTGGTCACGCCCGTGACCAGGTCGTGACAATGCAAAAACCGTGAAATCAGCAATTTTCGAGAAGAAAAGCTTGACACGCCCGAGGTCACGCCCGTGTCACCAGACACGGGGCGTGACCCAACCCGTGTCCACCCGCTCGACGTTTTCAGCTCAACGTTCGTCGACCCCTCGACACGCCTAGAGTCACGCCCGTGACCTAGGGCGTGACACCTCTTCCCGCTCGACGATTTTCAACTCGACATTTTCCGCTCGATGTTTGTCGAGTGTCGACACCAACCGACACGCCCAGAGTCACGCCCGTGACCTGGGGCATGACTTCTCCACCTGGCTGACAAGACCCGCGGGATGACTTTCAGCGCAGCCCGCGCCCAAATCCACCTTCTTGACACGCCCAGCGTCACGCCCGTGACCTGGGGCGTGACCAATGCATGACCGACACGTGTTCAGCCCGAAGTCAAATTTCCAGTCACATTGTCGGCCGCCATCATGAATAGTGTGGATACGCCCCCTGACACGCCCGTGTCAGAGGGCGTGTGCTTGTAAATTTTCCCCTATAAATACCAGTGTTCTGCTTGAGTTCCTGTTCCCCTTTTTGAACCATTTTGCCTTAGGGAGGTGCTGCCTAGATGTATTCCAATGCTATGTAACGGAAATTTCTCCCCCTCGCCTTAGTTTTTGTTTTCGTTCTTTTGTAACTCTTTTTTTCAGCTTAATGAAATGTTAAATTTTTATCTCCCTATGTTATGTTGGAATGGATCTATGCCCATCTTTATGCAATCTTATTTATTCTTTGTTTTAACTTTATATTCGTTCTTTTAAAATGTGTGTGTGTGTATGAGGTTAGAGTTTTACTTTTATGTTTTCATAAGTTCTGTTTACTTAGGTTAGTTTAGTTTTAGGATTCCTTTTTTGTACTCTCTATTTTCATTCTTATAAAACTATAAAAATGCTTATAAGAGTGGTTTTTAATTTCTTTTAAATTAGGCTCTTTAGGATTGTAAAACTTTTCGTTCTCTTTTAGTCTTATTTCGACTTTTTAGGCGTTTCTATAAAATTATAAGAATGAAAACATAATCGTTTTAATTTTTCAAGCATTTTCATTTCTGCTTTTATTTTAAAAACTTTTTGCTCTTTTAATTTTTTCGCTCTCTTTTTATGCATTTCTACCGCATTCTAGCGGTAGAAATGTATTTGTTTTAATTTTTCGAGCATTTCATTTTGCGTTTATTTCAAACCTTTTTGCCCGGTTAATTTTTATTTCAACTTTTTATGCATTTCTACCGCATTCTAGCGGTAGAAATGTTGTTATTTAAATTTTTCGTCAACTTAGTATTTCTTAATTTTTTCGCTCATATGTGTGTGCGCATTTATTTCTGCCTACTCGTTAAGAGTTAAATGGCGCTTTGCTTTATTTCAATTCAGTAGAGTGCGTGTGTTTTCATTTATGTCAAGTGTGTGAGTCTTACTTTCTATAGAGTGAGTGAGTTTGTAATTTTCTTTATTTCCTCTACTCATTTGAGTAGGATTTGTGTGTGTGTGTGTTTTTCTTTATGTCGAGAGAGTGTGTGCGTGAGTTTTACTTTATGTAGAGTGCGTGCGTGTGTTGCATTTATTTAGTCCTACTCATTTGAGTAGGACCCGCTTTCTTTCTCCCACCCACGCATTTGCGTCGGGACTCGCAATTTACAGCTTTCTTCAGTCCTACTCATTTGAGTGGAACTTGCAATTTACTGCTTTATTTACTGCTTTATTTTGCTGCTTTCATTTTCATCTTTGTTTACTGCTTTCTTTATTGCTTTCCTCGCAAGCCGTCCTCACTCCGATGAGTGGCTAATCGTTCTTATCCCTCGGTATCGAAGAGCATTAGGACAGATAAAATAGCTTAAAATAATTAAAGGTCGTATTTTTCTAATTAATTAACAGTACTTAAGGTTTGCCCGGGGTAAACGACGAGTAGGACCACATAATCGATGTGTGGGGCCCTATTTCCATAGTCTACATACTAGCTAGTCGAGAGGTCGTGCATATGGACCGATCACCCCTTGGCAAAGAGAGTTCCGCACTAACCCTCGAGAGAGGAGGCACGCCAACTCTACCGTATTGGGTTCCCCACCCAATAGCGGGGTTCTTAGCGTAATGCGGGCGTTAAGAGGAATCCTTCGTCGGACTAACGTTTGGTCGAATAGTCTTAGCGTTCAGGTGAGCGATAGCCCTATAGTAAGGTGAGCTCATTCTAGTGGAACCTCCACGGCCAAGTCTCCGCTTTAATTAATTAGAAATTTAGGAGCTCTTTTTATTTAAGTCTATTTTAGTTCAATTGTTTTTTCAGTGCCATCGAGCTAAGATCTTCATCGGCACAACCTTATTGCTTTCTTTTTTTGCTTTCATTTTCTTTCTGTCATTTTCTGTATTTATATTATATATAAAATAACCCGACAAGTTAATTATCGGTAAAATAATAGTCCCCTCCAGGGAAGAGTAGAAATAATCGAACCGACCCCGAGAACAATACGACCTCGATATTCCACCCAGAATATCCTGTATTACTCATGATAGGTGCACTTGTCTCCTTTCGTTAAAACTCGATCACACCTTTTTATATCCAAAATAAATAAATACGCGTGCCCTGTTTTCCAAATAATAAAACCACTTCCGCTTTACTTAAATAAAACCGCCCGGGGCGCCGCGCTTCATAATAATTTTTGGAGTTTTAACCCGCATCACACCTCTGTGGTCTTTTTGGAGAGGGTTTTCAGCTAGAAGATCCCCCTCAACCAATTCAGGAGAAACCCTTCTTCAGTTGCTTTGTTGTCAAAATTTCAACAGCACAAATTAAATTTTCTAATTTCAAGAGATTTCCCGGAACTTCTTCTTGTCCATTTGCCAGGTAGGAGGTTTTGTTGGCCTATGGACATACCTACATCCACAAGTTTAGAATCCCTTAGGAACCCAAACATGTTTGGGTCCTAGGTTTCTGGTAAGCATACTCCTCCTACGTGAGTTAACACTGTGAGTGGTCTTTCTCACATTATCAACTTGAGGAGTTACATAATTTCTGGAGTTAAACCAGCAGTCTATAGTAAAGTGACCAACTTTGCCGCAGCACCAACAGTAAAATCTGTTGTATCTTTGTATGATGTTCTCCTGCTTGACCTTTTGAGAGTGTGGTCTAGTAGGGGCAGCAGTCTTGGAGGTAGATGCTTTGTGGTGATGGAAATCACATGACTACTTCTCCATAATAGTCTTTTCCACAACAGGTATTTCTTTTGGAGCTTTCTTGATGTTACGACCATGACTATAAGGGCCATAGTTCTGAAGAGTGATGTTCTCAAAAGGTGCCTTAAAGACACTCTCACCAATGTTTTAGGGACGGGTTCATCCGTTGTACCGAGATTTGGGCTCTACATAAGTAGGCCTAACAAAGTGACTATAGGATGAGTAAAGATCAAACTCGGTCGTTGGAAGATAACTTTTTTACATGGAGTTTATTCTTTAGGAGCATTCCCCTTCTCCTTGGCTAGACATTCTAGGCAGCCTTATTTCTCCTTTGGGCTTTATTGGAACATCCCAAATCACACTAGGCCTCTCATGCATGTTTTTGAGTCAGGAGAGCTGACTTGGGTTCTGGGGGAGTGCTGACAACTAGGCAGAACATGTGAATGGGAGGAGAAATCTGTCAAGTAAGGACACAGGTAGAGACAGGGGCATGTCCCTACTCGTGTGGGAGTGGCCAGCTCTTGAGTCAATGACTCGAGTATGTAAAGAGAAGGACACAGGTAGTGACATGGGCATGTCACTACCCGTGTGAAGTGAGATGGGTAGAGACACGGGCGTGTCCCTACCCGTTTGTGTGTCGAGTTGGACTCGACAAAGCGTGTCGAGACTGACGAAGTGTATCGAGATCGACGAACTGTATGATACGGGTAGAGACACGGGCGTGTCCCTACCCGTGTGTGTGTGTGTGTTTATGTCGAGTTGAACTCGATAGACTGTGTCGAGATGAACTCGACAGAGTATGTCGAGATTGACGAAATGTATAATATGGGTAGAGACACGGGCGTGTCCCTACCCATGTGTCGTTGTGTCGAGTTGAGTTTGTCATGATGTATCCAGAGAATGACATGGCCAGGGAACATGACCATATCATGTGGACACGGGTCGGTACACGGGCGTGTCCCTACCCGTGTCGAGTATTGAACGGACACTAAAACCGTCATTGACGCTTCGTCCAAGCAAGACACGAGTAAGGATACGGGCGTGTCCCTACCCGTGTCACTTTTCATATATAAGGGGAAGTGAAAACCCTAGCCGTTTTTATGCTCATTTCATCCCCTTTTTTCTGAGAGAAACTCCTGTTGAGAGAAGGAAGTTGCTGGAGCTAGTTCTAGAGGAGGAGATCCGCCACCGCCATCAAGGAGAAGATGCCGCCAAGAAGAGTTACACGATAAATGGCCGGAAATAGTGGAAATGCCGGAAATGAGGTGAGCTTCCTCCCCTCTCCCTTGGTGCTAGATCTGTAGATATCTTGGTGAGATGTCGACTCAAAAGAGTCTTGACTAGCGAGATGATGATTTCTCTAGGAAGAGGCAGTTCTAGGGCTTGTGCTCTAAGGCTAGTGGTCTCTTCAACCTCTCCGACCTTCTATGTGAAGATGGGGGATGATTTTGTGAAGAATCATGGCCTCATGAGGGTGAATAAGGGAGGAGGAATTTCTGTGTGATTTTGGAAGACCAACTTGAGGAGGGAGATGAACCGATGGCGTTCATTCCTCTTTAAGATGCGTGCAGAATCTGTGTTCTGCGCGTAGCGAGCTTCCTGTCCATTTTCAGGTGTGATATGTCCAGAACTGGGCTGTCGACTAAACATGAAAGTTGAAGCCCTTGAAAATACCTTTCCAACGAATGGTTGCGCTACTTCAGGCAAAGTTTGCAGCCATAGGAAATCCTGAACGAAATTGACATCCGACAAACATGCATGCAAAAATTATGTTCTGTGCGCAGCGAACTTCGAAGCCGATTTCAGATAAGATACCCTCAAATCTGGGTTGTGGGCTGAATATGAAAGTTGTAACCCATGTAAATAACTTTCCATCGAGGGGTTACACGTCTTCATCATATTCCTGTATTTTCGGGAATCTCCGTTTGAATTTGCTATCCAGATTTATTCTGCACTTAAATTCTGGGTTTTTATATAGTATGGATTTGGATTCGGTGGAATCAATGTTGCAAATTAACTCGAGAATTTTGCTGAACTATTTTATGTTAACCACCGTAGTGCTATGAATGATGAAGATTGCTAATTGAATTTCATATAACTGAATTGTGAAGCAAGCTTACTAAAACGAAATGACTTGTTAGAAATTGGTAGACTATTATATATGCACATTATGTTATATTATGTTAAAATCATTTGGAATGACACATAGAAGGATAAATTATGGCCATGAGTATGTTTGATGCTTGGAATGAAATTTAGTAGTCGAATATTTAGAGCGTAGTCTCCCTATGGGTAGTATTGTGGAAGGATGTTAGTGCGGTGTTTACCATCACTAGTTGGGTTAGTGTTGAGATGAGGTATAGACGGACGGTTGGGATTGGTCCTCGGTGTTCACGTCCCGGTGCTCCTACCGTTCCGAGTGGATGGTTGGGCTGTGTCCTCATGCTTACTTCTGAGGCCCCTTCCATACAACGGTGATGTGGAATTTGCATGTGGTGTGAGTCGACACGCGGTGTCGTAATCCTGGGTCAAGGATTGTGTGGCAGGTCTACGGGCTCGCCGATCGTCTCACCGATGGGAGTTGACAGTTAGAATTTGGGAAGTTGGGCTGTGTCCTCGGTGTTCACGTACTGGGGCCACTTCCATGCCAAGTGAACGGTTGGGTTATGTCCTCGCGCTTTCTTCTGAGGCCCCTTCCAGGTTACACAAGGTTAGTTCAGGCATGTGTTCTCGGTGCACATCTACCCAAGACCCCCACTAGGCCATAGTACGCATGGGCTCCGTTGTTGTGTTCTTAGCATTGAGGCGTACGGAGGCCTAGGTGAAGCAGTGTGGATGCCCGCCTAGTAGTAGAGATGTTCGCTCTACTGTCACCGCCTAGCCATGGCAGTTGATGCCGGAGAGGTTAGCTACCTGCTCGAATAGTGGCAACTATAGTCCGTGTCGACATAGCAATGGCATGTGTGTGATCATGGGTGAGTCATTGCATAACATACATACCATTTCATTACATTGCAGAACAAGATCCTCATCATATAAGCTTGTATGGGCATCCTTATAAGTTAAGTTACTTACCTGCTGTAGTTACATGTACTTGTTGAATTACTATTGCTCAAGTAGAACTGCTAGTTTATAATATTGTTATTCATGTACTATTACCACCTGCTTGTACCTGTTTTACTGTTTGTATATATTACCCTTGTTCCTTTCTCCGCCCGGTGCCGAGGAGTCGCCTGGGGTGCGGATGTGAAGCCACATAGTCTTTCTTACTAACGGTTGCTACGTCTTCCTTTTTAGGAGGTCACCCCGCAGGTAGAGCAGCCGCAGACTGTGCAGCAGGAAAACCAGGCTAGGATAACAGGGCCTGATATGACGGTACCGTCGCTACCATCAGTTACGGATGTGAGTGTTGAGCGACTCTGATGTAGCCCGTTTGGGGAAATTCATAGCTTTACTCTGATATTGTATAAGCATGTTTAGCTTCTCTTATTAGCTATATTTGGGCTATATACTTGGTGGATTCGACTTCTCTTTATTATATTTTGGTTGGGTTTTCATGTTTATAATGATATTGGTTATAACCGGCGGAATAGGCATCTTGTGGTACAGTTTAGCCCATTTACTGATGCTACCGCAAGGCAGCTGTTTTGTGCATAAGACCCCCCTTCGTGCCGTGTTTTGGGATCTGGGAGGTGGTGGGGGTCTTACAAATGATATCAGTTTGCCACGTTCCTCAACTAAAGAAGTCATTCAACAATAGTGCCACCCCCGCTCGATTAGTCTGTTTGGGGACAAACTGACTTAGCGGAAGCAGTGGTGTGTTCATATGTATTTCACACTAAGCTGTCCAACTTTGACCTCAAGATTAGCCAACCTGACCATAAGTTTGTGTTCTATATGTAGATTCCTGTTCATGTTGAGCCGATGGGGGGCACTCCTGCCCCTTCCATACCCATTCAGTTCCAACAATCTGAGTTGGGGCAGACGCTCACCGCCATCCTGGATTCCTTTAGGGCGCAGCAGCCTCTGGTGCAACAACAGGCTCCGAGCTCTAACTGGTTGATCACCTTTCGGGCCCTCTCCCCTCCCGCTTACCTCGGGACGGAGTCGGCCGTACTCACGGAAGAATGGCTTGACACGGTGTAGGAGTTGCTGGCAGGGATTCGTTGCCCAGCCTGAAAGAAATTGTACCTAATCACCTAGAGGGGGGGGGGGGGTGAATATGTGACTTAATCTTTTTAAACTTTTTAGGCAGAATTCAGATTATATCACAGAGTTATCACTAATTCTACACAGCAATCACAGCAATCAATCAAGCACACAGTGAACACATAGATTTATAGTGGTTCCCCAAGATTTGGGTACATCCACTTTCCCCCTTCGCCTATCTAGTAGTGTACTAGATTCAGTCAAACTCCTCCACTATCTCAGATCCTCATGTCTTACACTCAGAACCTCAACCAGGTTCCTACAGCTCAGGCCCAAGGCCCTACAACTCAGCTTCTTCGCAAAGCCTACACTCAGCTTCTTCACAAAGCCTACACTCAGCCACAACAGGCCTACACTCAGAGAATTAGATCTCCTACACTCAGGCACTCAGGCCCTACACTCAGCCTTTATAATTACAGGCTTACAACCCAGATCCCTAACGATCCTACAAGAAATATAAAATACAAAGTGTATATACCTACAACTCTGAATAGAGAGATGATTTGTTAGGTTCTTGATGAGTTCTTGAAAGAACTCTGCTGAGATCAACCTCACTTGGCTTTTCTTCAAAGCTTCTTGAATGTAGAACATAATAGGGCTGATCTTCTCTGCAGCTGATCCTTGATCTCTACAACTTAAGATTCAGAATAAAGTCTTAACCCTTCTTCTCAGCCTGGTTCCAACGGCTATCTTCTTGGATGGAGCTCTCTCTCTCCAACTACTTAGAACTTCACTTGAAAGTCTTCAATGAATTGCTTTTCAACAACTTTGATCATCTGTTTCTGTAGACAGTATAAACCTATATATAGGTCTTCTTCATGGTAACCGGCTGGTCCGGTTCCTAACTGATTTCTGACATCTCTGACAGGTGCAGCAGACCGGCTGGAATGGCAGCTGTCAAGTCATCCAGTCAGTTCTTGAAATAACTATAACTGTTTTAAAGTGTCGAGACAATCTGTCTTTAAGTGTCGACACTTATAGACCATGTGCCGACACATGTTGACTAAGTGTCGACACCAGCCCTCAAGGTGTCGACACAACTCCTTGTGTTGTAGAATTCACTTCTCGACACATCTTCTTCTTCATGTGTCGACACTGATATTGAGTGTCGACACAACTCCTTGTTCTTCAGTTTTTTGTTGAATTCTTGTAAGTGTCGACACAACTCCTTTGTGTCGACACATCTTCATGTGTTGAACTTGTTCAGTGTCGACACATCTTCTTGGTGTCGACACATGCCTTCAGTGTTGATACTTGCTGAGTTTCGACACAGCTCCTTGTGTCGACACATCTTCTTGTGTTGAGACTTTTGCTGAGTGTCGACACATCTTCTTTGTGTCGACACTTGTACTTAGAATATTGTTGAACTTTCCTAAGTGTCGACACATCTCCTTGTGTCGACACTTTCTTCAAGTGTTGAGTCTTATGCTGAGTGTCAACACATTCTTTCTTGTGTCGACACTTTCTTCAAGTGTTGACTCTTCTGCTGAGTGTCGACACATTCTTTATTATGTCGACACTTGTACTTAGACTCTGCTGACTTTTGCTGAGTGTCGACACAGCCTCCAAGTGTCGACACTTTCTGATGTAGACACAGTTCCTCTAGGTGTCGACACTACTGCTAAGTGTCGACACAGCTTCACTAGACTTTTCTTCATTTAGTGTCGACAAAGCTCCTTGTGTCGACACTTTCTGTCTGGTGTCGACTCCACATCCCTGGTGTCGACACAAGCACTCGAAGTGTCGACACTGCTTGCCTGGGTGTCGACACAAGTCTTCTTAAGTGTCGACACATTTCTTCTGGGTGTCGACACATGGACTTAGAATCTTTTCTACTTTCCCTGCAAATACTTAACCTGCACAAGGCAACTCAAAAATACATGAAATACATTTTGATGTATATCATTGAGTAGGGTGAGGCTTCTTCAAATCAGGTACATTTAAACCAATGTACCCAACAATCTCCCCCTATTTGGAGAAGTCATAACCCTTAGTCAATGATATACACCATACAGAATAAAATCATAGCATGATGTAAAGCAGGATTATATAACAGGGCAAACATAAACATGTATTAAACAAACATGTATACATAGATATCATCTCAGAACAATTATGAAATAGATTTATCACACAGCACAATGTTCTAACAGCTTTGTCATATTCATTTTCCAAAAGTTTACAAAGTGTTTAAAAATCAAAATATTACAACTGTAAACTCAAGATGAAATCTATCCTATTTCTGCTCAGCCTCCTTAATTACAATTCCCTTTCCAGACTTTATCTTTGCTTGCACAGGGGCTTCAGCATCTTCAGTATCAGCACGCTTCTTTCCTTTCAGATCCTTCTTATTTAGCTCTTCAGCTTTAATCTTCTGCCTCTCAAAGTAATGATAAGACTTGGGAAAGTACTTGCTAGGCTCCTGAGCAGTAGGAGGTAGCTTTACCATCTTTGCCTTTCTTCTATATTACACTATAGCTTCTTGCCTAGATTCATGCTTTCTCCACTCCACTTCAGAAAACCATTTGTTTCTATCTTGAACATTATCTTTGGCAGCCTTCCATGCAGTTAAGATAATGTTTCTTGAAGTGGGGTTCCACTGTTCAAAATCAGGCCTTTGTTCAACTTGCTCTCTGAACCTCTTTTTAGACAATCTAGCTTCTTGTTTAGCTTTTTCTTTCAGTATAGCTTCCTGTAAAGCCTCAGATACTGGCTGAACCACCTTCTCTATGATGACATTTTGCTGACCCTCAGGTGGGCTATATATTGAATGTATATCTGCTTGTATCATATCAAAATCTGGTGGAGGATAGATCACCTGAGCTACTTCAGCTTGCTCACCTCCAAGATAGGCAGGATGAACTCCAGATTTTGCTACATTGTCATCATCACATAAAGGAGGATAACCAAGAGTAGCTCTGATAGAATTAGAAATCCACTTGGCATGATCAGAGCTGGCTTTGACTAACACCCTCTCCCCCTTTATGACTTCTCTTTTCATGTGATCTCTTAGATCATCCTTTTGAAACTGATTTGTGCATTAAGATAATTGACTCCATCCTTATAGAAAGGTTTTAACCTTTGGAGTTTTTCAGTGATTAACTTCTGAGTGTTTTCAATTGTAGTTGTAACAGCAGTTAAGCTCTCTTGTAAAGCTTTATCAAACTCTGCCTTAGCAGTAGTAGTAGAAGTAGTCTGTCGAGCAGCTATATTCTTCATCTCTGTGACAATTGTATTGTGTGAAGCACTCAAATTGTCATTCATTCTGAGCTGGTTCTCCAGAACATATCCTTGCTTCAGTGCAATGTCATCCACTTGAGCTTTTATCTTCTCTTGATGTGTGGTCAAGTATACCACTACATTCCCTCCCTTGTGGAAGCAGTCAGTCATCTCCTTCTTATTGAGATTCATCTCAAATCTGATAGACTTAATGTCCTGGGCCAGGTCAAATTGTAGAGATTTTTGTTCTTCATCTACATACTTTTCCAGTGCTTGTCTCTGCTCATCAAGCTTGATTTGCACAGCAACCATCAGAGCACTGTAATCTACAGTTAGTGATGGCTGTAGTGCAGGCTGTGGTGCTATAGTATGCAGAGCTTTCTTATAAGTCTGGATCCTCCTCTTGAATACTTGGAATTTCCTTTTCTTAGCTCTTGCAGCCTCCTCATCTTCAGAAGCAGATGTACTTGCAATATCTACCCTCTCCCTAGGTAGCTCCTCAACTTCCTTTAGCTTCTAAGGCTCTGTCCTTGGAGGTTCTTCAACAATTACTACATGCTCCCCCTCAACCTGAGCATTCTCCCCCTCAGCAGCAACACTTTCCTTCTCAAAGTCTGTTTGGTCTAGATTGAGGAAGAGATCTTCCATTGTAAAGTCCTGTTGAGGTAGTGATGGAGATTCTCTTGGCTCATCAACAACTTGATGTGGTTCCACTTGATCTGCAACAGAGGTGTCCTCCATGACAACATCTGGGAGTTGACTATCAAACTGAGGTTGCTTATTAACATCAGATAAGTTGTCAATTATAACTTCACTCTCAATAAGGAAATCTAATTGATTGATTTCTGAGATTACCTCAAGGATAGTGTGGGTTGCTTTCTCACTTTCTAGTGGAGTTGGCTCTTCCACTACTAGAGGCTCCCCCTGGATAGAATCCTGGTGAATGGGGCTAGCTTGAGGTATCTCCCCCTGCCTCTCTACAACATCTTGTTGAGCTGGAGACTTCCCATCATCTTTAATATCATCTTCATCAGGAGTGAAGACAACTTGTTCTTCTGAACTGCTGGATGATTCCTATGCCATAGGGGCTATCTTCTTCTTCTTCTTTTGAGGAGTTATTTTCTCAGGAGTAGGCATCTCCTTAGTTAAAACTCTGTCACACCTAGAGAAGATCATCATGTCCATCTTTCTCATATGGTTGATCATAGTTCCAGCATCTTGACTCATTACTTCTGGTATACTACCAGCCAAGTAAAGACTTAATATTCTACCCAAATTGGGCTTCTTCATACTTTCTTTAATCTTATCAAAGACAAAAACAGACCAATCAGTTTGCAGGGTGAAGATAATCATTGTCATAAGATTGAACATATGGGCTGATACCCTGTCATGTCCTCCTGGCTTACTCAAGATCACCTTTCCAACAATTTCAGAGAGGAATTTTCCTTGGCTGTTCATGCCTTTCCTATTGAATACTGATCCAATTTTCATCTTTGAAACCAGGCCATACCATGTTCATGCATCTCTGGTTTTAGAAGCAGTAACTTCTTCTTCTTCCTAAGTCCTTGGTAACTGAAGTACTTTTCTCAAACTCTTAGATGAGACCTTCACCTTTTCTCAACGAACCCTTGACTTGATCTTGAATCCAGAGTCGTCTAGGGTTGCTCCAGTCAGAAATTCCAAGACTTCCTTCTTCCATATCTTTATTGGCTCTGAAATAAGAAAATCTAACCCTCAGTTTGCGACTAGGGTTACCACATCTTTGATCTCTTGTTCTGCATCATCAAACGTATGCCGCACCAGGCCTTCGTTCACGTTCTCCTCGAGCTTTGGCGCCATTAGGGTTTGATGAATTTGAATGGAGAGAAGAGAGGTGTCGACACACAAGTTTGGTCTCGAAACTTTGGTGTGCGTGTCGACAGACAATGGCAAAATCCTATTTATACCTTTCTAGGATTGAAGATGAAAGGGCGGGTTAACTAACTTAAATTGTGTCGACACTGTTGATAAGTGTCGACACAGACTTATATTGTCTCGACACCTATGTGTCGACACAAGTATAGTTGACATAATATATGTGTCGACACTTGTTTATGTGTTGACACCACTCAACTCGACATTTAGTCGAGACTTTACTTATATAATTCTGAGTAAATTCTAAGTGTCGACACCACCTTGGTTGTGTCGAGACAGACCTTGTATGTGTCGACACTAATTTCCTGAAGTGTCGACACCAACTATCTAGATGTGTCGACACCTTTTCCCTGAAGTGTCGACACCACTCTTTTGTGTCGACACAGATAACTCTGTGTGTCGACACCTTTTTACTTAGCCATTTCTGTAAACTTATTCTAAGTTTATCATACCTAATTCAATTTTGAACCTGTTGAATTTGATTTCTTCTAGGGGCTTAGTATACATGTCAGCTAGTTGATTATCTTTATTTACATACTTAAGAGATATATCTTCTTTTTCTACATGTTCCCTTAGAAAATGATATTTTATCTCAATATGTTTAGTTCTACTATGGGAAACAGGATTGTTAGCCATAGATATAACACTAGTAGAATCACAAAATAGTGGTGTTCTACTTACTTGAATACCATAATCCTCAAGCTGATGTTGTATCCATAGAAGTTGAGCACAGCAACTTACTGCAGCCACATATTCTGATTCAGCTGTAGAGATAGCCACACTTGTTTGCTTTTTGCTACTCCATGAAATCAGTCTTCCACCTAGGAATTGACAGGTTCCAGTTGTACTTTTTTTGTCTTCTTTGCAGCCTGCAAAGTCTGCATCTAAATAACCTGTTAGTTCAAAATCTCCATTCCTAGGGTACCAAAGGCCTAGACAAGGAGTTCCCTTTAGATATCTCAGTATCCTTTTGACTGCTGTCAAATGAGACTCTTTAGGGCATGCTTGGTACCTAGCACAGACACATGTAGCATACATGATATCTGGTCTACTTGCAGTCAAATATAATAGGGAGCCAACTATCCCTCTATACAAAGTCTCATGTACAGGTTTCCCTGCATCATCTTTGCTAAGAGACATACTTGACCCCATAGGAGTCTTCATGGTACTAGATGAATCCATACCATACTTCCTTATCAGTTCAAGGGTGAACTTAGGCTGGCATATGGATAAACCATTCTCAGTCTGTCTAACTTGGAGACCCAAGAAGAACTTAAGTTCCCCCATACTGCTCATCTCAAAATATCCTTGCATTAGTTTTGCAAACTTTTTGCAAAGACTACTTTCAGTAGACCCAAATATGATGTCATCTACATATATTTGGACTAGTATGATCTTGCCTCTGGATTCCCTAAGTAATAGAGTCTTGTCTATTTTCCCCCTTGTGAATTTATTCTCAATGAGGAAACTAGACAGGGTTTCATACCAAGCCCTAGGGGCTTGTTTTAACCCATACAATGCCTTCCTAAGTCTATAGACATAATTAGGTTGACTTGAATCAACAAAACCTGATGGCTGTTCCACATATACTTCATCTTTCAGATTGCCATTCAAAAAGGCTGACTTTACATCCATTTGGTAAACTTTAAATCCTTGAAAGGTTACATAGGTCAGGAACATTCTTATGGCTTCCAGTCTGGCTACTGGAGCAAAGGTTTGATCAAAGTCAATACCTTCTTCCTGCATATATCCCTTAGCAACCAGTCTTTCTTTGTTCTTGACAATCACTCCATGTTTATCCATCTTGTTCCTAAAGATCCACTTGGTTCTAATTATGTTGTGGTCTTTTGGTTTAGGAACAAGCTTCCAGTCTTTTCATCTCTTGAACTGATTCAGCTCTTCTTGCATTGCCTCAATCCAATGAGGGTCTAGGATGGCTTCTTCAAACTTCTTTGGCTCTACTTGGGATAGAAAACTGGAGTAGAGTGCTGCACTCAGATTTCTGCTCCTTGTTTGTACCCCTTGTCTTAGATCACCAATGATTTGCTCTGCGGGATGATCTCTTAGATGCCTGTTAGCTAGAGGCATCCTGGCTTCAGGTTGAACTCCTTCAGCTCCTTCATCTTGCTGCACTCCTTGGTCTTCTTCTGCATTAGGTACATGTAGTACTCCCCCTGGACAACAGCCACTATCTTCTACTTGCTGTCTTGTAGTAGGTCCTTCTTCTATAGTGAGCTTGTCCATCTTCTCAGTCACACCTGTGGAGCTGCAAATACTACTATACAACTCATTGTTAATAAGTCTAGTTTCATCAAATACTACATGTACAGACTCTTCTACAACTTGAGTAGACAAGTTGTAGACCCTATAAGCCTTACTGTTGTTGCTGTACCCAATAAAAATTCCCTCTTGGGACTTGGCAGCAAACTTAGTCAAGTAAGACTTTCCATTGTTAAGTATAAAGTATTTACAACCAAAGATCCTGAAATAGGATAGGTTTGGTTTTCTGCCTTTCACAATCTCATAGGGGGTCTTATTGTGGCTTTTAGTAATGGTAGCCCTATTAATTACATGGCATGCAGTATTAACTGCCTCAGCCTAGAAATATTCTGGTAGATATGTATCACTTAATAGGGTTCTACCAGTCTCAATCAAGGTTCTATTTTTCCTCTCAGTAATGTCATTTTGCTGAGGTGTTCTTGGTGAAGAAAATTCCTGAAATATCCCAAATTCTTCACATAGTTTTATCATGCTATCAGACTGGAATTCAGTACCATGGTCACTTCTTATCTTGACTACTGTACTATCTAGTTCATTCTGAATTTGTTTGACAAAGCTATAGAAGATATTATGTGTTTCAGATTTCTGTCTAAGGAAGAACACCCAGGAAAACCTTGAGTAGTCATCTACAACCACAAAGGTATAGACCTTCCTACCTAGGCTGTGAACTGGCATAGGACCAAAGAGATCCATATGCAAGAGGTATAAACACCTCACATCATCTTTGTTTTCAATGCTACTAAAGGTGGATCTAGTCTGATTGCCCTTTTGACAAGCTGAGCATATTCCATCTTTAATACACTTAACTTGAGAACCATTCCTCACTAACTCTTTACTATAGAGTTTGCCAATTGTCTTGTAGTTGAGATGAGCTAGCCTCTTATGCCATTTGACACAATGAGAGACTTTCTCATCAGCTACAAGACACACTGGAGAACCATTGGTGTCACACATAATGTCTAGGCAATAGACATTCCTCTTTCTATAACCTGTCAAAATGATCTCTTGATCAATTGACCTCCTGATATGACAACCATCTTTGACAAATGAGATGTCATATCCTACATCACTCAATTGACTTATACTAATAAGGTTATGTTTCAAATCTTTAACATAAGCCACTTGAGTAATAGTAATATGGGTGCTAGAAATGTTACCAAAACCCTTGATGATTCCTTTTTCAGAACCACCAAAGGTGACTTTAGGACCATCCTTGATTGGTGTGAAGTCCTTTAGCAATCCCCTAGTTCCAGTCATGTGTCTGGAACATCCACTGTCAAAGTACCATATTGGGGCATGGCCACTTGGACTTACCTGCAAAACAGATTAGTTGACCTTAGAACCCAAAGAATTCTTGGGTCCTTGGTGCTGGTTAGTTTGCCTCTTAACAAAGCTACCTGCTGATCTTCCAATAGGCAGTTTGCTACTCACTTTAGCACTAGAATTGTGCCAGCAGTTTATGGCATAGTGGCCTACCTTGCCACAGCACCAGCACTCAAACCTATTGTACCTTTGCTTAGGTACATCCCTAGCTGTTTTATCTACAGCTGGCTTGTTGAGAGCTGGGGATTTACCCTTAGACTTGGACTGAACATTCCTAGCAGGTTTTGGGAAACCTAATCCAGTTTTACCCTTTTGATGAACAAATTCATCAATCAAAGGTAGAACAGACTTAGGTTTTGAAAACCTTGCAACAATGTCTCTCTCCTTCTGAAGATTAATCTCCAGCTTTCTGATTTGATCATTCTTAAATGTTATAGTCCCCATCTGAATAACAGTTATGTTTTTCAGTTTGGCTATCTCATTAAGTTTTTGATCAAACAACTTCTCATAATCTGTTGCAGCAACTTTGAGACTAGCAATTTCCTTTGCCTGACTCTTGGCTAGGGACTTGCTCTTCTTAAAAGCTTGCAACAGAACTCTATATTCATCAATCAACTGATGAATATCCTCATCAGACTCAGATGCACTCTCATCACTTGATGATGATGAATCTGATTCTGAACTAGCACAAGAAATTGAACTTAAAGAACAATTTCGTACCTTACTGGGTCCAGGCTGCTCCTGGATTTTGTCACCTTCTGTTAAGGCCATCAGTACTTTGCACTGGATGTCCTCTTGCTCATATATAGAGTTCATGATCTGGATGAACTCTTCTTCTTCTTCCTCAGCAAACAGACCTATGTATGCTTCAGCTTCTGACTCAGTTTCTGAAGAAGATATGTCTGACAGGCTTTTATCTTTCTTGGCAACAAAAGACCTTTCCTTCTTGCCCTTGAATTGAGTCTTTTTCTTATCATTAGACTCTTTCCTTTTCTCAGGACAGTCAGCAATAACATGTCCTTGTCTGTTACAGCAATAGCAAACAATTTTTGATAAAGTTGCTTTGCTTGACTTGATCTTTCTCCTGTCTTTCTTTGATGACTTTTTGTTCTGATAATAGTCATCTTTACCCTGTGATGTGGATGTCTTTGACCTCCACTATTTCTTCTTTAGAAACTTCTGAAAGTGTCTTGTGAATGCTGCAAAATCTTCATCACTTTCACTACTTTCAGACTTTCTGCTTTCTGAATCATCTGACTCAGTCTCTGCACTCTTTGGTGGTGGAGATGGAGACTTACTTCTATATTTCTTGGTGGCTTCTGTTTTGAATGCCACTGTTCTTTCTTTGTGCTCACTTCTGATTGTCTTCTCCTCCTCCTTCCTTACCATCAACTGCATTTCATAGGACAGCAGTTTTCCAAACAATGTTGGAGGACGGATATCTGCTAACTTTGCCATTTCCCTTATGCCATAGATCTTGGTGTCCCAATCCTTTGTTAGGGACCTCAAGAACTTATCATTTAACTCATAATTACTGAAATCTCTTCCATAGGGCATTAGCTCATTCACAATCCTATAGAATTTCTTATAGCATTCTGTTATGCTATCAGTCCTACCTTGCCTGAAACTTTCATATTCTTGGTTTAGCAAAGACTTTCTGTCTTGCCTCACTTCTTCAGAACCCTCCATATACACTATCAAGGAATCCCACATTTCCTTAGATGTCTTACAGTGTATTATATTCTGAAAGGTAGCATCATCTATGACACTCACAATGATATTTTGAGCCCTCTTGTCCATTGTGGCTAGAATTATCTCATCTTTTGTCATTTCAGAGAAGTCCTTAGGTGTTCTCTGATTTGCATCCAGGACTGAAACCTTCATAGGCACATATGACCCTTCTTTTACTGTGATATATATTCTAGGGTCTGAGGCTTCCATAAATAGTCTCACCCTTTCCTTCCAGATGCCAAAAATTTCTTTTCTGCAAATGGGTAGCTTCATGGATCCAACTTCCTTATGATTCTCTATTGAACCCATGTTTCTTGATTTTCTTGATTTCACTTAATCTGCCAACAGGATCTACTCAGACAGTTATGTCCTTTTTTGAGTAACCTGGCTTTGATACCACTTGAAAGAAATTGTACCTAATCACCTAGAGGGGGGGGGGGTGAATAGGTGACTTAATCTTTTTAAACTTTTTAGGCAGAATTCAGATTATATCACAGAGTTATCACTAATTCTACACAGCAATCAATCAAGCACACAGTGAATACACAGATTTATAGTGGTTCCCCAAGGTTTGGGTACATCTACTTTCCCCCTTCGCCTATCTAGTAGTGTACTAGATTCAGCCAAACTCCTCCACTATCTCAGATCCTCAGATCTTACACTCAGAACCTCAACCAGGTTCCTATAGCTCAGGCCCAAGGCCCTACAACTCAGCTTCTTCACAAAGCCTACAGTCAGCTTCTTCACAAAGCCTACACTCAGCCACAATAGGCCTACACTCAGAGAATTAGATCTCCTACACTTAGGCACTCAGGCCCTACACTCAGCCTTTATAATTACAGGCTTACAAATCAGATCCCTAAGGATCCTACATTAAATATAAAATACAAAGTGTATATACCTACAACTCTGAATAGAGAGATGAGTTGATAGGTTCTTGATGAGTTCTTGGAAGAACTCTGCTGAGATCAACCTCACTTGGCTTTTCTTCAAAGCTTCTTGAATGTAGAACACAATAAGGTTGATCTTCTCTGCAGCTGATCCTTGATCTCTGCAACTTAAGATTCAGAATAAAGTCTGAACCCTTCTTCTCAGCCTGGTTCCAACGGCTGTCTTCTTGGATGGAGCCCTCTCTCTCCAACTACTTAGAACTTCACTTGAAAGTCTTCAATGAATTGCTTTTCAAAAACTTTGATCATCTGTTTCTGTAGACAGTATAAACCTATATATAGGCCTTCTTCATGGTAACCGGCTAGTACGGTTCCTAACTGATTTCTGACATCTCTGACAGGTGCAGCAGACCGGCTGGAATGACAGCTGTCAAGTCATCCAGTCAGTTCTTGAAATAACTGTAACTGTCTGAAAGTGTCGAGACAATCTATCTTTAAGTGTCGACACTTATAGACCAAGTGTCGACACAAGTTGACTAAGTGTCGACACCAGCCTTCAAGGTGTCGACACAACTCCTTGTGTTGTAGAATTCACTTCTCGACAGAGCTTCTTCTTCATGTGTCGACACTGATATTGAGTGTCGACACAACTCCTTGTTCTTCAGTTTTTTGTTGAATTCTTGTAAGTGTCGACACAACTCCTTTGTGTCGACACATCTTCATGTGTTGAACTTTTTCAGTGTCGACACATCTTCTTGGTGTCGACACATGCCTTCAGTGTTGATACTTGCTGAGTGTCGACACAGATCCTTGTGTCGACATATCTTCTTGTGTTGAGACTTTTGCTGAGTGTCGACACATCTCCTTTGTGTCGACACTTGTACTTAGAATATTGTTGAACTTTGCTAAGTGTCGACACAGCTCCTTGTGTCGACACTTTCTTCAAGTGTTGAGTCTTCTGCTGAGTGTCGACACATTCTTTCTTGTGTCGACTCTTTCTTCAAGTGTTGACTCTTCTGTTGAGTGTCGACACATTATTTATTATGTCGACACTTGTACTTAGACTCTGCTGACTTTTGCTGAGTGTCGACACAGCCTCCAAGTGTCGACACTTTCTGATGTAGACACAGTTCCTCTGGGTGTCGAAACTACTGCTAAGTGTCGACATAGCTTCACTGGACTTTTCTTCATTGAGTGTCGACACATCTCCTTGTGTCGACACTTTCTGTCTGGTGTCGACTCCACATCCCTGGTGTCGACACAAGTACTCCAAGTGTCGACAATGCTTGCCTGGGTGCCGACACAAGTCTTCTTAAGTGTCGACACATTTCTTCTGGGTGTGGACACATGGACTTAGAATCTTTTCTGCTTTCCCTGCAAATACTTAACCTGCACAAGGCAACTCAAAAATACATCAAATACATTTTGATGTATATCATTGAGTAGGGTGAGGCTTCTTCAAATCAGGTACATTTAAACCAATGTACCCAACACAGCCAACATGGCTGTGACGTTGGCAATGTTCGTCTTGGAACTACACGCTAAGAGTTGGTGGAAGTCCATCATGGGCTCCACCTTCCAAGGCCGGGTCTATACGAAGATAAGTTGGAGCGAGTTCTCGGATGTCTTCTTGGAGCACTTAATTCCCACATCCGCTCGAAATGAACTCGAAGAGAGCTTTCTTCTTCTGAAACATGGATCAAAATCAGTTACGGAATATCAGCGAGAATTTCAGCACCTCGCGAGGTTCGTTGCTTCTTATGATTTGACTGATAGTGGATACGCCAAGCATTTCTACAATGGGCTGCGAGATCACCTAAGGCAGACCCTTTTTTTATAGCGGACGCTAGCTTGGCGGAGATTATCGACATGGCAAAGAGATTGGAGGCGGATCACTTGAGTAGTGGTAAGGGACCTGCAGAGGGCGTGATGGAAGCTGGCCAAAGCAATAGAAGAATGCGGAACTTTAGGGGAGGAAGAGGACATCAAAGAGGTGGAGGACGTTTCCACCGAGATTTAAGAGTGGAGCATCCGGTCCCGCAACCACCCGCGTTGCCTCGACCGCCGCAGCCTCAATAATTTAAGCAACCTGAGGGGCGTCGTGGGTTGGTTTGTTTTGAATGCAACCAGCCGGGCTACATTCGACGTTTTTGCCCGCGGTTGTTTGGGAGTGTCCCTCCTGCTCTCCCTCCGGCAGCTCCGCAGGGGCGGGGTTACATGCATGGTCGAGGACGAGGACCACGAGGAGGAAACCCCGACCCTGCTCGGGATCAAGTGTATGCGCTGGACATGGCGCAAGAACGGAATCCCCAAGATGTTATTGCAGGTATGATTTAATTGATTATCACGTTTTCATTGTTTAACTTAAAGTTTCTTGAGACATACTAGACACCTAGCAATAAGTTTTGGTTATTGGTACTTAGGCACCGTGATAGTTGGCGGGAAGACGGCCTATGCGCTATTCGATACCGGGTCCTCACACTCCTTTGTGTCTGAGGACTTCATTAAGGAAATGGAGGGAGTACAATACTTTACTGGTATAGCCCGACGAGTGCGCCTATCAGATGGCTCAGAGATGATTGCAACCGATAAGTGCTAGTTTGAGATATTTATTGAAGGAATGGCCTTTGATACACCTGCAATGGTCTTGAGAATGCCGGAGATTGTCATCATTTTGGGCATGTTGTGGTTGGACTGGCACCTTGCAAGGATTGACTGTGCAGAGAAACGAATCTACTTGAGACATGGAGACTCTGACGTCATTTTCCAAGGTATTAGCTTCGCACCTCGCATGTCTTTATCTTTCGTTCAGGTTGTAAAAGCCCATATGAAGGGGGATGAAGTCTTCATGATCTGGTTCAAGTTGGAGGAGATAGCATTGTATATAAAAGACGTATGAGTAGTGCGGGACTTCCCCGAGGTATTCCTGAGAAACTGGCAGGTTTACCCCTGCACAGAGAGGTTGACTTCTAGATTAATCTAGTACCAGGTGTCAAGCCTGTATCCAAGGCCCCTTACCGAATGGCTCCGAAGGAACTCGCAGAGTTTAGAGTTCAACTGCAAGAACTGGTGAATTCAGGGTTCCTTCGCCCCAGTTCGTCACCCTGGGGAGCCCCGGTATTGTTCGTGAAGAAGAAGGATGGAACCCTGCATTTATGAATAGACTATCGGGAACTCAATTGGCTGACGGTGCGGAACACTTATCCGCTACCTTGGATCGACGAGTTGTTCGATCAACTAGTGGGAGCGGGTTGGTTTTCTAAGCTGGACTTGCACTCAGGGTATTATCAGTTGAGAATACAAGAAGGTGACATCCAGAAAACGGCCTTTAGTTCAAGATATGGGTTGTACGAGTTCACTGTAATGTCATTTGGGCTCACAAATGCCGCTTTGGCTTTCATGAGCCTGATGAACAAGGTATTTGAACCGTATTTGGACATCTTCGTCATTGTTTTCATCGATGACATCTTAGTCTACTCAAAGACGGAGGAGGAGCATATCGAGCACCTGACTTTGGTATTAATGAGATTGAAGGAACATGCCTTGTTCGCCAAGTTCAGCAAGTGGGAATTCTGGCTCAAGGAGGTCGCTTTCTTGGGTCACGTGATCAGTGGAGCTGGGCTAGTAGTGGATCCGGCCAAGGTACGTGCCGTGAAGAAGTGTTCTCCCTTGAGTTCGGCGGCCGATATGCAGAGCTTCCTTGGACTTTCCGGGTACTACTGTAAGTTTGTGAAATGGTTTTCCAAGATTGCCCCCCCCCCCTCTTACTTCATTGACGAAGAAAGGTGTGCCATTTGAGTGGACCTCCCTATGTGAAGCGGCGTTCCAGGAGCTGAAGGATAGACTTACCTCTGCCCCCATCCTTGCACTTCCGTTTGGGAAGGAAGGATTTCAAGTTTACACTGACGCATCATATCAAGGGATTGTAGCGGTATTTATGCAGCACGGGCACGTGATTGCTTATGCTTCAAGACAACTGAAGAAGCATGAAATCAATTACCCGGTTCACGATTTGGAGCTGGGCGCAGTGGTGTTTGCCTTGAAGGTTTGGAGGCATTATCTATACGACGTCCACTGCGAGATCTTTTCAGACCACAAAAACTTGAAGTACGTTCATAATCAGAAGGAGTTGAACTTGAGACAACGGTGGTGGTTAGAATTTCTATATGACTATGAGTTCACCATGAACTACCACCCCGGAAAAGTGAACTCGGTAGCCGATGCGTTGAATAGAAAAGTACCAGACTCTAGCCCAGAGTCTCGGTTGATGAGTATGTAGTTGGCTCGGATGATTGAGGAGATGGATATTACATTGATATTTATGGATCCTTCGGCAGAGTATACGGAGTACTTGGCAAGCATGACCATAGTTTGTGATATTCGGGACAGAATCAGAGTGGATCAAGGAATGGATGCGGCCCTGGCCCCGGCAATCAAGTCAATGGAAGATGGGACTACGGATGAGTATACGCTAAAAGACGGCCTCGTTTATTTTCTTGGCCGGCTCTACATTCCCAAGGGCGGTAAAATCCGGGAGGATATCTTGAGAGAGGTTCATTGCTCTCAATATTTAGTGCACTCGAGTATTGCTAAGATGTACTCTGATTTGTGGAAGACCATATGTTGGCCGAGAATGAAGAAAGATGTCAGATATTTTGTTACACACTGCGAAGCTTGTCAAAGGGTGAAGGCGGAATGCAAGAGTCCCGGTTGTTTGCTACAATCGTTGTCCATCCCCGAGTTGAAGTTTGAGGATATCTCCATGGACTTTGTCCATGGGTTACCTTGCTCACGCTCCGGTAATGATTCAGTGTGGGTGATAGTTGATCGCTTGACGAAAGTAGCCCGGTTTATCCCAATGAAGAAAGAAACTCATGTGGATGTCTTAGTATGCCTTTTTGTGGAGCAATTCATACGGTATCATGGCGTGCCTAAGATGATCGTATCTGATCGTGATGGTCGGTTTACCTCCAAGGAGTGGAAAGCGGTTCAAGCATATTTGGGTTCGCGCCTTACCTTTAGTACCGCGTTTCATCCTCAGACGGACGGGCAATCTGAAAGGACCATCCGGATATTGGAAGACTTGTTAAGATTATGTGTGTTGGATAGAGGAGAGCCGTGGGAAAGGCTCTTACCGTCAGTAGAATTCTCCTACAACAACAGCCACCAGGCTAGCATCGGCATGGCTCCTCATGATGCTCTTTATGGAAGGAGGTGTAGAACCCCCTTGTCTTGGGTGCAACATGAAGACCCGAACGCTTTGGGTGTTGAATATATTGATGATACCGATGTTGCAGTTAGACTGATACGGGATCACATGTTGGAGGCTTAAAGTCGGCAGGCGAAGTATTATAATGCAAGGTACCGGATGGTTGAGTTTCAAGTGGGCGATAAGGTGTTCCTGAAAATCTGACCGATGCATGGATTGTCACCTGTGCGTGGTGTGAAAAAGCTCAGCCCAAGGTATGTTGGGCCTTATACTATATTTGAAAGGATTGGCCCGTTGGCCTAACGGTTGGAGTTACCGTCCGAGCTAGAGAATCTCCACGACGTGTTCCATGTGTCATCGCTTCGGAAGGCATTGTTGCGGCCCGATCAATACACCCCCACAACTATTGGTGTTGTGGCGTCTGATAGGTCTGTGCAACTAGAGCCGGTGCGGGTCGTAGATAACGAGACAAGAAAGTTGCACCGCAAAAGTGTTCCCTTTGTGAAGGTGCTATGGTCTTATCATGGGAAGGAGGAATATATATGGGAGCCAATGGATTTGATGCAAAAACGCTATCCGGAGTTGTTTGCTCAAGGTAATCTTATTTAAAAGAATATTATATTTTCTGTTATGCTTTTCTCCCCATAGCCTAAGCCTGATTTCAGGGAAGAAATCTTTTATTTTGTTTATAGGATTTGTAACGTCCCGAATCGCACTAGGCCCCTCGTGCGTGTTTTTGAGTCAGGAGAGCTGACTTGGGTTCAGGGGGAGTGCTGACAACTGGGTAGCACATGTGAATGGGAGGAGAAATCAGTCAATCATAGAACACGGGTAGAGACACGGTCGTTTCCCTACCCATGTGGGAGTGGCCAGCTCTCGAGTCGATGACTCGAGTATGTCCAGAGAAGGACACAGGTAGTGACGCGGGGGTGTCACTACCCGTGTTAAGTGACATGGGTAGAGACATGGGCGTGTCCCTACCCGTGTGTGTGTCAAGTTGGACTCGACAGAGCGTGTCGAGACCGACGAAGTGTGTCGAGATCGACGAAGTGTATGACATGGGTATATACATGGGCGTGTCCCTACCCTGTGTGTGTGTGTGTGTGTGTCGAGTTGAACTCGACAGAGTGTGTCGAGATGAACTCGACAGAGTCTGTCGAGATCGATGAAATGTATGACATGGGTAGTTACACGGGCGTGTCCCTACCCGTTGTCAGTGTATCGAGTTGAGTTCGTCTAGATGTATCCAGAGAAGTACACGACTAGGGAACACGGCCGTGTCATGTGGACACAGGTCGGGACACGGGCGCGTCCCTACCCGTGTCGAGTATTGAACCGACACTAAAACCGTCGTTGACGGTTCGCCCAAGCAGGATACGGGTAAGTACAGGGGCGTGTCCCTACCCCTGTCACTTTTCATATATAAGGGGAATTGAAAACCCTATCAGTTTTCATGCTCATTTCATCCCCTATTTTCTGAGAGAAACTCCTGGTTAGAGAAGGAAGTTGCTTGAGCTAGTTCTAGAGGAGGAGATCCGCCGCCGCCATGAAGGAGAAGATGCCGTCGAGAAGAGTTACACGATCCATGGCTGAAAATGGTGGAAATGCCGGAAATGAGGTGAGCTTCCTCCCCTCTCCCTTGGTGCTAGATTTGTAGATATCTAGGTGATATTTAGACTCAAAAGAGTCTTGACTAGCGAGATGATGATTTCTCTAGGAAGAGGCCATTATAGGGCTTGTGCTCTAAGGTTAGTGGTGTCTTCAACCTCTCCGACCTTCCATGTGAAGATGGGGGATGATTTCGTGAAGAATCATGGCCTCATGAGGGTGAATAAGGGAGGAGGAATTTCTGTGTGATTTTGGAAGACCAACTTGAGGATGGAGATGAATCGATGCCGTTCATTCCTTTTTAAGATGCGTGCAGAATCTGTGTTCTCTGCGCAGCGAGCTTCCTGGCCATTTTCAGGTGTGATATGTCCAGATCTGGGCTGTCAACTAAAAAATTGTAGCCCTAGAAAATACCTTTCCGACGAATGGTTGCGCGACTTCAAGAAAAGTTTGCAGCCACGGGAAAGCCTGAATGAAATTGACATCCGGCAAACCTGCATACAGAAATTGTGTTCTGTACACAGCGGGCTTCAAAGCTGATTTCAAATAGGATACAGTCAAATCTGGGTTGTGGGCTGAATATGAAAGTTGTAACCCATGGAAAGACATTTCCATCGAGGCGTTACACGTCTTCACCGGATTATGTAGCTTTGGGAATCTCCGGTTGAAGTTGGTATCCAGATTTATTCTGCACTTAAATTCTGGATTTTTATATAATATGGATTTGGATTTGGTGGAATCGATGTTGCAAATTAACTCGAGAATTTTGGTGAACTATTTTATGTTAACCACCGTAGTGCTATGAATGAAGAAGATTGCTAATTGAATTTCATATAACTAAATTGTGAAGCAAGCTTACTAAAACAAAATGACTTGTTAGAAATTGGTAGACTATTATATATGCGCATTATGTTATATTATGTTGAAATCATTTGGAATGACACATAGAAAGATAAACTATGGCCATGCGTATGTTTGATGGTTGGACTGAAATTTAGTAGTCCAATACTTAGAGCGTAGTCTCCCTACGTTTAGTATTATGGAAGGATGTAAGTGCGATGTTGACCTTCACTAGTTGGGTTAGTGTTGAGATGAGGTATAGACGAACGGTTGGGCTTGGTCCTCAGTGTTCACATCCCGGGGCTCCTTCCGTGCCGAGTGGATGGTTGGGCTGTGTCCTTATGCTTACTTCTGAGGCCCCTTCCATGCCACGGTGATGTGGAATTTGCATGCACTGTGAGTCGACATGCGGTGTCGTAATCCTGGGTTAAGTATTGTGTTGCAGGTCTACGGTCTCGCCGATCGTCACATTGATGGGAGTTGACAGTTAGACTTTAGGCGGTTGGGCTGTGTCCTCGGTGTTCACGTCCTGGTGCCCCTTCCGTGCCAAGTGAACGATTGGGATGTGTCCAAGTGCTTTCTTCCGATGCCCCATCTGGGTCACACATGGTTAGTTCGCGGCTGTGTTCTCGGTGCACATCTACCCAATACCCCCGCTGGGCCATAGTTCGCATGGGCTCCACTGTTGTGTTCTTAGTGTTGAGGCGTACGGAGGCCTAGGTGAAGTAGTGTGGATGCCCGCCTAGTAGTAGAGATGCCCGCTCTACTATCACCGCCTGGCCATGACAGTTGATGCCTGAGAGGTTAGCTACCTGCTCGAATAGTGGGAACTATAGTCTGTGTCGACATAGTAATTGCATGTGTGTGATCATGGGTGAGTCATTGCATAGCATATATACCATTTCATAACATTGCACAACAAGATCCTCATCCTATAAGTTTGTATGGGCACTCCTATACGATGAGTTACTTTATGTAAACTGATCTGTAACTTATAAGCTTATATCGGCATCCTTATAAGTTAAGTTACTTACTTGTTATAGTTACATGTATTTGTTGAATTACTATTGCTCAAGTATAACTGCTAGTTTATAATGTTGTTATTCATGTACTATTACCACCTGGTTGTACTTGTTTTACTACTTGTGTATATTACCCTTGTTCCTTTCTCCGCCCGATGACGAGGAGTCGCCGGGTGAGCAGATGTGAAGCCACTTAGTATTTTTGACTAATGGTTGCTACATCTTCATTTTTAGGAGGTCACCCCGCAGGTAGAGTAGCCACAGACTGTGCAGCAGGACAGCCAGGCCAGGATGACAGGGCCTGATGTGATGGTGCCGTCGCTACCGTCGGTTACGGATGTGAGTGTTGAGTGACTCTGATGTAGCCCATTTAGGCAATTTTATAGATGTACTCTAATATTGTAGAAGCATGTTTAGCTTATCTTATTTGTTGTATTTGGGATATATAGTTGGTGTGGATTTGACTTTTTTTATTATATTTTGGTTGGGTTGGCATGTTTATATTGATATTGGTTGTAGCAGGCGGAATAGGCGTCTTGTGGTCATGTTAGCCTGTGTGCTAATGCTACCGCAAGGAGGCTGTCCTGGGCATAAGACCCCCCTTCGTGCCATGCTTTGGGATCCGGGAGGGGGGGGGGTCTTAAATTATTTCTCCTAGAAGATTTACTAGGAGCACTCACATGGCCTATTCCAGCATTTGGCGTGAGCTGAGAATTCAACAACAAACGTAAGGATAGTCTTGGGCTTGGAGAAACTTTCAATAAGTTTATTTTCAGATGCAAGTTGTTCTTCCAATTCTTTGATGATTTTCTCTCTCGGATCTAGGTGCTCTTGAGCTTTATTATACTATTCAATTGCATCATTGAAATTCTTTCTGAGTGAGTCCGTCTTGGCGACTTCCTCTCTCAGAGTGCTCTCTTCAGCCTTGAGAGATTTAATCTCCTTAGACTGAGTTTTCACAACTTTCCGATATTTGTCGTAAGCCTTGATTAACACTTTATATTGAGACATGAGTTCAGACTTATTGTTAGAAGAATAATCCTCATGATCATGGTCAGAAGCATCTGATGTAGAGAGAGGGGTATGAGTGTTTACCTTCACAGTAAATTGGGGCTGTTGGGTACATTGGTCAAATGTACCTGATTTGAATAAGCCTCACCTAACTCAATGATATGCATCATAATGTATTTGATGTTTGTTTGAGTTACTTGTGCAGGTTAGGTATTCACTAGACTGAAGCTAAAAATTTCTAAGTCCATGTGTTGACACCCAGAGGGAAAGTGTCGACACTTGAGAAAGCTTGTGTCGACACCCAGACAAGCAGTGTCGACACTTGGAGTCATTGTGTCGACACCTGGGATGAAGAGTCGACACCAGACAGAAAGTGTCGACACTTGGAGCTGTGTCGACACTCAGTGAAGAAGTATGCAGAAAAGCTGTGTCGACACTTAGCAGAAGTGTCGACACCTAGAAGAGCTAAGTCTACACCAGAAAGTGTCGACACTTGAAGATGTGTCGACACTCAGCAAAAGTCTGCAGAATCTAAGTACAAGTGTCGACACTCAACACAATGTGTCGACACTATGCTGAAGAGTCAGTATTTGAAGAAAGTGTCGACACTCAGCACAATGTGTCGACACACAACCAGGAGAGTCAACACTTGAAGAAAGTGTCGACACTCAGCACAATGTGTCGACACTTAATTGAAGACTCTACACTTGAAGAAAGTGTCGACACAAGGAGCTGTGTCGACACTTAGCAAAGAACAGAAAAGTTACAAAATATTCTAAGTACAAGTGTCGACACTAAAGGAATGTGTCGACACTCAGCTGAAGAAACAAAGTGAAGACTTGTGTCGACACCAAGAAGCAGTGTCGACACTTGACAGTTTCAACACATGAAGATGTGTCGACACAAAGAACATGTGTCGACACTTAGAAGAATACAGTTAAAGAATGAAGTACAAGTACTTGTGTCGACACTCAATTTCAGTGTCGACACATGCAGAAGAATCTGTGTCGAGACATACAAGGAATTGTGTCGACACCTTGTAGACTTGTGTCGACACTTACACAACATGTGTCGACACTTAAGAACAGAAAGTCTCGACACTATCTGACAGTTAGAGAATTTCAAGAAGTGACTGGTTGACATGACAGCTGCCGATCCAGCCGGTCTACAGCAACTGTCAGAGAAATCAGAAGTCTGTTATGAACCGGACCAGCCGGTTACCATGAAGGAAGCCTATAAATAGGCATCCATAGTTTACAGAAACAGTGGTTGTGATTGAGAAACAAGAGTTACAGCTTGAGAGAATATTTAAAGTAGTTGATCAGATTAAATCAAGAAGTGATACACAGAGGATCAACACAAGAAGATCTGTCAGTCCAACTGCAGATCTAAGAAGTTGGAGAGAGAGAGCTCCAATCAAGAATTCAGTCTTTGGAACTAAGGCTGAGAAGAAGGATTCAGAAACATCTGGATCTCAAGAAGCAGAGGTCAAGGAACAACTGCAGAAGATTCAGACTAATTCAGTTCTAACTCAAGAAGCTTTGAAGGAAGCTAAGTCAGTTTGGATCTAACTGAGTTCTTCCAAGAACTCTTCAAGAAACTCTCAACTCCTCTCTTATTTTCTGAGTTGTAGAGTTAGCAATTGTATTTCTATTTTAACTTGTAGGATCCATTGGATCTGAGAGAATTGTAAGCCTATATTATAAAGGCTGAGGGTAGGGCTTGATTGCCTGAGTGTAGGAGTTGAAGAACTCTGAGTGTAGGCCTTAATTGGCTGAGTGTAGGCCTGGGTGGCTGAGTGTAGGCCTTTGTGGCTGAGTGTAAGGCTTTGGGCCTGAGGTGTAGGAACCTAGTTGGGTTCTGAGATAGTGGAGAAGTTTGGCCGAATCTAGTACACTGCTAGATAGGCGAAGGGGGAAAGTGGATGTACCCAAAGATTGGGGAACCACTATAAAATTTGTGTCTTCTGTGCTGTGATTGTGCTGTGGTGTGAATTGCTGTGTTTGCTGTGAGAACTTATTAGAAATCTGTGATAAACTGTTGTGCTGCCAACAAGTTTTAAAAAGGTTTAGGTCACCTATTCACCCCCCCCCCTCTAGGTGTTTAGGTACCATATCTTTCAAGTGGTATCAGAGCCAGGTTTCCTCAAAACAAGGACTAACTGTCTGAGGAGATCCAGTTTGGCAGATTCAGTCTAAGTCAGAAAACAGATTCAAGAAATTCAAGAACTTCAAGAAACATGGGTTCTTATGAGAATCACAAAGAGTTGGGTTCAATGAAGTTACCCATATGCAGAAAGGAGATTTTTGGAATCTGGAAAGAAAGGGTTAGGCTATTTATGGAGGCCTCAGACCCTAGAATCTACATCACAGTCAAAGAGGGGCCATATGTGCCCATGAAGATCTCAGTATTGGATGCAAATCAGAGGACTCCAAAGGATTTCTCTGAGATGACCAAGGATGAAATTGTCCTAGCCACTATGGACAAAAGGGCACAAAACATAATAGTAAGTGCCATTGATGATGCCACCTTCCAGAACTTAATTCACTGTAAAACAGCAAAAGAAATGTGGGACCCTCTTCATTGTCTATATGGAAGGTTCTGAAGAAGTAAGGCAAGATAGAAAGTCCTTGCTTAATCAAGAGTATGAGAGCTTTAGGCAAGGAAGAGGAGATAGCATCACTGAATGCTACAAAAAGTTCTATAGAATTGTTAATGAACTCATGTCCTATGGAAGAGAGTTCACTAACTATGAATTGAATGATAAGTTCTTAAGGTCCCTAACCAAAGATTGGGACACCAAGATCTGTGCCATCAGAGAAATGGCAAAGTTGGGAGAAATTCCTCCTCCCACACTGTTTGGCAAGTTGTTATCTTATGAGATGCAATTGTCAGTAAGAAAAGAGGAGGAAAAGTCAACAAGGACTGAACACAGGGAAAGGACTGTTGCCTTTAAGTCAGAAGTACCTAGAAAGAACAGGACTAAGTCATCAACTCCTCCTCCAGAGGTAGTTGAATCAGAATCTGATGAGTCTGTTAGCACTAAATCTACAAGCAGTGAAAGTGATGAAGATTTTGCTGCATTCACCAGACATTTTCAGAAATTCCTTAAGAAGAAACAGTGGAGGTCCAGACCTTCATATTCCAAAGGGAAAGAAGTCCAGTATCAGGAGAAGAAGCCTTCAAAGAAGGACAAGAAAAAGACAAAGACTAGTAAGGCAACTGGGTCTAAGATAGTGTGTTACTGCTGCAATAGACAGGGTCATGTTATTGCAGATTGTCCTGAGAGAAGAAAAGAATCCAGTGACAAAAAGAAGACTCACTTCAAAGGAAAGAAGGAGAAGTCCTTTGTTGCAAAGAATGAGAAGACTCTTTCAGACATTTCTTCTTCAGACACTGAGACAGATGCTGAAGCCTACATAGGGCTATTTGCTGAAGAAGAAGAAGAGTTTATGCAGATCATGGAATCAATCTATGAACAAGAAGAGTGTCAGTGCCAAGGACTGATGGCATTGACTGAAAGTACCAAAATCCTGGAGCAGCCAGGACCTAGTCAGGTACAAAGTCCAACTCAAAGTTCAGATTTCAGTTCTAGTTCAGAGTCAGATTCATCTTCATCAAGTGATG
Source organism: Platanthera guangdongensis (assembly GCA_039583875.1). Lineage (NCBI taxonomy): Eukaryota > Viridiplantae > Streptophyta > Magnoliopsida > Asparagales > Orchidaceae > Platanthera > Platanthera guangdongensis. Next base: position 130,645,072 of record CM077162.1, on the reverse strand, counting down.
GAAGTGTTTCTGAATCTGAGGGAGATATTCATCAGCTCTTAGATGAATATAAAGTACTGTTGCAAGCCTATAAGAAAAGCAAGTCCCTTGCCAAAAGTCAGGCAAAGGAGATTGCTGATCTCAAGGCAGCTGCAACAGATTTTGAAAAACAGTATGATCAAAAACTGAATGAAGTAGCCAGGCTGAAACACATTACAGTGATTCAGATGGGTACTATTATATTTAAGAATGATCAAATTAAGAGACTGGAGATCAATTTCCAGAAGGAAAAAGAACTTGCTGCCAGGTTTTCAAAACCTAAATCAGTATTACCATTAATTGATGAATTTGTTCATCAAAAAGGCAAAGCTGGACTAGGTTTTGTTAGACCTGCAGGGACTGTACAGTCCAAGTTCAAGTCCAAGGGCAAAGCCCCAACATTCAATAAGCCTGCTGTAGTCAAGACAGCAAAGGTTGTACCTAAGCAAAGGTACAACAAGTTTGAATGCTGGTGCTGTGGCAAGGTTGGCCACTTTGCCTTGAATTGTTGGCACAATGCCAGTGCCAAGTTGAGTAGCAAGTTACCTGGTGGAAAGCCAGTAGGTAGCTATGTCAAGTTGCAAACTAACAATCACCAAGGACCCAAGTTTACTTTGGGTTCTAAGGTTCATTAATTTGTTTTGCAGGTGAATCCAAGTGGCCATACCCCAACATGGTACTTGGATAGTGGATGTTCCAGACATATGACTGGAACAAGGGGACTACTGAAGGACTACATTCCAATCAAAAATGGTCCTAAAGTGACCTTTGGTGGTTCTGAAAAAGGAATCATCAAAGGGTTTGGTAACATCTCTTCAAACCTTGTTACCATTACTCAAGTGGCTTATGTTAAAGGGTTGAAACACAACCTCATTAGTATAAGTCAGTTAAGTGATGTAGGGTATGACATCTCATTTGTTAAAAATGGTTGTCATATCAAGAGGTCAAGTGATCAAGAGATCATTTTGACAGGATATAGAAAGAGGAATGTCTACTGTCTAGACATCATGATTGAGAACAATGGTTCTCCTGTTTGTCTTGTAGCTGATGAGACAGTCTCTCATTGTGTCAAGTGGCACAAGAGGCTAGCTCATCTTAACTACAAGACTATTAGCAAACTCTTTAGCAAAGAGTTAGTGAGGAATGGTCCTCAAGTTAAGTGTGTCAAAGATGGCATTTGCTCAGCTTGTCAAAAGGGCAAGCAGACTAAATCCACCTTTAAAAGCATTGAGAACAAAGATGCTGTGAGGTGTTTATACCTCTTGCATATGGATCTATTTGGTCCAATGCCAGTTCACAGCTTAGGTAGGAAGGTCTACACCTTTGTAGTTGTTGATGACTACTCAAGGTTTTCCTGGGTGTTCTTCTTAAAGCAGAAATCTGAAACACCTAGTGTCTTCTATAGTTTTGTTAAGCAAATTCAGAATGAATTGAACTGTACAGTGGTCAAAATTAGAAGTGACCATGGTACTGAGTTTCAGTCTGAAAGCATGACAAAGCTGTGTGAAGACTATGGGATATTTCAAGAATTCTCTTCACCTAGAACACCTCAGCAAAATGGCATTGCTGAAAGGAAAAATAGGACCTTGATAGAGGCTGGTAGAACCCTATTAAGTGATTCATCACTGCCAGAGTATTTCTGGGCTGAAGCAGTTAACACTGCATGCCATGTGATAAATAGGGCTACCATCACTAAAAGGTTAAACAAGACCCCCTATGAAGTTGTGAAAGGCAGGAAACCAAATTTATCCTATTTAGGATCTTTGGTTGTAAATGCTTCATACTTAACAATGGAAAGTCTTACTTAACTAAGTTTGCTGCCAAGTCCCAAGAGGGAGTGTTTGTTGGGTACAGCAATAATAGTAAGGCTTATAGAGTCTACAACTTGACTACACAAGTTGTAGAGGAGTCTGTGCATGTAGTTTTTGATGAAACACAACTAATTAACAATGAGTTGTCTAGTAGTGTGTGCAGCCCCACAGGTCTTACTAAGAAGATGGACAAGCTAACCATAGAAGATGTACCTGCTGCAAGACAGCAAGTAGAAGAAGATGGCTTATGTCCAGGGGGAGAACTACATGTACCAGGAACTGAAGAAGTACAAGGAACTCAGCATGATGAAGATGCTGTAGAAGTTCAACCAGAAGTAAGGATGCCTCCAGCCAACAGGCATCTAAGAGATCATCCAGTAGAGCTGATTATTGGAGATCCAAGACAAGGTGTTCAGACAAGGAGCAGAAATCAGAATGCTGTAGTATATTCAAGTTTTCTGTCTCAAATAGAACCAAAGAAATTTGAAGAAGCTATACAAGATCCACAGTGGACTGAAGCTATGCAAGAAGAACTTAATCAGTTCAAAAGGTGCAAGGTTTGGGAGCTGGTTCCAAAGCCTAAAGACCACAATGTTATAGGAACTAAGTGGATCTACAGAAATAAGTTAGATGAACAAGGGGTCATCATAAGAATAAAGCAAGACTGGTTGCAAAAGGATATAGGCAAGAAGAAGGTATTGATTTTGATCAAACCTTTGCTCCAGTAGCCAGACTGGAGGCCATAAGGATGTTCTTGGCCTATGCAACTTATCAAGGATTCAAGGTATACCAAATGGATGTGAAGTCAGCATTCCTAAATGGTAATTTGAAAGAAGAAGTATATGTGGAGCAGCCTTCAGGTTTTGTTGATCCTACTCTTCCACATTATGTCTATAGACTTAGGAAAGCATTATATGGGTTAAAACAAGCACCTAGAGCTTGGTATGAAACCCTATCTAGTTTCCTCATTGAGAACAAGTTCTCAAGGGGGAAAATAGATAAGACTCTATTCCTTAGGGAATCTAGAGGCAAAGTCATACTTGTCCAAATATATGTAGATGACATTATATTTGGGTCTACTGAAAGTAGCCTTTGCAAAAAGTTTGCAAAGCTTATGCAAAGTCAATTTGAGATGAGTAGTATGGGAGAACTGAAGTTTTTCTTGGGTCTCCAAGTTAAACAGACTGGAAGTGGTCTATCCATATGTCAGTCCAAGTTCACCCTAGAACTCATAAGGAAGTATGGTATGGATTCATCCAGTACCATGAAGACTCCTATGGGGTCAAGTATGTCTCTAAGCAAGGATGATGCAGGGAAACCTGTAGATGAAACCTTGTATAGAGGGATAGTTGGCTCCCTACTATACTTGACTGCAAGTAGGCCTGACATTATGTATGCTACATGTGTTTGTGCCAGGTATCAAGCCTGCCCCAAAGAGTCTCACTTGACTGCAGTCAAGAGAATCTTGAGATATCTAAAGGGCACTCCCTATCTAGGCCTCTGGTACCCTAGGAATGGAGATTTTGATCTAACAGGCTATTCAGATGCAGACTTTGCAGGATGCAAAGAAGATAGAAAGAGCACTACTGGATCCTGTCAATTCCTAGGTGGAAGAATAATTTCATGGAGCAGTAAAAAGCAGACTAGTGTGGCTATTTCCACAGCTGAGTCAGAATATGTAGCTGCAGGAAGTTGCTGTGCTCAACTTCTGTGGATTCAACATCAGTTAGAAGACTATGGATTTCAGGTAAGTAGAACTCCACTTTACTGTGATTCTACAAGTGCTATTTCAATAGCTAACAATCCTGTATCACATAGTAGAACTAAACATATTGAGATTAAATATCACTTTCTTAGGGAGCATGTAGAAAGAAATGATATTGCACTTGAATATGTTAAAACTGATAATCAGATAGCTGATATGTTTACTAAGCCCTTAGAAGAAGCTAAGTTCAATAGGTTCAAAATTGAACTAGGTATGATAAACTTAGACTAAGTTTACAGAACTAAAAATTGGCTAAGTAAAAAGGTGTCGACACATAGACAAGTCTATGTCGACACAGAATAGTAAGTGTCGACACTTCAGGAAAATGGTGTCGACACATCTAGGAAGTTGGTGTCGACACTTCAGAATGTTAGTGTCGACACATGTCGAGTAGGTGTCGACACATCCAATAAGGTGTCGACACTTAAGTTTTACTCAGAATTTTCTAAGTAAAGTCTCGACTACATGTCGAGTAGTGTGGTGTCGACACTTAACCAAGTGTCGACACATAAAATCTGTTGACTAAACTTGTGTCGACACATGTGTGTCGAGACATTATAAGTCAGTGTCGACACTTATTGACAGTGTCGACACATCTTTAGAAATTCATCCCGCCTGTTCGTCTTCAAACAAGAAAGGTATAAATAGGGTTCTGTTTTGTTTGTCGACACGCTTTCAGAGTTTCGAGACCAAACTACTGTGTCGACATTTCTCTTCTCTAAAGACTAATTCTCAAAACCCTAATGGCTCCCAAGCTGGAAGAGAACGTTAACGAAGGCTATGAACTGGTGCGTGGCGCATTCGACGACGGCGATCAAGAAATCAAATCGGTGATAACCCTAGTCACCGATTCAGGATTGGAGTTCTTGGTTTCAGAACCAACCAAAATTTGGAAGAAGGAAGTTATTGAATTCCTTACTGGAGCGTCTGTAGATGACTCAGGCTACAGAATTAAGTCAAGGGTGCATGGCACCAAGGTCAAGATTTCACCCAGTCCTTGAGAAAGGTACTTCAGCTACCTAAAGTTCAAGAAGAAGAGGAAGTGACCACATCTAAGACCAGAGAAGCACTTACCTGGTGTGGTCTTGATCCTAAGATGAAATAGGTTCAGTTTTCAACAGGAAGGGAATGAATAATCAAGGCAAATTCTGTCTGAAGTTGTAGGCAAAGTTATACTAAGCAAACCAGGAGGACATGACAGGGTGTCAGCCTCTATGTTCAGTATTATGACCAGAATCATCTTCAACCTCAAAACAGACTGGTCTATGATTGTATTTGAGAAAGTGAAGGAAAGTCTGAAGAAGCCCAATCTGGGCAGGATACTAAGTCTCTACCTGGCTGGATCAATTCCAGAGGTAATGAGCACTGCTGCTGGAACTAAAATCAATCACATGAGGAGAATGAATTCAAGGATATTCTCTAGATGGGAAAGAGTGCTGTCCAAAGAAGTTCCAACCCCAGAAAGCAAGTTTCTAAGAAAGACTCTCCTCCCAGGAAGAAGAGGAAGACTGCTGCTGTGACTCAGGAGTCCTCCAGCAGCTCAGGCAGTGAAGAACATGTTGTTTTCACTCCTGATAGTCCAATAGATGTGGCTGCAGAGAAGTCACCTGCTCCTCAAGAGCCAGCTGAGATCCAGGGGAGTTGCCTCAGCTAGCCCCACGGATCCAAGCCAGGGGGAGCCTCCAGCTGTAGAACATCCCTCTACACTGGAGAGTGAGCAAGCTACACTTATTATCCAAGAGGTACTTTCTGACCTTAATACATTAGATTTTTCTGTAATGGATTCTGATTTGTCTGATGTCCATCAGCAATTCAGCAAGCAAGTACAGCACCAGATGTTGTTCTTCCAGACACATCTGTTGTGATACCTGATAAAGTGGTTGAAGAACCAAGTACATCTCCTGCTCAGTCACCCCCAGAATATACAATGGAAGACCTTTTTCTGAATTAGATCAAGAGGACTTTGACATGGACAAGACTGCTGCTGATGAAGAGAAGGGTGCTGCTGTTGAGGGGGAGAACTTGGATGTTCAGAAGAGCCTATAAGGCTAGACACTGAGAAGGCACAAGATGTGCAAGCTGAAAAACCATCAAGCCCTAAGGATAGGGTGATATAGCCAGTACTTCAGAGTCTGAGGATGATGAAGCTGAGCAAGCTAAGAAGAAGCAGTTCTTTGTATTCAAAAGAAGGAGTAAGAGCTATAAGAAGGCTCTACAAACTGTTGCTCAACACTCACTAGTCCAACAAGCTCCATCAACAGGTTACAGTAGCCTAATGGTAGCAATGCAAGTTAAGCTGGATGAGCAAAGGAGGGCTATAGAGTCATATATTGATGAAGGCCACAAGTCCCTACAATTTGATCTAGCTCAAGATATCAAATCAATAAGGTTTGAAATGAATTTGAATAAGAAGGAAATGACTGACTGCTTCCACAAGGGTGGTAATGCAGTGGTCTATCTGGCAACCCATCAAGAGAAATCAAGTCTCAAGTAGATGATATAGCACAAAGCAAGGCTATGTGCTGGAAAATCAATTGAGAATGAATGATAATCTGACAGCTTCTCACAATGCAATAGTCACTGAACTGAAGAGTAAGTCTGCTGAACCTTCAACATCATCTGCTGCTGCCAAAGCTGAATTTGATAAAGTATTTCAGGAAGAAATTGCTGCTGTCAAGACTGCCATTAAGGATTCCCAGAAGGTCATTTCTGAACAGCTTACCAAGCTTAGACCTTTCTTTAAGGATGACATAAGGTATTTGGACAGCCAAATTAGGTTCCAGAAAGATGATGTGAGAGATCATGTAGCACAAGAAGTCATAAAGGGGGATAGGGTGTTAGTCAAAGCTAGCTCTGACCATGCCAAATGGATTTCTAATTCCATCAGAGCTACACTGGGCTATCCTCCCCTGTGTGATGATGACAATGTAGCTGAATCTGGTATTCAAAGTGTATATCTTGGAGGAGAGCAACAGGAAGTAGCTCAGGTGATCTATCCACCTCCAGATTTTGACATGGTTCATGCTGAGATAAGCACAATGTATAGCCCAACTGCTGGCAAGCCAAATGTTATTCTGGAAAAGGTTGTTCAACCTATTACAGCAGCCATGCAAGAGGCTATGGACAAAGAAGAAGAGACAAGGCTGTCAAAGAAGAAGTTCAGGGAACTGGCTGAGCAAAAACCAGATTTTGAACAGTGGAGCCCTACTTCTAGGAATATCATTCTCACAGCCTGGAAAGCAGCCAAGGACAATGCACATGAGAGGAATAAATGGTTCTCAGAAGCAGAATGGAGGAAGCATGAAATCAGGCAGGAAGCCATTGTCCAATATAGAAGGAAGGATAAGTTAGGAAAGCTACCTCCTACAGCTGTGGAGCCTAGCAAGTACTTTCCTAAGCCCTATCATTATTTTGTGTTAGAAAGTAGAGAAAGAAAGCGAAAAGAAGAGAACAAGCCGAATAAACTTTTGAATAATCGAAATTTTATTATCCAAAAATGATAACTATTACAAAGGTATGCCCTCCCTTATATAGAATGGAGGAGAGAAGAGAGAATACAAATAAGAGATGTGGGACTAAAATTTACAAGCTAAGCGGACTGTACAAAGTAAACCGCACAGGCCGCGCGGTTAGACAGAAGCACTAACCGCACGGCTTACAATAAGAGATGCAGAGAGGTCGCCTGTGAAGATTGCTTAGACCGCCCGGTTTACAAGTCGCCGAGTCAAACCGCCAGACCGCGCGGTCTCTAACCCGCCAAGACAGACCGCCCGGTCTCCAACTTCAACACTCCCCCTCAAGCTGGAGCATATATATCAATCATGCCCAGCTTGTCGCAAACATGCAGAAACGAGGCGGAGACTGGCTTGGTGAAGATGTCGGCTAGCTCTTTATCAGATGTGACAAACGGAGTGCAAATCTGTTCTTTTAAAATCTCTTCACGAATGAAATGGCAGTCAACCTCAATGTGCTTTGTTCTTTCATGGAATACCGGATTTTTGGAGATGTATATGGCGGCCTTGTTATCACAGAACATAGGTAGAGGATGGTTGTACACCTCTCCTAAATCTAGCATGAGAGCCCGCAACCATTTCAACTCACAAGTGGTTGACGCCATACTGCGATACTCAGCTTCTGCACTGGACCTGGAGACAACAGACTGCTTTTTACTCTTCCAGCTCACCAGATTCCCCCCAACAAAGGTGCAAAAACCTGAGGTAGACTTGCGATCCCCTTTGTCATCAGCATAACTTGCATCTGAGTAGGCTTCAATCCTCAGATGACCATTCTTCTGAAACAGTAATCCTTTCCCAGGCGCTGCTTTGACATATTCCAAGATCCGCAAGGCGGACTGAAGATGACAATCCCTGGGCGCTTGCATGAATTGACTCACCTTGCCCACAGCATAAGAAATGTCGGGTCTGGTCACTGTGAGATATATGAGCTTACCAACCAGACGCCTGTATCGCGAACTATCTGAAAGAAGAGGCGAATCATCTGTCCAGGTTTTGTCCTCCCCAATAGCCATGGGACATCGGGCAGGTTTAGCTCCAGTCAATCCCGCCTCTTTTAAAAGATCAAGGGCATACTTTCGCTGAGAGAGAACTAAGGAGTCGGGCTTCCGAGAGAGTTCGATCCCCAGAAAGTACTTTGGAGAGCCCATATCTTTAGTGATCAGATGTTGGCGAAGATGTAGCTTTGTCAGGGCTACCCCTTCCTGGTCATCGCCAGTGAGAAGAATATCATCGACGTATACAGCAAGAACAACCAGCCCAGAAGGAGTTTTGCGAATAAAGAGAGAGTGATCAGCAGAGCTTCGCACAAAACCAACAGCCGCCACAATACCGCTGAACTTGTCAAACCAAGCTCGAGGACTCTGCTTGAGGCCATAAATTGCCTTCTGCAGCCGGCATACTCGTGTCTCCCCCTGAGCAACATACCCAGGAGGTTGCTCCATGTAAACGGCCTCGTGAAGATCACCATAAAGGAAGGCATTCTTGACGTCCAGCTGAGAAATTGGCCAATCCCGATTGACGGCCACAGAGAGAAGAACCCGGATTGTGCTGAGACGAGCCACAGGGGAGAAGGTGTCAAAGTAATCAACCCCATAGGTCTGAGTAAAGCCCTTAGCCACAAGGCGAGCCTTATACCGATCCACAGTGCCGTCTGGGCTAAATTTGACCACAAAGACCCAGCGACAGCCAACAACATCAGTGCCAAAGGGAGGAGGAACAAGAGTCCAGGTACCCCGCTCAGTAAGGGTCGCCATTTCCTCATCCATGGCCATCTTCCAGTGAGGAATAGCAAGGGCCTCCTGATAGGAGCGGGGTGTGGCAGTGGCAGAGATAGCCAGTGCAAAGGCCCTGCGAGAAGGAGTAAGACGATCATAGGAAACAACAGCAGCAAGGGGGTGTAAGGTGCACGTCCGCACCCCTTTGCGAAGAGCTATAGGAAGATCCAGGTCAGCCGGGCCCGCGGCATCCGGAGCATCCGTGGTAGAGAAAGCTGGCCCGGGAGACGAGAGCGACGGCAGCGGAGAGGAGGGAGAGGGTGGTGGAGAAGGGAGAGAGTGAGGTGGAGGAAGAGGAGGGGGTGGAGACGGTGTAGTGGTGGAGAGTGTAGGAGGAGACGAGGGAACGAAGGGAATGGCAGGAGAATCAGAAGCTGGGAGAAGAGGAGAAGAGGCATCCGAGAAGTAGGAGGTATTCTCGAAGAAGGTGACATCAGCAGAGACGAACTGCTTACGAAGGACGGGATCAAAGCAACAGTAGCCTTTCTGAGTGGTGGAATACCCCAGAAAGACACATTTGGTGGAGCGAGGGGAGAGCTTATCACGGGTGGCAGAAGGGGAATGCACAAAGGCAGTGCATCCAAAGATTTGGAGAGGGAGATGAAACGGCTCCTTGCCCGGATACAAAATGGAGAACGGGGTTTGGCCATGGAGAACCGTGGAGGGAATGCGATTGATGAGGTAGCAGGCAAGGAGAACAGCATAGCCCCAATAGGAGCGAGGAACATGCATCTGGGTCATCAAGGTGCGAGCGACATCGAGCAGGTGTCGGTTTTTGCGTTCGGCTACACCATTTTGTTGTGAAGAATAGACACAACTAGTTTGATGAAGAATCCCATTTTGCATGCAGAATGTAGAGAAGTCACGACTGAGATATTCTGCGGCATTATCAGACCGAAAAACTTTGATAGAAACATCAAACTGAGTTTTGATCATGAGATAGAAGGATGTCCATACAGAGAATAATTCGGAGCGATCTTTTAACAGATACACCCACGTACAGCGAGAGAAATCATCAATGAACGTGACAAAATAGGAACTACCCCCGACCAATGGTAAGAGTAGGAGAAGGACCCCAGATGTCGGAGTGGATAAGATCAAACGGACGGGTAGAGCTACGAACGTGCTTTGGAGGGAAGGAGGAGCGGTGATGCTTGCCAAGCTGACAGGCCTCACAGTTGAGCGGAGGACTTTGAGGAGGAAGGTGGGGCAGAAGTTGACGAAGAATACGGGGAGGAGCATGACCAAGGCGGAGATGCCATTGGAGAAGATCTGTGGAGGTGGAGGAGAAGGTGGAAAAAGCAGAAATGTTGTCTAGGAAGTATAAGCCGCCACTCTCAGTCCCAGTAGCAATCGTCCGTTGGGAGTCCGGATCCTGAAAAGAGCAAGAAGTAGAAGTAAATGTGACGGAACACTGTAATTGCTTGCAAAGAGATGTAACAGATAATAAGTTGCACGGGAACTGGGGCACATATAGAGTATCCGCCAAGTGAAGAGACGGGGTGACATGAACTATCCCTGTGCCATGAACTGGTGATGAAGAGCCGTCAGCGAGAGTAACTGGGGGCAAGCGAGCATGTTTTTCTAGGAGAGAGAAACACGGAGATGGCGGTCATATGATTCGTAGCACCAGTGTCGATCAGCCATTTGCCCTGAGTAACAACGTGTGCACGACCAGAAGACGTGACAACCGAGGCGAAAGCCATGAAGGGAGGAAGAAGAAACTGCAGCGGTCTCGGTGACAGCACACCAGCGGCACGAAGGGCCACGACCAAGGTGCAGAGCACAAGCCGCGCGACTAAACCAGGAGGTCGCGGCGACTAACAAGAGAAGCGGCTAAGAGCGAAGAGGCGGAGAGGCCGCTCAAACAAGGAAGAATCCGCGTGAAACTGCGGCGGGAACAAAAGGGAAGAAGCCGCTTGAACACGAGCGGCTAGGATCCAGATCAAGGCACAGCGGGGAAGAAGTCGCGCGGACTGCAAAGGGCCGAGCGAACAGAAGAGAGGAGAAGAGCAGGTGACCGCGACCAAGATGCGGGTAAGAAAGGGACAACCCGCACGGTCAGGCAGATCACAGCAGTTGCGAGAATGCGGTCAAGGGCACAGCGGGGAAGAGGTCGCGCGGACTGAAAAAGGCCGAGCGAACAGAAGAGAGGAGAAGAGCAGGTGACCGCGACCAAGATGCGGGTAAGGAAGGAACAACCCGCACGGTCAGGCAGATCACAGCAGCAAACCGCGAGTGCAGAGACAACACACGCGGACAGAGACAGACCGCAGCAACTAGGAAGGCGGAGCGGCAGGAAAGAGCAAGGAGCGCGGCGACACGGAAACAGGTCGCTGCGACAAAGAGCAGGAGGAGAAGAGAAACAAGAAGAGCAAGCCGCACAAACAGGCAGCGGACAGAAACAAGCCGCGCGGATAGCAACAAACCGCGCGGACAGAGGAGAAGGCAAGCCGCGAACAAGCCGCAGAACGCGGAAGACAAGCCGCGAACAACAGAGAGCGCACAGAATCAGGAGGAAAAGACCGTGTGCTCTGATACCATGTTAGAAAGTAGAGAAAGAAAGCGAAAAGAAGAGAACAAGCCGAATAAACTTTTGAATAATCGAAATTTTATTATCCAAAAATGATAACTATTACAAAGGTATGCCCTCCCTTATATAGAATGGAGGAGAGAAGAGAGAATACAAATAAGAGATGTGGGACTAAAATTTACAAGCTAAGCGGACTGTACAAAGTAAACCGCACAGGCCGCGCGGTTAGACAGAAGCACTAACCGCACGGCTTACAATAAGAGATGCAGAGAGGTCGCCTGTGAAGATTGCTTAGACCGCCCGGTTTACAAGTCGCCGAGTCAAACCGCCAGACCGCGCGGTCTCTAACCCGCCAAGACAGACCGCCCGGTCTCCAACTTCAACATTTTGAAAGGCAGAAAATCAAGGCTGAAGAACTTAAGAAGAAGGACTCCAAAGGGAAGAAGGTTGCTGATACTGAGCCTGCTGCTGCTGCTGCTGCTGTAAAAGCCAAAATACAAGCTGGGAAAGGCATAGTTATAAAAGAACCAGAGCAGAATTAGATTAAGATTAGACTGAAGAATGTTGTAATTTGTTACATCTAAATATCTTTGTAAATCATTGACAATGTATTGAACACAATGTTTGGACAGTTTTTGATAAATATATTTCATGATTGCTTCAGTAGAATGTGTCTAATTCTTGGTTGTTCTGTAATGCTGAATGAGTATACATGTGTGCTTTATTACATGTTTAAGTATACCCTGTTGATATATATCTGCTTTACATCATTCTCTAATTTTTAATTATGAGTGATGTATATCATTGACTAAGGGTTATGACTTCTCCAAATAGGGGGAGATTGTTGGGTACATTGGTCAAATGTACCTGATTTGAAGAAGCCTCACCTAACTCAATGATATGCATCATAATGTATTTGATGTTTGTTTGAGTTACTTGTGCAGGTTAGGTATTCACTAGACTGAAGCTAAAAGTTTCTAAGTCCATGTATCGACACCCAGAGGGAAAGTGTCGACACTTGAGAAAGCTTGTGTCGACACCCAGACAAGCAGTGTCGACACTTGGAGTCATTGTGTCGACACCTGGGATGAAGAGTCGACACCAGACAGAAAGTGTCGACACTTGGAGCTGTGTCGACACTCAGTGAAGAAGTATGCAGAAAAGCAGTGTCGACACTTAGCAGAAGTGTCGACACCTAGAAGAGCTAAGTCTACACCAGAAAGTGTCGACACTTGAAGATGTGTCGACACTTAGCAAAAGTCTGCAGAATCTAAGTACAAGTGTCGACACTCAACACAATGTGTCGACACTATGCTGAAGAGTCAGTATTTGAAGAAAGTGTCGACACTCAGCACAATGTGTCGACACACAACCAGGAGAGTCAACACTTGAAGAAAGTGTCGACACTCAGCACAATGTGTCGACACTTAATTGAAGACTCTACACTTGAAGAAAGTGTCGACACAAGGAGCTGTGTCGACACTTAGCAAAGAACAGAAAAGTTACAAAATATTCTAAGTACAAGTGTCGACACTAAAAGAATGTGTCGACACTCAGCTGAAGAAACAAAAGTGAAGACTTGTGTCGACACCAAGAAGTAGTGTCGACACTTGACAGTTTCAACACATGAAGATGTGTCGACACAAAGAACATGTGTCGAACTTAGAAGAATACAGTTAAAGAATGAAGTACAAGTATTTGTGTCGACACTCAATTTCAGTGTCGACACATGCAGAAGAATCTGTGTCGAGACATACAAGGAATTGTGTCGACACCTTGTAGACTTGTGTCGACACTTACACAACATGTGTCGACACTTAGTCTATAAGTGTCGACACTTAAGAACAGAAAGTCTCGACACTATCTGACAGTTATAGAATTTCAAGAAGTGACTGGTTGACATGACAGCTGCCGATCCAGCCGGTCTACAGCAACTGTCAGAGAAATCAGAAGTTTTTTATGAACCGGACCAGCCGGTTACCATGAAGGAAGCCTATAAATAGGCATCCATAGTTTACAGAAACAGTGGTTGTGATTGAGAAACAAGAGTTACAGCTTGAGAGAATATTTAAAGTAGTTGATTAGATTAAATCAAGAAGTGATACACAGAGGATCAACACAAGAAGATCTGTCAGTCCAACTGCAGATCTAAGAAGTTGGAGAGAGAGAGCTCCAATCAAGAATTCAGTCTTTGGAACTAAGGCTGAGAAGAAGGATTCAGAAACATCTGGATCTCAAGAAGCAGAGGTCAAGGAACAACTGCAGAAGATTCAGACTAATTCAGTTCTAACTCAAGAAGCTTTGAAGGAAGCTAAGTCAGTTTGGATCTAACTGAGTTCTTCCAAGAACTCTTCAAGAAACTCTCAACTTCTCTCTTATTTTCTGAGTTGTAGAGTTAGCAATTGTATTTCTACTTTAACTTGTAGGATCCATTGGATCTGAGAGAATTGTAAGCCTATATTATAAAGGCTGAGGGTAGGGCTTGATTGCCTGAGTGTAGGAGTTGAAGAACTCTGAGTGTAGGCCTTAATTGGCTGAGTGTAGGCCTGGGTGGCTGAGTGTAGGCCTTTGTGGCTGAGTGTAAGGCTTTGGGCCTGAGGTGTAGGAACCTTGTTGGGTTCTGAGCTAGTGGAGAAGTTTGGCCGAATCTAGTACACTGCTAGATAGGCGAAGGGGAAAGTGGATGTACCCAAAGATTGGGGAACCACTATAAAATCTTGTGTATTCTGTGCTGTGATTGTGCTGTGGTGTGAATTGCTGTGTTTGCTGTGAGAACTTATTCAGAAATCTGTGTTATAAACTGTTGTGCTGCCAACAAGTTTTAAAAAGGTTTTGGTCACCTATTCACCCCCCCCATCTAGGTGTTTAGGTACCATATCTTTCAGGGGCTCTTCTTCTTCATCTATTTGTGTCATGAGCCAAAAGTAGGCTTCCTTCTCATCACTAGACTCAGATGAGGCTGTGTCACTGAGGGTTTTGCCCTTCTTGGCTACCAGGCTTCTTTCAGTCTTCTTCTTATTATAAGATGTTTTCTTCTCCTCTCTTCTTCCACCCTCCTTCTTGTGAGGGAAGTCAGTAATTATATGACCTAACTTATTACAACAGTAGCAAACAACATTAGATGAAACATGTATGTTCGGTTTAGATTTATACCTGTCAGATATGTGACTTTTCCTTTGATAGTCACCATCGTGAGTGATCTTCTGAATGAGGATTCATTTCATCTCATTTGTTTCTTCTTGCTGAGAAACATTTTGAATTGTTGGGTAAGTAGGAAAAATTCTACATCAGATAGCTCTGAGTCTGAGGTGCTTGGCTCTGAGTCTTCTTCTTCATAGTATTCTTGAATGGAAGCAGAAGATGCAGCTTTGGACTTTCTTGAGCTGTCTGCCTTCAGTGCAACAGACTTATCTATTGATGAAGATCTTTTGACCTCTTCTTCAGCCTTTCTTGTATTGATTTGAAGCTCATATGACATAAGCTTTCCAAAGAGATTCTGAGGTTTAGTTTCTGCTAATCTTGTGAACTCCCTTATGACACATATTTTGTTGTCTCATTCCTTTGTTAAGGATCTCAGGAACTCGTCATTTAGTTCACTGTCTGTGAACACCAGACCGTAGTTCCTTAGGCAATTGGCGATTTCGAAAAGGTTTTCATATATGTGGGCAATTGATTCCTTGGGGCCTTGCTTGAAGCCGTCATATTTTTGATTCAGATGGGATATTCTGTCATCCCTTACATCTTCTGTGCCTTCCATCAAGATGATTAGAGACTGCCAAATATCCTTGGAAGAATTGTAGTGAATGTGGTTCTGCAACATAGAGTCATCGACTGTGCTTGCGATTATGTTTTTGGCTTTCTTGTCAAGAGAGACATCTGCAATCTCGTATTTGTTGAGGTCCATCAATTTCATTGGCACCTTATTAGTAGGATCAATAGTGGAAGCGATCATAGGCACATGAGGGCCTTCTTCCACTATCATGAAGATGCGGGGGACAACAGCTTCCACAAAGAACTTTACTCTTTCTTTCCATATGGGAAAGTTTTCCTTATTGCACACTGGAAGCTTAGTGGAGTCCTTGGATCTGTCTATGCTTGAAACACTCAAAAGGCAACTTGGGGGAGATCTGTCAAGGTGTTAACCATTTGATGAACAACCTCCCTATGATACCAATTGAAAAATATTAAAGTTATCTACCTAAATCACCTAGTGGGGGGGTGAATAGGTGAGTTCTTCATCTTTTGTCAGAATAAAAATTGAACGAGTGATCCACAAAAAAATAAGCAAGCATTCACAGACGACATCAAGAATTATAGTGGTTCCCCAACTTTGGGTACATAAACTTTCCACCGCACTGATCTAGCAATGCATTAGACTCGGCAGCTCCACTATCTCGGATTGAAAACAATCCTACCACTCGGAGCAACGCCCCTACAACTCGGAGTAAAAACTCCTATAACTAGGAGAAAAATCTCCTACAACTCGATCCTGAAACGGGATCTACACACGGAAGAAAAACTTCCGACAAAACTCGGAGACAAAATCTCCTACAAGAGTTGAAATAGATTTACAATAACAGTAAAATTAACTTCACTTCAGATCTGAGAACTTCGGATTTCTTCCTTCTTGAAAGTTGAAACTCTGTCAGTAGTAGATAGAGGAATACCTACAAAATCTCTTGATCTGAAACTCTTAAGATCATCACGATCAAGAAAGAGATCTGTAGGATTTGAACCTGTTGATCTGTTGATCAATACTTGTTCTGAACTTCTTAAAACGGAGAAGGGCAGTGGAGAGAATGATGATGGGGAGCGGCAGCTTTCATGATTTAGAATGAAAGCACAATTCAGAAAACTTATTTTCGCTTGTTTGGGTTTGTCGAAATTGATTTGACCATTTATAGGTCACGCATAACGGTCATAATCATACATGACTGCACACGTGGACCAATAAGAATCGAGATTAAATTTGAACTCGTTCACATCTGGACATAACAAAATTTCAGAAAACTTTCCTGCATTTCTCGAGTGGTTTATAAACTACTCGAGTAATAACTTCTGTTCCCAAGAAGATGGATGTAAGGTTCTCGAGAACAAGTCTTAGAGAAATTTTGGAAGTGATTTCTAACTTCTCGAGAAGTGACTTGATGTAGGGATGTCAGATCGGAGATCTCCACGGATCTAACGCTCTATCTCCGCTCTACACGTCGTAGATCTACCGCACCTACACAACACCTATCGCCCACAATAGTTCCTCGTCACAAAACGCAGCACAAACAACAAGGGAGGAATGGTCGATTCGAAAACAACGATCGGAAATTTGAGTCAGAATATTCCCCAAGAAAACACAAAGGTTGCCACTCCTTTTTGAGAGCAAGACCAAGGCTATAGGCCAAGATCCGCTCAGGCAAACAGGATCCACCCGATCCGGAAATAAAAAGCCTTGCAACGGCGTTTTCGTTTCAAAACTTGCAGCGATTAATTTAAAGATCCGGAGAAAACGATTTGTGAAAATCCACCACAACTAAGGAGAAGAATCACACAAGGAAGAGGAAAGAGATTACCCAACCGGAAAGCGTTTCACGCAAGATAACTGTGGGAGAATCACTCTCTCCACGGATCCACCGGTTTCACACCGAATGGGGCTGCTTCCTTCTTCCACGGAGTCGCACTGATAGAAGCCACGCCGGAGTCGCACCGAACGGGGATGGAGGAGGCAAGGTTTGGCTTCACACCAAGGGGGGGGGGGGGCTATAGGATTCTCTCCATGGTGGCCGAAATTCCTCAAGGGGGATTTAGGGTTTCATTTTCCAATGCTTTAACTCTTCATGATAGCCTCCTTTAAATAGGAGTTACAAACAAGCCTTAGCCCTTCATGATGGAGATTTAATCTCATCCATCCGAATGGCTAATTGCACACTAATACTAAAAATAGTTCAAAATGAAAAAATAACAACACATGCAATGAATATAAAATTATCACATAAGCATAGGATAATTTTATATTACAAATATAAAATAAAGTGCAAGAAAAGGAAATAAATAAAGCTAATGCATTGTCGTGGCGGTAGCACGTCGCGGGCGGAGGTTGTAGCGTAGCCTTCCGTTAGCGTCATCGTGCCTCCTCACATCCTTCAGTCATATGGCCTTATCAACCGGATCATCAGCAGCATCGTCAGCATCGTCTTCAAATGGTGGAGGAGGGGTCGCGCCATCAATCCTCCCCCGCTCAAATGCACGCATCTTCGTTGCGTGGTCCAAGCGATAGCGGTGAAGGAGAGCGGCATCCAAACTCTGCAGCTCCGTCTCGAGTACCCAAGAGTCATCCGAAGGGGGCCGATCACGCCAACGGATGAGAAAGCGGTGGGTGTCGCCATCAGCAGTGGTAATAGGCTCAACATCAAGTATCATCTCTGGAGTGGAAAACGTCCGTGGAAACCTGGGGAACATATTAGCAGTAGGCAGGAAAGAAGACAACTTACCATCCGATGATATACCTGTGAGGACCGAAAGAGAGAGATCATCCGTACTACCACTCCCCAACCCATGAGAATTTTCAGTGGGAGAAGAAGATGAAAAAGAAATCAACTCTTGTGGTGGTGACACAAACATCGTTAAATCCGAAACATTAAAAATGGGGGAGATACCCCAATCAGCAGGAAAGTCAAAAACAAAAGCGTTGTCACCTAACTTCTTAATAATCCGAAAAGGGCCAGCACGCTTTGGTGCTAACTTTT
This sequence comes from Platanthera guangdongensis, assembly GCA_039583875.1. Taxonomy (NCBI): domain Eukaryota; kingdom Viridiplantae; phylum Streptophyta; class Magnoliopsida; order Asparagales; family Orchidaceae; genus Platanthera; species Platanthera guangdongensis. The sequence continues at coordinate 130,626,918 of CM077162.1, read as the reverse complement.
TAACGGTGCCAGTTGGCAAGCGTTCGGGAACCAAACAGACTAAAACTAGATCGCCAATTTTGAAGTCTGATACTCTCCTATGTAAATTTGCGTGCGCTTGATAAGATTCGTATTGCGTAGTCAATATGGCCCGTATATGTTCGTGTAAATCAAGGATGTGCTGGGCGAAGGATTGTGCAAACTGACTTGCCTTGTACGTTGGGGCAACAGCACCAAGTCAAGCGGCACAGGAGCCTTATACCCGTGGACAATCTCATTCGGAGACAGACCCGTAGACCTATTCTTGGAATTATTGTAGGCTAACTGGGCATGGGGAAGGAGAAGATCCCAAGTGCTCTTGTGATCACTCATAAGGCATCGTAATAAATTTCCTAAGCTCCGATTAACCACTTCCGTCTGCCCATCAGTTTGGGGATGATAGGCAGAGGAAAACAATAATTTCGTTCCCATTAATATCCAAAGAGTCTTCCAAAAATAACTAGTGAACTTTACGTCCCTATCCGATACTATGGTCTTTGGCACTCCACGGTGACTAACGACTTCTTTAAAATAAAGTTTAGCGACGTAAGACGCATCATTCGTCCTACTGCACGGGATGAAATAAGCCATCTTTGAAAACCTATCCACAACTACAAAAATTGAGTCGTGACGGCGTAGGGTAACGGGAAGGCCTAATACAAAATCCATACTAACGTCTACCCAAGGCATGGAGGGAATAGGCAAGGGTGTATATAATCCTACATTGGTTTTACTACCCTTAGACACCTGGCACGTGCGGCAGCTACTCACTACCTGTCCAATCATAACCTTAAGTTTTGGCCAATAGAATTTGTCCTCTAGGGGGCACCCGCGGAGTGTCCCCATCAGAATCCGAATCAGAGTTATGTTGGTGTCGGTTGGGCCGGTCAACATTAACGGGTGGCGGGGGTGGCCTAGCTTGGTTTTGTAGAATCTGGGATAAGACGTTCCTAAGCTCAGCCATTTCGGCACGAAGGCCCGCTATAGCCTCGGTGTTGGGATCACCATGCTCGTTCGCAGCCATCCTAGACGTAGACGGGGTTGCGTACTCCGTTCCTAGCCTAGTGCGCATTCAGGTTTGGGAGGCCCTGGGTAAGATGAATTTTCCTAGGGTTGAAGTTATGTTGAAAATAAGATATTTTTATATATTCCCAATGTGAATAACACGTAGATCGTTAAATGTTTTGTTTTTGAAATTTTACTGAAAAATTAAAATTTCAGCCCGCTATTGGCAGACCACAAAAAATAATTTTTTTTTATTTTCTAACGATCCGATCTCCAACAAGGAACACAGAGAGGATGTTTGCAACGTGAAAGTTGAAACGATCCGCGGCTCAGTTGGTTGATGAGAGCTTGCCTGAAAGCTCTTTATCAAGGAGGTCAGGGGATCGAGACCTGGCGTCAACAACCTACCGTGCGCCTGTGGTTGGGCCCGGAGATGGGTTGGGGTGTACGGCCCACGGGCCTGATAAAAGGGACGTCATGGCGTGATGCCATGGTGGGCCCGGCAGTGGGCCGCCAGACGTGGGCCTCTGGCTAGGCCAGGTGCGAGGCCTGGTCGATAGAGCGGGTCGGCTCTGGGTCACTGCATCATGACTTCTACTACACGATAACTATAGTAAGACTTATCGATAACTACCATGACTTCTCGAGAACAAGACTTCTTCTCGAGAACAAGACTTCTTCTCGAAACTAAATTTCTACTTACTCGAGTACTGGCTTCTGTTACTTGAGACATAAATAAGTAATACTCGAGTACTCCATTGCTTACTCGAGTATTGGACTAAGCCTTCTCAAGAATGATTTCTATTACTGGAGAAATGTACTTAGTATACTCGATAATTCATTCCAGCATTACTCGAGTACAATATATACTACTCGAGTAATGGACTAGGAAAATTTTACTTTCTCAACATTATTCTCTTCAAGTTATACAACAACTATTCTTTTTTTCATTGCTTTAGTACTTGAAAATGAAGTGTGTACCAATAGAGAGGCTGCACATGAGCCAACACCATGGATCACACAGTAAGCGATTACATTGTATGGTCCTGTGTTTGGTGACTCATTGTAAACAGGCATTGTTCTACACGTGGCAATTATAACCTGCAAGCACATCTAAACAAACACCATCAAATACAACTACAATTCACCTTAGTTTTAGGGGGACTTCTTCAAATCAAGGTTATTGTGGTAACAAAACCCAACAAATCTCCATTAATTGGGATGGAGATGCGGGGTCAATGACGATCAAACACCATGAATGACCACTTTCTCTATCTTTCTCTCTTTCTCTCTCCCCGAAATTGGGGAAATTGCATATTTTCTCTCCTAATCAGCAATCCCTGCAAATGAATGGTAAATTGGGTAATTATAAACCTAATGGGGCCAGTGGGCCACCTCAATTGGGCCAAGCCCAAGTGTATTGAGCTTGAGCTAGCCTTTTCTCCACGTTTTGGGCTTGGCTAACCCTAGCCATTTAAGCCGAGTCTTAGGTCATTTTGCGTGATGAGATTGACCCAATGGAGTGTAGATGATCCCATTTACATCACCCTAGTCCACTTGTGGCATTGTGTAGCCCAATTTGGTCAACTTTGGGCAATTTGACCTAATTAGTGTTTGTGTTTACTGTTGGTCAACTTGACCTCTTTGGTTGACCCCAATTGGTGGTTAGTGACGCAATGGACCTCTTAAAGGGATGTTATGGTGCGGTCATGAAGTCAAGTTGAAGCACTAAAGCCAAACCCTATGGTGGGTAATTGGAAATTACTATTTACAGACCAAGGTTGTTTTCACCTTCATGCTTAAGTTCACTTTGTCTCTTGAGCTTCCTATGATTTTGTCATGACAAAACCACTCTTAGAGGTGTAGTTGTTTGAGGGATGTTACACACATAATCACAATACAATTTGAGTGCTTCATTTTCTGTTTGGATAACCGAAAACAAACTCTTGTTGTATCTAACCTGTAATAAAATAGAAATATTGAAGTTATACTTTAATCTGAGATAAGAATGCAGTCAGTAACTGTAATGTCTTGGATAAAAGTTCTTATTTTCTCGGGGATATTACATGAAATTGCTGAGATATTAAGCTTTTATCTAAGATATTACATTAAATATTTGAGATATTTTATCTTTCTTTCATGCATTATATCGTTATTCTACAGTTTCAAAGTTTTATCTGAAATAATTAAATCTACTGTTCGTCTTTAACCATACATGACAGTCAATAATACATGGTGCTTATGCTAACTGAACATGGAACACAAATTGATTGATTCAAATGATGAATAAGGATTGAGTGAGTTGCCTCTTCAATGATCTCACAAGAGTCTGACGATACTTAACTAATTAGAACATTTTGAGCAGGGAGAATGTGAAAAATCATTGTGAGCAGAGATTTAATCGAGCATGAGAAATGACGAATGATGATAATGGAGATATATGGCGCGAAAAGAAAAAAGTAACTACTAAAAAAACCTTACTCCCGCTCAAAGTGATTTTGTTTTAATGAATTTTTAAAGTGTCACTCGTCTCAATCAGGTGGGACGGCCTGGACAATGATCTTGGTCCTAGCCAGAACCAAACAATTTCGCGCATGTGAGCTCGCTCCTCTAAAAAACAATTCTGCTCCGCTCAATAACCTCTTACTCAATAGCCTGCTCCACCGAGCTTCCTCTGTAGAGCCTCCTCCTCAACTACTTCATGGCAGAGCATTCTTCCCCATTTCCTCCTCCTTGACAAGAATACTCTACGTCGGCTACTCCATCGCAAATGTCTACCTCAGGTTATGGTTCTTTTTTATTTCTTTTATTTCAAGCCAAGGCATGCGAGCTTCCTCTTTCTTTTGCTCCATTTAGCTCTATCTCTCTCTTTTGCTCTTTCTGACTCTCAAAAGTCTGCGATATCTTCTCCAAAATCAACATCTCTTTGTCGTGAAGGATCATTACTTTCCGTATATTTCACAAAAAGTTAACATTTCCTCTAATGACATGTTTTTGTTTAGCCAGGAGCATACAGGATCCTCAAATTGCATCCTCCGCGGCTATGATCTTTCATTTACTTCCAGTATGTATAAAGCTACTTTCAACTTTGGCGTCACTGAACTTTCCCATTATGGAACATTTTCTCTCCTTTTACATTTATCCCAACAGGTAGAATCAAGGATTTCTATGGCTTTGAATCAGTGTTCTTCCAACTTACACACTGGAATTTGCTCATTCTCTTCTTTGCAATTAGCTTCTTCCCCTTCCTCTACAGAAACCTGTTTTTATTATTTTTTGTTCTTTTTTTCTTTCAGACACATCTTTTCCCTGTCTTTTTTATTTCTTGACAATATTTTTTGGACATGCTCACAATCTGTTTTATATAATGCCTTGAGCTTAATATTTTTCTACATGCTCACAGTCTATTTGATTCAACGTCGTAAGATTTTCTCCTTATGTATTTAAACATTTATAACAAATTTGCTACTTTGCATTCTTTCATGTAAGGCTTTCGTTTGTGATTTTAGCTTAATTACGTCCTCACATTCATCTCCAACCAACGTCTTTGTTATAGGATCAGTGTGCACAAGTTGATTTTCTCAGCACAACTTGATGGACGGTCCTTTGAGAGGGGAGTGCAGCTCTCCAATCAAATTTAGTGGAAGGAAGAGGGATCGACGATGATTTGAGGGTCGTTTGGAGAGGGCGATGTCGTGGGACCGGGCTACTAAGGTAGTCACATACGACAAAAGGAAGAAGGTAAGTAAGCATTATCTGCGATTTTAATTTTTAATGTGTGTGGCATGCTATTAGTCTGCTTATGCTATTGATATGCATTTATTATGAATCTGCAAACTGAACAATTTATAGGACATTCTATTTATAGTAGTATGCATTTATCTGTATTAACATCTGAATTAACGACATCTTTTACATTGAGAAGGTAGAGTACTTCGTTTAATTATTTTTCCTTGGTTAGATTAGGGAACAGTTTAATAACATTGTGACCATCAAACTTTTTTATGATCCTTCTGATTCACATCTCGCTATTATCTAGAAATCAAAAAATTTATATGCATTTAATCTAGGCCATTGTTGCTTTCTAAACCTACACTGCAATGCATACATATATATTAAACGGCTACTTATATTCTAAACATAAATTCTTTCATAATGATAATTTATAAATCCTTCGCTCTTTGGTGGTCTTCTCTACTTATTCGAAAGGTAATTTATAAATCCTCTTTTTACAATCAATTTATAGCAAAATACTTTGATTTAGTTGCATTTCACGCAGTTCACTACTCCCAAATATAACTTTGTGGCACTGTATATCCTTTATTATCTGGAATCAATTTTTTTTATCAATTCTTCTACATTAGTTTTTAAATGTTTTGATTGATTTTATTATATGAGTGATAGTGCACACCGAGCTTCTAGAGCCTCGCAAGGCTGTTTGTTAATTTTAACGGGGATACGTGGACACACATGTGCCCCACGCAATAGGACTCCTGCCACACAGTACCGCAAATGTGGCGGTCGCTGCAACTGCATTTGCAAACTCTCGGGCTTACAGAATTCGCACGTGCTCAATGCTTACGGGCGGGCTTTTTGTCATGTTCAGTATTGCTACAATTAGATAAGGACAAGTATACCTGTGAGTTTTCTAATCAAATTAACTTATCAGCTGTCTTATCACTTTCCCCCTCATGTCAAGGCTATGATGTTTAGTTTTTATCCTCCCTCCGGTCTTCAAGTTGATAGAATGGATGTCATTTTTATGAAGCTGAAACTTCGTGTGCATGTTGACAAAAATGATTTATTCTGAGCTCGTTGCCCGAACTTGCATTTCATGTTGACTCCACTCATCCTGGATAATTCTGGGTATTTAAGCTTAAGTCAAAAATTGTACTACATTCAGTCTGGGTCAATGAATTAATGTCATGGAATCATATGCAAATTTACCAAAAATCTATGAATAATTGATATTTGTTGGGTTCTTCCTTCATATCTGATTTTTTTTCTTAATGGAAATTTCTTCATTAATGATCACTATTCCAGGTATCTATATTGAAGAGGATAAACATGATAGGGATTATTGTGACACGGCGTGTGTTATCACCCTTCAAGATTTTTGTAGTTTTGTTCAATTCCAATGAGGGACATTTGTGATAAAGGTATAATTTGATTGCTAAGCTTTATTTGTTTTGGTTTGTTAGTATGTTTAGTTTAAAGTAAATTCCAATCAAATATTGTTATGCAATGTTTCTAAATAAAAATTTGTTTATCGTCCTTTTTGTGATGATGTCGGATTCGTATCATCAAGCACATGAATCATCGCTCTCCATTGAATATCGCCGACTCCGCCGAATGTTGCCGCCTCCCCCGAATGATTCCGCCCCCGCCGAATGTTGCCACCCCCGCTAAATATCGACGCCCTCGCCGAATGTTTCCGCCCCGGCTGAATATTGCCGCCCTTGCCAAATGTCATTTCCTCCGCAGAATGTCGCCTCCATAGCTGAATGTCGACGTCCCCGTCGATTGTCGCCACCCTCGATGATTGTTGCTGCCCTCGCTGATTGTCACCGCCCCCGCCGATTGTTGCCTTCGCCGCGATTGTCGCCGCCAATGATAAATGTCGCTTCCCACAACCAATCTCGCTGCCCACAGCCAATGTCGCCGCCCATGAGCATGTTGGGAAATAAAGATCCCTATGCGCTGGCATTTCTGGTACACAGAAAAATAAAATGTAGGAACAACCACAAAAAATGCACAACCAAAGAACACAAAAAGTTACATGGAAAACCCTCTTCAAATTGATGAGGGAAAACCACGGGGCAGGACACTTGAAATCCACTACCAATGATACTAGGGATTGTAACAACAAGAACACTAGGTTTGCCCAAACGAGATGCCCCTTGGATTCACAGATTGAATCCTCTCTCACATTACAGTAAATCCTCTCTTAAAGAACAAAGGTCACAAAACTCCAGATCTCTTTTCAAACGCTAAGAGATAAAGAAGGCGAGCAAGAGATCAAAAATACCATTATAACAAAGACGAGGCACTGGATGAGAAACAACTTCTATTCTTCTCCTTGAAGAAATTCTCTAGCAGTGACAATGGCGGAAGGCAAATCCTATTTTCAGAAAAACAAGAGCATCAATCTCTTTCTTGAAGGCCGAATAACTGCAATCACATGTCTAGAATATGTCGTGGCCTATTTAGGGTAAAGGGCGAGGCTATCTCTATAATGCCCCAAGTTTCCCATAGCTAGGAATTTGGTTCTTTAACCTACTGCCCGGCTGTAGGGATAGCGATGGTGGTAGCGTTATGGGATAATTGCAGGAGCTCTCTGCGAGTTATTTCCTAGCAGTTGTTTGATACCGTATGGCGGTAGTACTCAACGCTCTCGACGCATAGTACTATCGCACAGCGGTAGTATGTTACCGCGCAGTTTTAGCGCAGTCAATTTAATCGTCAGAGCTATCAGTGAGCTACCGCCGACGGTAATATTAGTGCTGGCGGTAGCATGTCCGATTTAATTTGTAAAGCTCTTGGTAAGTTACTGCCTGGTGATAGCAGGGCGGTTGCCGCGCGAAGGTAGCAGGGCAGTTATGACGCGACCATGTGACGACATATTATTGGAGGTAACTAGGTGGTGGGATTGCAAAACAAGGTAACGTTTGAGGTACCGCACAACAATATCTAGTTACCGCATGGCGGTAGCTCGGTTTAAGGTCGGGAAAGCAAGTTTCAACTTCATTTTCTCTTGGTTTTCTCCTTCTAAGAGGAAGGGAAAGAGAGAGAGGAGACTGAAAGAAGAGGAATTGGAATGAGTTCCGGCTATTATTAGAACTTTGGAGCTCTGAGTCACGAGCCGACTTCAAATCCATGGAAGCAAGTCTGCTGTGGTCAATTTCATCCGGATAGTCCCTCCTCCATGGCTCCGAAACAAACGTCAAGGAGAATGAACAGGAATGCTGTATGAACAGGAATGTTGTATGATGGTAGACACTTCATGAGCATATGGAGGAGTGTCTACTGGCGGGTTGATCAGTTGTAACCACGTTACCTTTGCATTTAAGATCCGGAATCGAAGTATAGAACATGAATGCTTTATGAAGCCCATCCGAACAGGTTGGTCTGGATTGGTGATGTTTTTTGTATGCCGGAGAAGACTCCGAGGTAAACGTGTAATTTATGGAGTCATGGGGTGTGAATATTGTTACAATGATAGTATTATAGTAGGTCTCCAGGAAAATACCCATTTTGGGGAAGAAACGATAGTCAGTCCCCTACCGCGCGGCTGTAGCGCTACTGCCGGTGGTAGCACTCTTGTCTGCGGTATCTCTAAGTGAGCATTGATTTTGAGCACCTTTCTCTTGGAGACTTAGGGTCATTATATCGAGTTGAGAGCCTGAAGGGCCAAGCTTTGGCAGCTGTGAGTGCCAGCCTTGGAACATAACGTGGTTATGTATGTTTGGTACTACAGGAAAGGGGAAACTTATCCGCATCAGTGTCATTAATTGGAATGAAGATTTGAGCAACGAGAAAGAGTTGAACTATACCCGCACTATGTCGTTCGGCTAAATAAACCTAAAGTAAGTGCCAATTTTCATTAGCATAGGAGAGAGTCATGGCTTTAGGCCAGGCTAGTAATACTCAGGTGAGTCTGCCCAGTCTGGGATTGAGGACGGTGCTTGGAATCATGGAGATCTCTGTATGAGTGCTTTGACACTAGTGATTGTCGTGATGACAAAGGTGGGACCCTGGGTGATCCGCATAAGCTTTGAAAAATTTCAAGATAAAAAATCCTAGATAATAAATGAAGACTAATGAAATTATCTTGAAAATAGAAATAATAAAAGACTTGGATCATTCACATCTATTACGCTAATCAAAAGTTGACATTAAAAAAATTATCTAAAAACGAAAAGGAAAATAGTGGATGAAAGATTTTCGAGAAAGAAAAAAAAATGAAAACCATAATAAAAATATAAGTTTTAGAAAACATTACACGTTAACATGCTATAGTGAATTAGGAACACAACATGATCAACATTTTTACTTGTGAAATATAATTAGAAAGATTGATTATAAAAATTATAATTGGCTAATTCATTTATATGGAATATTGAGAAAAACAAAACAAAAGCCTGGGGTACTATTGAAATACGAAAATTCGTTTAAACTATTAAAGTAAAAACAAAGAGTATATAAATATAATTTTTTGATTTTGTAATATTTTTCTATTTTTTTTTTGAATTTTTAAGATTTTTTTTTTTGGATTTTTAAGATATATATAAAATTATTTTGATTTTTATTTTTTTTATTATTATTTTAAAAGAAACAAAATAAAGACAAGAGAAGGATTAATCCTCCCCCAAGCTTAAAATGTACATTGTCCTCAATGGAGAAAGAAGGGGATGGAGAGAGAGAAATTAAAACAAAAATGAAACTACATAATTGAAAAATAGGTACTTCCAGATTTATACACTGCGAATGTTGATTGATGACGCTCCCCCATGCTTGCGCTTTGGAATTTCTTGAAATGTCATCTTTAGATTTCGTGATGGATTCAGCAGCCTTGGAGCAGGCGATTGCAGAAGCTTCAGCTTGTCAGAGCCGTTTGGGGCAAAAAGTGTAAAATAAAGAAAACAAAAAATAACTTGGGTTGCCTCCCAAGAGCAACCTTTGTTTAAAACGTTGTTTGAGCTCGACGCAACAAAATAAAATTGTCCAAAAATAATTTGTCAAAAATAATATTTAAAGTTTTTCACAAAAATAAAAAAAGTCTTGAGCTAGTTAAAGTTCAGATCATGAAGAATAAAATTAATGCAGTTTGGACTGACATCACCACAGAAATAAAGTTTAAGATGCTGGCAATTCACATTGAACTCAGCCTTATCAGGATGTGAAATTAAAATAATGTCATACGGAAAAACTTCTTTAACAGTAAACGGCCTAGGCCATCGTGATTTTAGTTTTCCAGGAAATAAACGTAAACGTGAATTATAGAAAAAACTTGGTCACCCAGCTTGAAGGTTTTTGGGTGCCTTAAGTATTTGTCGTGAAAACGTTTCGTCTGCTCTTTATAAAATTTGTTATTTTCGTATGCGTAACAATGCCACTCGTCGAGCTCATTAAGTTGAAATTTTTTAAGGTCGCCGACAGAGTGGGGATCGAAATTTAATAACCTTAAGGCCCAAAAAGCACGGTGTTCTAATTCTACGCATAAATGGCACGATTTTCCATAGACCAACCGATATGGCGTACAACCGATGGCTGTTTTTTATGTTGTATGGTAGGCCCATAGAGATTCGTCTAATTTGGTTGATCAGTCTTTTCTAGAGGTGGAAACAGTCATTTCTAAAGTTCTTTTAAGCTCTCTGTTCACTACTTCGACTTATCCGTTAGTTTGAGTGTGGTAGGCAGTTGAAAGCTTATGCGTAACACCGTATTTAATAAGAGTTTTTGAAAACTGCGCTTTACAAAAATTTGGACCTGCATCGCTAACGATGGCTCGTGGCGTACTGAATCGAGAAAATAATTTTTTAAAAAATGTAATTACGACTCTGGCGTAGTTAGTAGGAAGAGCTTGGGATTCAACCCATCGCGAAATATAATCTACAGCAACTAGAATGTACTTGTTCCTGAAGTTAAAAGGAAGAGGGCCAACAAAATCAATTCCCCAAAGGTCGAAAACTTCATACTCAATGAAATAATTTTGCAGCATTTCATTTTAATTGGAAATACTTCTCGTCCATTGGCAACTATCACACCTACACGCAAAGGCTTGCACGTCTTTAAACAAGCTAGGCCAGTAAAAACACGCGCAAAGCACTTTGTGAGCGGTGCGAGCAGCTTGATAGTGACCACCAGTTGGTCCATCATGCAAATGTTTTAAAATATCTAATCCTTCTTCAAAAGAGACACATCTCCTTATCACTTGGTCCGCATAGAATCTGAAAAGATGCGGGTCCTCCAAAAAAATATTTCCTCAACTGAGAAAAGAATTTCTTCTTTTGCTGAGAGGAGAAATCTTTTGGGAGGAAACGAGTGACTAAACAGTTGGCTATGTGTGCAAACCAAGGAGAGGGGGATGTGTTAATTAAAAGCAGATTCTCATCGGGGTAGAAATCATTAAAAGATATTTCATCTATTTTTCTATATAAGGATTATATAATCGTGAGAGATGGTCGGCGGCTAAATTCTCGGCACCTCGCTTATCACGGATTTCTAAGTCAAACTCCTGGAGGAGTAAGACCCAGCAAATCATGAGCGGCATGACATCCGTCTTAGCAAGAAGATACTTGAGTGCCGAGTGGCCCGTAAAAATGATAATTTTGGAAAGCTTAATATATGGACGGAATTTAACAAAAGCAAAAACAATAGCTAGGAGTTCATTTTCGGTTGTGGTATAATTCTCTTGCACAGATGTAAGTATTTTACTTCAATAATAGATGGGTGGAAGTTTTTAGATATTTGTTGTCCTAGTACGGCTCCCACCGCGAAACTACTAGCATCGCACATAATTTCAAAGGGAAGGTCCCACACCAGAGCTATCATAATAGGGGCATTTATTAGCTTTTCTTTTATTGTTTCAATGGCAGATAGACAAAGGTCATCAAAAATAAGCGTGGCATCTTTTTCCAGATGATGAGTAAAAGGCTTGGTGGTTTTGGAGAAGTCTTTTATGAAGCGGCGATAGAAGCCAGCGTGTCCTAGGAAACTTCTTATAGCTTTGACGTTCGTAGGCAGCAACAACTTCTCAACAAATTCTATCTTAGCTATGTATACCTCAATTCCTCTTGCAGAAATATTATGACCCAAAACTAACCCTTCCCTCACCATAAAATGGCATTTTTCCCAATTTAGGGCAAGGTTAGTTTCTTCGCATTTTTCTTAGACTTTTTCGAAGTTTTCTAAGCAACTATCAAAGGCATCACCGAACACGAAGAAATCATCCATAAATACATCCATAATGATTTCTACGTACTTGTCGAAGATAGCGAGCATACAACGCTGGAATGTAGCTGGTGCATTGCATAATCCACATGGCATTCATTTGTAAGCGAAGGTGCTGAAGGGACAAGTAAACATAGTTTTCTCCTAGTCTATGGGAGAGATGGGGATTTGAAAGTACCCCGAGTGACCATTAAGAAAACAGAAAAATCTATGGCCGGATAATTGCTCTAAAATTTGATCGATGAATGACAAGGGGAAGTGGTCCTTGCGGGTGGTGTCATTTAACTTACGATAGACAATACACATTCGAGACCCTGTCACCATCCGTGTCAGGATTAAGTCATTATTCTCATTAATAAGTACAATTATCCCTCCATTTTTCGGCATTACCTGGATAGGGCTAACCCACTTACTATCAGAGATAGGATAGATAATTCCTACGTCTAAGAGTTTCATAACCTCGCCCTTTACGACTTCTTTCATAGTTGGATTTTTACGGTGCTGAGGTTGGATTGAATTACGTGAATTATCGTCCATTATAATTTTGTGGGTGCAGAAAGATGGGCATATGCCCTTGATATCAGATATCTGCCAGGCAATAGCTCGGCGATGTTTACGTAACACTAGTAAGAGTTTATCATTTTGCACTTTAGTTAGGTAGGCCAAAACTATTACTGGTAGCTTGGAGTCCTTTTCTAAGAAGGCATACCTATGATGTTTGGGTAGTTCCTTTAATTCCAGGTTGGGGGGTTCTTCATATGAAGTTTTGGAAATTCTTTCTTTTTCAAAAACAATGTCTTCGTAGACTTTTACTTTATACATAAAATTGGAAAGGGTGGAGTCCGTGGCCATAGCTGTTTCCTGCAGAGATTCATTTGGAAGAGTAGAGGAAGATCAAAAATCAGAAAATTTATTTTCACTTTCAAAAAGGTAGTAGGAAGATTCTGAGCCCAAGGCATCTAAGAAAAAATAGGAGTCGTCATTCTCTAGGATATTCTTCATTAAAGGGGTGATAGAGATAATCACTTCATCATCGCCTACTCGTAGGAAAAGCTTGCCATTGCTTACGTCAATGATCGATCGGGAGGTGGAAAGGAAGGGTCGTCCAAGGATCAAGGGAAGCCGATGTCTTCTTCGATGTCCAATATGACGAAATCCACCGGGAAGATGAATTTGTTGACTTTATTTAAGACATCCTCCATGATTCCAAATGAGTTTTTAACGGATCTATCAGTGAGTTGGATACTCATGCGTGTGGAGTTGAGGCTACCAATTCCTAACTTCTTGAATAATAGGAGGGGCATCAGGTTGATACTTGCACCTAAGTCGGCCAATGCGTGCTTGACAAAAAGATCACCAAAGACACACGGGATAGAAAAACTACCCGGATCACTGTTATTCTTTGGTAAACCATTTTTCAATATCGCAGAGCACTCGACATTTAGTGTGACATGCGATAAGTTTTCTAACTTCTTTTTATTAGTCAAGAAGTCCTTAAGATACTTAGCGTACTTTGGCATTTGGGTGATTGCTTCGTGGAAGGGTAGATTTACGTGGATTTGCTTAAATATTCCTAGGAAGCGGGTGTATTGATCATCCTGATGTTGCTTGTTAATTTTGGAAGGGTATGCTGGGGTTGGATTATTTTTAAAGATGGGTGGTTGAATGAGATCTTTTTCTTCAACAAGGAGATGGGTGATTACTTCATCTTCAGTAGAGGGTGAAATGATAAATTTTTTCTCGACGGAGGGTTGATTTTTAAAATGGGGGCGGAGATTTGATTTTTTTAAAATGGAGGCGGAGCTTGCCCCGGGCTCTTCTCTAACCATACCAGAAACTTGCTTCCCACTACAAAGAGTTATAGATTTCGCTTGCTCTCTCTGGTTGGGCTCGGTGTTGGAAGGAAAAGAACCGGCGGCTCGCTCAGAAATAATTTTTGCGAGTTCTCCTACTTGATTCTCTAAAATTTTAACGGTCCCGGTTATGGTTCTTATAGTAGCGTCATTAACATTCATTTATCTTGAAAACTTCTCCTCCAAACTTGGAGGTTTTGGAAATTTTTGAGTAGGTGGTGGTGGTGTAGAAAAATAATTTTTTGGTGGCGGGCGCATTGCGTTTGAGGGATTACTCCACGAAAAGTTCGGGTGGTTCCGTAAAGCGGGATTATAACTATTCGGAAAAGCGAAACCCGGAGAAGGAAAATTAGCAGCAGAAAAATTATGAAAAGAGTTTCTAGGCATATTGTTAACATATTCTAATTGTTCGGTGGCAGGAGTTATAGATTCCCATAGTAGAGGGGAGGAGGCAGCAGTCATCTCTGTTATCCTTTTTCTTAAAATTTCCACTTACAGATCTAGCTGGGAGATGTTGTCCACTTCAAATATACCTGTAGGTTTATTTGGGTCGGACCTAGGCATATTCCACAGATATGTTTTCATGGCCATGTCCTCAAAAAGCTCAAGAGCTACTTCTGGGGTTTTGTGGTTTAAGGTACCACCGGAAGATGCGTCTATTATTTGCTTTCTTCTTTGATTTAGCCTGTTATAAAACGTCTGTACTTGTAACCATTCAGGCAGCACGTGATGGGGGCATCGTCTTAAGAGTTATTTAAATCTTTCCCAGGTTTCATACAAAGTTTCAGAATCTATTTGTCCAAAGGCAGAAATATCGTTCCTAAGTTTTGCGGTTTTAGCTGGCGGAAAATACTTTGCCTGAAATTTTTCAGTTAGTTGATCCCAAGTGGTGATGTTGTTTTTTGGTAGAGTGTTCGTTCAGCCATTGTTTAGCCTTGGTTCTTAGGGAGAAATGGAACAGTCTTAGCATAATAGCATCATTTGTAACACCATTGATTTTAAGGTTGTCTCAAATCTCAGGAAAGCTTGTTATATGTGCGTTCAGATCTTCATCTTGAAGTCCATTATATTGCACATACTACTGCACCATTTGAATTATACTAAGCTTAAGTTCAAAATTATTATTAGCTATAGCAGGGCGAACTATGCTTGATTCTGTACCCTCTAGATTTGGTCGTGCATAATAGGACATAGGCCTATGCATGGCTTCCTCTACGTGGGGTAGTTCCATTCTTAGGGTAGAAAATGACTCGAAATCCTCAACTGCTATTTGGAGAGTAGGGCCTTGAAATCGCGATCTTCTCCGAAGAGTAGGCTCAATTTCATGGTCCAAGTCCAAAATAACCGATGGATTCCCGCAGGTCACGCACTAGAAGATGAGAAGATGAAGAAAGAGAAAAAAAACTAGAACAAGAGTTACTAAAGTATTTTTTTTGAAATAGATTTTTTTATGTTTTAACTCCCGAACATCCCAAGGGCTACCTTATTAAGGGTTCACAAGATACTAGACAAGATAGTGGCATTTAAAGCCACATTTTTTTTTGAATTGTGATGTGGATTTCTATTAGGAGCGGTAATATTTTTTTTGAATTTTTTTATTTTTTGAGAAAGAGGGTGGGAAAGAGATGTCATAAAAGTAATAGGTTCGTGCTTTCAAATTATCAACAAAAGTTGCTCCCCGGCAACGGCGCCAAAAACTTGTTGTCTACTAATCGCAAAGAGAATAAAAACCAAAATATCAATCCAACGAGGCAAGTATACCTATCGAATTATAGTTAGGGGACACAAGTGCCGTATTAAAATCCGGGAACTGTTGAGTAATCAAACTCACACGAAAAACTATTATCTTATCGAGAGATTGTTTTAGTGTATAAAAGAACTTTAAATGCGATTAAGAAAAGAAATATTGCGCTAAAAAGAACTACTTGAAGTTAAATAGAGAGCTTCTAAAAGCGATTACAACGAGGGGTTGAACAATGATAAAGGAAAGCACTCACTCGAGAATCAACTCAGATAAAGTTGATCAATAACATGTGATAATAAACACTAACTTAATAGGGTAAAGGACCTTGACCATGGAGGTTTTAAAGCATGAACACACTTCTCTCGAAGGCGTGCCCAACTGAGTTTAGGAAGGTCTGACCGAAGTCTCGTCCAAATCAGAGACCTAAAGCTCGCTTTAAGCGGTGAACCCCACTCTTGGATTTCACTCCAATCCAGGAGATTTAACGTCTTCCTCTCTCGAGGGGTGCGTGCAACTCTCTTTACTCTTGATTGTTCACCACAAACTACGGGTCACTCGGCTAGCTAAGAGTGAATACAAATATGGAAATTATATATCGATGATATAACTCCAAATAAGATTAATCAAGAGTAAATCATTGCCTAAACCCTAAAAAGAAAAATTAAACTTAAAGCAACCTAACTTAATCAACTCGAACCTCGAATCATCAAGATCAAGTACAAGGAGGATTAATTAATCATGGAGAAATTGAGGAAAAGAGTTGGGTAGAAGAACATTAAGAAAACAAAGAAAAGGTGCACTTTTTATTAATGTAAAAAAGGAGCTACAACTTGAAATAAAAGATTACAAGTTCAATGAAATAAAAACTAGGCTAGCATTAACATTAAGCAACTAAAGAAGTTACAAAAACTAATACAAAACGAGTACACAAACTAAGATTAAAGAGCTTAAAATGAGAAAGAGGGAGAGGAGAAGCATGAAAAACTACAAGAAACAAAAGGGCACCACCTCCCCTCTCACTCCAAAACTGCTTCTGGACATAAGGGGGGTCTAAATTTATAGAAGAATTTCGGGTCAGTCACACCCCACTGTCACGCTCGGGAGGGCGTGTAATGTGGCGTGTCATGTACGCGGTTAATATCGGGAGCTGAATTCTGACGGAAATGATGATTTCTATTATACGTCGGTGGACATGTCCAAGGACACGCCCAGGGCGGGTGGGTGTGTAAGCCACGTCAAGCTTCAATCAGTGGTCGGAAATCTGTCAATGGCCGAAAAATGTGGCAGCAGGCTTCGAGAAGAGGGTGACACGCCCAGTGACATGCCCATGGATGGCATGTCAGGGGGGCGTGTCATAGGTTTTTCTCGGGAATCGGGCTCAGGCAGCAAGCTTCCTCGGGAGCGGGTTACACGCCCCACGTCCAGGGAGGGCATGTCAGGGGTGTGTGTCAGGTCATTCTGTCTGAAAGCTAAGAAAACTTGCAAAAAGAAGAGAAAACATTAGTGACAACAAAATATACAAAAAGAGGTCAATATATAAGCTTACAAAACATGATTCATGTATTAAAACATAAAAATACCTTAATAGTTTACACTACAAAATGCACTTTCAAGACACATAGGAGAAAGTATTGAGGGATGTTCTTGTGGACACTCCGGCTCCATGGACTTCTCCTCTCTTCGCCATTGCGGCATGCAAACAGTGCTTGATCCGAACAAGCACTCTCAACCAACTATAATGACAAGAGGTGGCTGATGCGCATTCGTTAAGTGCATCAGTTGCTCCAGTAATATAAAATGGGAATAACTTCCCAAGCATTGATCTCTTGAGGAATGTAGCGCAGTGTGAGATTCAATTGTTCAGAAAATCAATTATAAAGATTTGAAAGTAAAAATGGGGGTTGTTTTGGTTTGCACTGAAAGAAAACTAACTACACTAGTGCAGGTCACCAGCACAGCTTTGCAAGGTGAAGGTTGAAATTGCAGACCGCTATGCTTTGCTTCGGTAAGTGAATGGATTAGTAGGCTTGCGTGAGGATCAGTTAGCTAGGGTAGAGATGTTAAGGGCCATAAGCACCTCTTCACAAAGAACTCAACTAGCAATTGCTAGTGTGGCGAATGCATGTGCCATGGTGGAAATGTGATGGTGGTGCGACACTCCACACAAGAATAAACTCAAATAAACCATTTCACATAGACATGAAATTAAATAAAAACCACAATGAGTTTAAACATAGCATCCAATACATCATAAGATTCTCAATAATGTTCTATAAAGGAAAAGAGGAAGGTGAGACCACAACTGAAGGGAGGAGACTCTTCAGAAGTTCACGGACAGAAATAAGGGTTGTTAATCCTTGTTTGAGCTCAGTTTCCAACTGCCGTCTGGGCTACAGAAGGGATGTCACTCTCTCCTAATTTACTTTTCTTATTCGTCAATCTTCTTCAACCACGAACTCACCGGAGAACTCTAATACAAGAGAGAAATCCTTCAAAATGAACGTTCGAAGCTTGCGAGCACTATAGGAGGCAGATAGGAACTCTTAGCTTAATATTTGACCCGAATTGGTGGATGGAAGACCTTGGGGTGATGTACGGTGGTAGAGTGGCGAAGTAGCTTTAAAATGGAGCTCTGGGCGCGGAAATGAAGTAATGATCCAATTTTGAGTGGAAACCTGTGACTTAAATATTACCAGTAAAACAATAAGGAACGCATGGTCGAACACATGACTGTGAGCACATTATGTATTAATAACATAGGGATTTCTAGCCCGGAAGACGACCTGCCCGTGTATTTATAAGTACGCACAGGTAACTAGCCCGTGCGAGAAAAAATGCACGGGCAAAGTCAAATCGTAATAAAATCTGGCAAAACTAGAGGGCGTTTGATTTAATTCGAATACAGTTGAATCCAACCGTGATTAAAGAAAATGCACGGACAATAATTTCATAAAGGATTTTGACTAAAAGAGATGGTTGTGTGATTTGGTCACGCACGGGCAAAACAACCGTGCCTGAAGAAAACACATGACCCAGGACAGAGCACAAGAATATTTTAGGTATCACACGGTCGCAATAATTGTACGTGAATAGAATTACACAATAATACGTTTCCTATAGAAAAGAACTCCTCTGAAATGGGTCTCTGCCCACCTGCACAGGATTAACAGAACTGGGGCACAAGCCACCAGAACTCATAAAAACATAACCATGCAATGAAAAATAATGGAGATCACCAAGTGCTTACCCCCAACAATGAAGTGTGCAATAGTACACCACAACGGGTCTAAATGGTGCACTTTGTGTGAAACACAATTCACGTATAATATAAGCAATAATGATCGTAAAGTGTAGTGAGCATGCGTGAAAACTAGCCTGGATGAGTCCGAAAAACATTATAAATATCAGACTTATCACACCCTCAGACTTCGTCCTGAGAAAATCATCTCTCATTAGAAATGCAAATAGTTAGCTGACAAAGAAACAATGAAAATAGAGTACCATGCGAAGTCGCATGCTCACGCACGCAGAAAAGTGGTAGAATAAATTTCTAAGTATATATAGTAGTGTATAATTTCTAGGAGCGCATAAATATATTATTTTTACTCAAAATCTGAATCACGGTGAATCATTGGGTCACACGTAGGACAAAAGTAGGTAGACGATGATGTGAGCATTGCCAAAGACCGAGTCTCGGGGAATCCTCCAAAGAAATCCATCAATGTCGATGGTCATATGCTCGCCCGTTCATACTCTATCCATGACATTTTTTGACTCAAGCAGCAAATCAATAGGACTTTATGTGTAAATTGTGGCTTGCTTTTCGGTGGGTTATATGAAGATAAACATGAAGGCTCACATACCAAACCCAAATGAGCTCACGCAAAAAAAACTATAGCACCATAACACGGAAGCGTGGGTGCACCACACCCCCAAACTTTGATTTTACTTTATGGCTGTGTGGACCACCTACTCTAACAAAAATTTCAACAAAGATTACAAATAAATTTTTTCGTTCTAATTTTTTTTCCAGAACTTTACTTCTCTTTTTTTTCTTTTCTCATTTCAATTCAATAAATTCAACAAATATTCACAGTAAAGCACAACCACACTTCACAAGCAAAAACACAACATCACCACCCAACAAAAAATTGTGAAAACTAAAACTCAATCTTGGGTGTGCGATTAGAATCGACAATAAGGCTTTGGTGAACTGAAGTGGAGTTGAAAAAAATGGATGGGTAGGCACAAAGTGGCCTAACAAAGGTAAATGTTAGGATTTGACACGAAGTTCAACCAGTCAAAAAAATGGCCTAACTCACTTTTGCGCACTTGACTTACCATGTACCCATGCTTCGAGAGTAGCTTAGTGCAAATTCTTAGCCATCGAATGAAAATAACCTTCCTCCCAGCACGGGCAATATGAGGCTTACGAATGCCTACACATAATCCTACTCTGCTATTTGATTTCCATAGGATTCTTGGATTTTGAGTAGAATAAACAGTGTCTACACTAATAGAAATATATAAACTAAAAGAATACAAAGGAATTAATTCTACACAAATCTCTAAGTAAGACGCGAGCACTCGATTAGGAGCACTGCAAGAGTCAACATTTTACTCCGCCTCACAATACTTGGCCAACATGATGATTTTTAAATCGCATTCGAAATAAAGAACAAGATAGACACATGTGAACGATCAAGCACACGCTCAAGTGGATGCAATGGTGTCTGGTGAATATGAACTAACAAAATATAACAACTAAAATAAAAAAATTATACTTCTAGTATTTGGTGCCATGTGCACATGCACGAGTAACAACACAATGCACTTCCTCCCCCAGACTAAATCTAATCAATAAAAGCAAAAAAAATTTAAACAATAAGAATAAAACTAGAAGAAAGGGGAGGAGTTGCCCATGCTCAAAAAAGAGCATATTAGAAGATTGGAGTTAAATTTGCACCAATTCCGCCACCATGAAAGAAATTCAAATTCATCCACTCCACCTACGGAAATGGTCTTGAAACACAAAGCATGTACATATATACTATCTACGAGACCACAACATAAACTTTATTACTAACACAATTATAAAAATAAAATAATAAACAAAACGAAAAAAATAACAATGAAGTTGGAAAAGCAACTGATCAAAATGTTCACAGCCACCCTGGGGACAATTCCCCGGAAGAATTTTCCAAGCAAGAAATCCACGCAAGAATGACAGAGAGAAAAATGCACTCAAGCTAGGACTCCACATAAAAACAGAAAAAGAAAAGCGTCAAGTGCACAAAATTTGCAAGGAATTTTACAAAAAGAAAGACTTACAAACTAACGAAGCATAACAAGGACCACAAGATAAAACTATCAAATAACTAATACTGCTACCCTTAGATAAATATTAGGGTTACTGTCATCCCAACATGAGTTATTTAAGTGCAGTAAAAATTAACTATTGGGTCTATGTAAGCTCAAGTGAATGGACAATTGCTCCATTACCCATTTTGGTACCGGGTACCGGTACTGGGACAGAGTGAGTACCCCCCTACCTATGTAAAGATATCTTCACTGGACTCCAGGCAGGGGTAAGTGGTATGATGTGGAAATCTCCATACTCGCCTTCATATGAAGTTGGCCCAAACCAATGCCGAGCAACAAAATCGACTCATCCACTTCATGAACCCAAACAACCTCCAAGGAAGATGATACGAGATCATGATTAAGGAATAAATTAGAAGGACCAAAAAACATCTTCAGGGTGTGCCCGATGTCACTCTTATTAGGTCAAGCAAGCGTGAAATTATTAGAATTGTCGACAACATCACAAGATTCGACAAGATCAACCATGGCCACCTCCTCAACTAGGGATTCCTCCACTAATCCTTAAGTGGTAGCTTCCTCACCATGGATAACTTCCTCCTTGATAGGAGTAGGCACAACATCACAAATACATGCTTCATCCTATAGAATGTTCTCAACAACAATGTAAGAGACAAAAATGGTATTAAGCATAAAAGAGAGGGAGATAGTGGGCTGAAAAACATAAAGCACTGAATCCTCAGAATGAATCGACGTCATACACAATGATATATGCACAAGAGAAGATGGTACACCAATATAAGTGCATAGAACAACAACAAATCCAGTTTGCGTTTCTGCATGATTCCCCTCAAAACTCAAAGGTGATATCGACATATAACTAGAGACAAAAGGTGTGCAACTCGAAGTAGGACTTGGGATGATCTAAATATTCGGCTCATCATCCTCTTCAATCCATCAAAAGGTATTCAACATAATCCCTCAGAGCGTGATCCCAACTCCGATAGAACATGCACTATCATGCATTCTTTGTCGACCCAACTAGGGTCGAGAAAGATTTCCAAGGCATTGCATACGGTGCAGAAGAACATCTGTAAGACTTAGGCACATTGTATAAGGTACCGTATGAAATCAGTGCCCAATACAATGAGGGTTGGGTGCTAAGGATACTGCCTCCCTTTAGATATCTATCATTAGCATGAGAAATCTCTCTACACCACTTGCAACGAATATTGAAGATAGCCCACATGGTGCGTGGAAGACTGAAAGTTCTTGTTTTCAAGGTAGCTATCAACCTAGAGGGGGTGGGGTGAATATGTTTATCTAGGTCTTTTGAATTTCTTTTTGTTTCTTCTTGAGTTATTATGGATCGAATAGATGAGAGCTTTTTATGAACATGCACGTATAAAACAAACACAAAAAGCACTCATGTGTTTTTATAGTGGTTCCCCAAAATTATGGGTACATCCACTCTCCTACAACCTTGCTAACTTCCTGTTAGTCAAAGCACTTCTCTAAAATAATGCTCTAAGGAGCTCACACCACAGATCCCTCAAGATCTCTCAGTTTCCTCCAAGTATTACACCTCAGCCACAAAGACCTACACTCAGAGATACTAGTATCACCTACCTCAAGAAATTAAACCCTACCACTCAGGTTATGGAGGATAAAGCTACCTCAGAGCAAAATTGCTCCTACAACTCAGAGAGATACACTCTCCTATAGCTCAGACAATATTGCCCGACTTCTCAGTGAGTAAAACTCACCTACCTCATATCTCAGTAGGATCCTACACTCAGAGAGGAGCCCTCTCCTATAACTAAGGCAAATTTGCCTTACTTAAGGCCCAAGGCCCTACAACTCAGATCTAGAAGGATCCAACAACAAGAAATGTTTTAAAATAACTTTGACATAGAGAAATTTCTCTGTCAACAACTAGAGCAGAGTAACTTCTACTCTAACTCTAGTCACAATAGAGAAAACGTTTGCTGGAGGAACTCAGAAGCTGGTTCCTGAACTTGATGTAGAGGGCTAAAGATCTGTTGATCTTGAGTCTTCAAGCAGCTTAATGAACATGCCGAAGGCTGAAGGTTCTTCTTTCTTCAGAACTATTTCTGATTCTGCTGTGGCTGATTGAGACTACACATCTATCTGAACTTTTTTTTGCACGAGAGCTTCAAGCTTTTTTACATGCAGCAATGGCGAAGAAGATGAAGTCGGATGCTAACCGTTTGAAATAGATGATGCCCTAAAAGTTGTCTTATGTCATGGTCCATCTCATAATTTTGTAGTTCGTTGATCAATGACTCTTAGAGATTATTGGGTCCCACCTGCAGCTTCCAGCTATGCCTTTCTTTAACCGAAGAAGACATACAGTAGCTTCTCGGCAGAGTTTGTCGTGTTCTGTAGCTTCTCCATGCTTGATTTGAACTTAGTTGACTTTGTCAATTTTGCTGACTTTACTGACATCATCACCTGTGGACTTAGCCAAAATCAAACATCAGTAGAATAGGCATTGAGAGAATGTGCTTCACCTAACACCAAAGTACTTAGACAAATCTGTTTATCTATATGTTGACAGCGTTGAGTGAGTAATGCACACACAATGCTTTTTGCCTTAACCCTTTTTGTAGCCTCTTCTGCATGAATGGAATTGAGGGCGTTGAGTGAACACACCTCACTCTATGCCTTGTGCCTTAACTACATTTTGCAATTTAGGTGTTGAGAGTGATGAGTGAATATGCCTCGCTCAACGCTTTTTTCCTTAGCAATTTCTGCTTTTTCAGCATCTTAATCGTTGAGAGCGTTGAGTGAGAATGGCTCACTAAATGCCTTTTGCTTTAACTAATTCTACATCATGGCATTGAGAGCATTGAGTGACCACTCCTCACTCAACACTTTCTGTCTTAGCCAGATTTTTTGTTTCAGAATTCAGTTTGAGCTTGACGAACTTAGAACTTATTCGACAAACTTTGAGCTGAGCTCGATGAATAAGTAATAGCTCAGTTCGAAGAACTTATAGTTCAGTTCAACGAATACTGAGCTCAGCTCGCCGAATGTATTAAAGTTCAACTCGACGAATTCAGAACTTAGTTCGACGAACTCTGAGCTCAGTTATTCTGCAATTTTGAAGCTAAGGCATTGAGTGAGTAATACACTTAACGCCTGTGGACTTGGCCACTTTTCAACTCATTTCTCTTTATGCTTTGACTGTATTAGCCTGACTCACGGCCTCTTATTGTATGGCGTTAAGTGAGTTGACTTCACACAACGCCTGTGGGCTTGGCCACATTCTGAGCTTGATATTTCATGGCTTTGACTAAATAGGCTTGACTCAGCGCTATAAGTTTTTAGGCATTGAGTGAATGATCATCACTCAACGCCTATGGACTTGGATAGTTTTCTGTCATTACACCACTTGGGTAAGAACATACCTGACGTAGCCACTTAGGCTATCTATCCCATCACTCTCAAGTACAATTATATGTATATTATTGAAAAGATTGACTTCCTCAGATCTAGGACATTGTGGGCAATGGACCCAACAATCTCCCCCTATTTGAGGAAGTCAAAAATCTTAGCAAGTGAGTGAGTTGACTTACACAGTACTATCTAGCAATAAGAATAAGAACTATAATATCTATAGTTACCACACTCTCTTGCCTACTGCCATACTTGAACCTGATCATCATCTCAGATCATTTTTTCCTCCTCGTTTTTCACTTAAGCAAATAGCAGGTACGACTCTTATCATCTGCTCCCCCTCAATTAGGCAGCTTGCAAACAGCGAACTGTTGGAGTTATGCTGGGCATACTCCCCCTCAATTGGAGAAACTTCATTTCTTCAAAGAACAAATCCATCTGCAAAATAACAAATAGCTTGCAACAAGATGAGGAGCAACTGAAGCTATACTAAGTTTAACTTACCCAACTCAAATTTTAAGGTGTTAAACTTAGCTTTATCTAGTGGCTTAGTGAATATGTCAGCCACTTGTTTGTTCGTTGGAACAAATTCAAGGGTGATGTCTTCACATTCCATATGCTCCCTAATGAAATGATATTTAATCTCTATATGCTTAGTCCTGCTATGGGAGACATGATTCCTAGCGATCGAGATTGCACTAGTAGAATCACATAATAGAGGAGTTCTACTTATCTGGAGGTTATATTCTTGAAGCTGGTGCTGGATCCATAACAACCGAGCACAACAGCAATCTACTGAGATGTACTCTGACTCTGCAGTTGATATTACAACACTGGTTTGTTTCTTGCAGCTCCAAGATACCAGTATTCCTCCTAAGAACTGATAGGTGCCAGATGTGCTCTTCTTATCCTCTTTGCAACCTGCAAATGTTGGGTCTATTTCCAACAATGTTCCCTATAGTGGATTTGAAGAGGCATCACCATCAATACTTAGAGCATAGTGGAATTTGATGTTGTTTAAGCTCATCTTGTGCAGGATATTCCAGGGAACAAGTCTAGACATATTGTCTAAGTGCTGTGACAGGGGGTCATAAGGCAGATAGGTGGACACCAATAAAATATGCTGGAAAGGCAGAAATTTACCTAAGTCCACAGGCATTGAGTGAGGTAAGCTCACTCAACGCTAGAAGTCAAGGAGCAGTTGACATTGAAGCTAAGTTCACAGACATTGAGTGAAGCAAGGTCACTCAATGCCAGAGGTAAGAAAGAATGTTGGCAAGACAGAAATATGGCTAAGTGTTTTGGTATTGAGTGATGAAGACACACTCAATGCCATACAATAAAACAATTACTCATGCAGTTGACATTGCCCAGCACCACTTCTCGCCACCTAGCAATGTACAAAACATCATTACTCATCCATGTCATAACGATAATTATATATTGTCTACACACTCATGCTCCTTACATGCATGAGATACATTCCTAGTGGACATTCGTGAGTTCAAGTATGTTCTCTCCTCCCAAACAATCTCAACCTAGCTCTGATACCACTTTATAACGCCCACACTCATCACAGGACATATAATGGTGGGTCCGGCCAGGGCCCCACATCATATGTCACAGACAAGCGGCAGAATTACTTGTGGAAATCAAAATCTACTCGCATCCTAACTCAATCCATTCTAGCGCATCATTTTACGTTAACATGAACTCAGCTCAGAGAATATCCACTACTATATAAACTCCACATTTATATAGCAAAACCAGGAATGTATATAACCCACACACTGGCCTTAAGGCCTTACAAGTTTCTCTTTACACAAGTACATTTTCGAACATCGGCACGCAGGCCGGCCACACTTGAAATCCAACTACATTTTCATCATACGGCTTTCGAGGGCCTTTAACAGTAATCTTTCCATTCCGCTCAACTAGTTCAAACAGCAGCACCTGCAATTAGCCATCCAATCCAAATAAAAAAAAGTAATGGTCAGCATTAGCTGACCATTTATAATGACCCTAACCCTTACCCGGGGCAGTGGTTCCTTCCCTGTATGCATTGTCATATCATAATCTTTCTCAACTTAGCAATCACAATCACATCACAAACGCCGGTATCCACCAGACGCTCCGTACACTCAGGGCACCTTTTTGGTATACCGGATATCCCAGTCATACACCGCCGATCAGGGGTTATTAACGTGTTAGATGGCCAGTCCTAGTCACCATAACATGCATGGTGTGAGCACTCCGCCCAAACCATTTAGAGGTCCTAACCCCCCCCCAGCGAAATTTAGCATTTAGATCGACCCACAACTGTGGTGTAACAAGTCGGGTATGACCGTAGCCCCCATTTGCATTGCCACTAATCAACCTTCCAAAATAACCAGATAGAGGTTAACCTTTTCCCGTGCTCAATTCGTCAATACCGTAGCTTGACGCGGGTCGACATTCCCTCCTGATCAGCCGCAGCTTTTCACCGATAGAGCACCCGCAGCTCTCAAGGGGCTTAACCAAAGTCTCCATCACAATCGTTCATTCATCCAATACACAAAGCACATATTTCATAGCATTAAATCCATGGAGTCTTCTCTGGTTAATCCATGATCATCACCAATCCAGGCTACCAGTCTAGATGGGATTCACGCAGCATGCTTATGCCGTACTTCAAACTTCTGGCTCTAAATGCAGACTCAACCAAGGAATCGCTTACGAGATCCACCACTCGGTGGAGGATTTCACGCACATGCAGAAAGAAAGGACTTCGATGTCCAAGAAGGAGATCCTTACACTTAAAGATCGCTTCGGAGCCATGAAACAGCCGGATGGAAATCACCGTTTATGCTTTCCCTTCACGAAACCCCTCTCGGATCTTCAATCTGCACTCCACAGATCCTCCAGCAGCTGGTTCTCCTTCCTCCTTTCCTTCCCTTGGCCTTTCTCTCTCTTGGAATGAGAAGAAGAAGAAGATGATGAAAATGAGGAGATAATCCTCATTTCTTGGCCATATAACAGCAAGGAGAAATCTGAGCCATCTGATCCCATAGGAAGAAAAGGAACGGCCGAAAAAGTTACTGAAAACAGCTATCTCGGGTCTGACACGCACTATGACACGCCCGTGTCATAGGCCGTGTCCCCTAAGCGCACGAACCGCCTTATCCAAACTTATCCACGCCAAGGTGATACGCCCATGTCACGCCCATGTCAGCCTAGTCACGCCCGTGTTGTAACGCCCCAAAAATTGTATTTGAGTTGGTCGCGTAAAAATGGATTTTGGTGCCTGTATAGGGGTACACGGCCTAGGACACGGGCGTGTCCAAGGCCATGTCTGGCATGGTGTTTTGGCTGATTTTATCCCGAGAAAGACACGGCAAGAAACACGGCTGAATGACACGGGCGTGTCATTTGACACGGGCGCGTGCCTACCCGTGTCAGTACCCGTGTTCCATTGAGTCGTGACGGTTGGCGTGACGATTAATCGTGACACGCCTCCGATCAGGGGCATGACAAAGACAAGACATGGGCATGTTAGGCTGAGACACGGGCATGTCATGCTGAGACACGGGCGTGTCTTGCCCGTGTGGTTTTTCTGCATTCGATGATCGTGCCTAGATTGAGGCACACGGCTTGGGACACGCCGTGTGTGAGGCCGTGTTCGGCCCAGGTCTATTGATTTTTTGAGCGGAATAGAGCCATTCGATTTCTTTATTTAAAATCTGACGCCCCTGTGGAAACCCTGCTCTGTTAAGGTCGGAAATAGAGGACCAATTCCTCATTTTCTCCCTTAGTCTCTCTCTCTCAAGGAGTTAGAGAGAGGAGGAAGAAGGAGGAGTTTTCCGGCTGCCGGCGGAGCACCGGAGCACCAATCAGAGAACCAAGAGCGGATCCGTGGAGGGAATCTCGTTGCGAGGACTTCTATCCGGATAGTTTTCCATGGCGCCAAAGCGTACTACAAGGATAACGATTCTCTACTTGAGCATGTGAAGCTCTTTCTTTTTGCATAGGGAAAACCGGCTCCCGCGAGTGTGCGGTGTTCCTTGGGGTTGACGGGAATAGTCCCCCTTGTATTGCATATAGAGTCTGGAATCGAAGTACGGGCATAGGCATTGTGTGTGAAGCCTACCCGGACATGTTGGTCTGGATCGGCGATGTTGCATTTGTTATGATTTGCCGGAGAAGACTCCGTGCTTTGGGTTTTATGGTTTCTATGCAGTAGATTGCAGCAGGGATCCTTGAAGGTTAGCTCCAAGGCGCACCCGAAAATCTGAGAGGAATCTTGTTCTGCTAACTTGGCGGTCTGGGAACCGGCCTTGAACATAACTGGGTTATGTGATAGATTGGAATATTAGGATCCGAGAGAAGCTTGACCCGTGCGTACGTCTTAATGTGAACTACGCGGTTGAACAACGGGCAAGTGGAATTAGACCTGGGCTATGTGGTTCGGTGTGAGAGACCCGAAAAGGGGACTAGACGTTGGCATAGTCGGGAGCCTTAGACAGTGGTTAGGAAGGCTAAAATGCTCATGTTGTTTCCATCCTGGGGGTGGTGGTGAAGACGCTGAAGTGTCAGGATTTACCCTTAATGTGCCCTGAGTGCACGGGGTGTTTGGCCGTGTGAGCCTACACTTGTGGCGAAGAATGTTTATACATAATTTTTTAGCTGGGCTAATGATATGCAGGGAAGGAACACCGTCATCCCGAGAAAGGGATGGGGTCGTTATAATTTGGTTGGCTTTAGCTGACCGTTGACTTTTTGCCACCGTGCGGTGGAATGTTGCTTGTAGGTGCTGCGTAGCCGAGTGCAAAATAGCGGGCTGGAGCCCATGTTGTCGTGCTGGCCCTCGAAGGCCTTAGTGAATAGTTGTTTTTATTTTTTCATGCGTGGCCAGCCTGCGAGCCGATGTATGCAAGACACTATTTGATAAGTGAGATATTGTAAGGCCATAAGGCCATGTATCTTTCAGTTTATTATTATTTCATTCCAGTGGTAGTGATTGTGGACATTCATGTAAATTGATTATTCAGTTTGGGTTCTTTCTACTTTTAAAAGCTTCCGCTAGAATGATCTATGTTAGGACGAGTAGTCTTAATTGGATAGTTTGGCTATTAATACGTAACTCATCCGTCTGTCCATGGTATATGGCGTCGGGTTCCAGCTGGACCTTCTGTTATATGTCATACGACGGATTGAGGTGTTACAATTTGGTATCAGACTTCTTGTTACGGTCAGGCTTAAATGAATTTGTGAGCGAATTCTTTATGGGGTGGTGAGCACATTTGTGCGTCATCGTTATAACATTAAAAAGAACCGACGAATGTCAACTTAGGAATGAAAAATACACTTGTTTTGTGGAATCTGAGTGTTCCAATGATTGCTTTTAGCAATTTGGTTGTCGGCTAATCGTGTGTCTTTGCTTCTATAGGCAGCTAGGCGTGGTGCTGGTCAATCAGAGCATCCGCAATCGGCAGAAAGTAGTGCACCGAGAGACATGTCTACTACACCTCCTTTAGCGGAAACCATCAGGATGGTGGCTGAAGCCGTATTTGCGATGATTAATGCCCAACCCGCAGGGCAAATGCACCACGCACATCCTATCGTGGAGCAAGAACCAATTACGACGGCAGAGCCGAGAGTGGTGGAGCGCGCAGCAGTTGATCTGGTAGAGCCGAGGAGAGCTACGGAGAAGCAGCTGAAGCATGTAATGGGCTTTAATCCCCCAGTATTTGACGGGACTGGAATGCCAGCTCAAGCTGAGGACTGGCTCTCTACGATAAAGAGGGTTTTGATAGCCACGTTAACTGAGGAGTGGTAGAAGACCACCATAGCGACCTTTCTTTTGGCGGGTGAAGCGAGGCTGTGGTGGGATGAGTTTGAGTTTCACCTCTTAGTGGGTAGGCAGCTTGCTGATGTGCCTATGGAGAAATTTTCAAGATTGTTCCCGGCCAGATATCTACCCTCTGCTTAGAAGCTTGAGATGGAGATCCAATATCTTGGGATGACTCAATGAAAGATATGGTACCTAAATACCTAGAGGGGGGGGGGGTGAATAGGTGACCTAATCCTTTTTTAACTTTGTTGGCAGCCAAACAGTTATATCACAGATTTCTGACTACTTTTGCACAGCAAACAGCAATAACAAAACATACACAGCTAATCCACAGCACAATCACAGCACAGCACACAGTGTTTTATAGTGGTTCCCCAAGATATGGGTACATCCACTTTCCCCCTTCGCCAATCTAGCAGTGTACTAGATTCGGCCAAACTTCTCCACTGTCTCAGAACCCAAGTTGGTTCCTCCATCAGGCTCAAAGCCTTACAACTCAGCTTTATCCCAAAGCCTACACTCAGCCAATCAAGGCCTACACTCAGCCAATCCAAGGCCTACACTCAGCCAACACGGCCTACACTCAGAGATCTCAATCTCCTACACTCAGGCTAGCAAGCCCTACCCTCAGCCTTTATAGATATAGGCTTACAATTCACTCAGATCCAAATGGATCCTACAAGTTAAAAATGTAATACAAATAATAACTCTACAACTCAGAATTAAAGAAGGGGAGTTGAGAGATTCTTGATGAGTTCTTGGAAGAACTCAGCTGGATTCACCCTGACTTAGCTTTCTTCAAAGCTTCTTGAGTAGAACTGAATAAGACTGGATCCTCTGCAGTTGTTCCTTGACCTCTGCCACTTAAGATCCAGACTGAATCTGAATGCTTCTTCTCAGCCTAGTTCGAAAGACTGATTTCTTGGATGGAGCCCTCTCTCTCAAACTTCTTAGATCTGCACTTGAACTGCTAGATCTTCTTGTGTTGATTCTCTTTGTACCACTATAATTACTTCAGCAATAATCTGATCAACAACTTCAACAACTTTGAACTTCTTTCAACAACAGTTTCTGTAAACTGTAGGTGCCTATTTATAGGCTTTCTTCATGGTAACCGGCTGGACCGGTCCATAACTGACTTCTGATATCTCTGACAGGTGCTGTAGACCGGCTGGAACGGCAGCTGTCAAATCATCCAGTCACTTCTTGAAAATCTCTAACTGTCTGTAAGTGTCGAGACTTTATGTCTTTAAGTGTCGACACTTATAGTCCAAGTGTCGACACATGTTGTGTAAGTGTCGACACAAGTCTACAAGGTGTCGACACAACTCCTTGTATGTCTCGACACTGAAATTGAGTGTCGACACAAGTACTTGTTCTTCTAGCTTTTGCTGAATTCTTCTATGTGTCGACACATCTCCTTTGTGTCGACACATCTTCTTGTGTTGAATCTGTCAAGTGTCGACACTGCTTCTTGGTGTCGACACATAGTCTTCTATGTTGAATCTTGATGAGTGTCGACACAGCTCCTTGTGTCAACACACCTTCTTGTTGTTGAGACTTCAGCTGAGTGTCGACACATTCCCTTAGTGTCGACACTTGTACTTAGAATATTTTGTTGATAATTCTTTTCTTTGCTAAGTGTCGACACAGCTCCATGTGTCGACACTTTCTTCTATTGTTGAGTCTTCAGCTGTGTGTCGACACATTGTTCTGGGTGTCGACACATACTTCAAATGCTGACTCTTCTGTTGAGTGTCGACACATTATGCTGGGTGTCGACACTTACTTCAAGTGTTGACTCTTCTGCATAGTGTCGACACATTGTGTTGGGTGTCGACACTTTAACTTAGTCTCTGTAGACTTCTGCTGAGTGTCGACACAGCTCCAAGTGTCGACACTTTCTGGTGTAGACACAGCTTCACTGGGTGTCGACACACCTCCTTGTGTCGACACTTTCTGTCTGCACTTTTCTTCACTGAGTGTCGACACAGCTCCAAGTGTCGACACTTTTTGTCTGGTGTCGACTCTGCATCCTAGGTGTCGACACAATGACTCCAAGTGTCGACACTGCTTGTCTGGGTGTCGACACAAGCTTTCTTAAGTGTCGACACTTTCCCTCTAGGTGTCGACACATGGACTTAGAAACTTTTTGCTTCAGTCCAGTGATTTCTTAACCTGCACAAATAACTCAAACATACATCAAATACATTATGATGTATATCATTGAGTTGGGTGAGGCTTCTTCAAATCAGGTACATTTGACCAATGTACCCAACAATCTCCCCCTATTTGGAGAAGTCATAACCCTTAGTCAATGATATACACCATTCATAATTAAAAATTACAGAATGATGTAAAGCAGATTATAAACAGCAGGGTAAACATAAACATGTAATATTTCACACATGTATACACATTCAACATTGCAGAACAAACAAGAAATAGACATATTCTCAGAACAATCATGAAATATATTTATCATAAATTGTTCTAACATTTTTCTAATACATCTTCAATGGTTTACAAAAATGTTTTTCATTCAAAAGATTACAACAATCTTCAAGTCAATTCCTAATCTATTTCTGATCTGGTTCTTTGATAACAATGCCTTTGCCAGATTGGACTTGAGCTTTGACAGTGGCTTCAGCAGTTTCAGCAACAGCAGGCTTCTTGCCTTTTAAGTCCTTCTTCAGCTCTTCTGCTTTGATTTTCTGCCTTTCAAAATAGTGGTATGGCTTGGGGAAGTACTTGCTAGGCTCCACTGCAGTAGGAGGTAGCTTTCCCATCTTTGCCTTTCTTCTATATTGAACAATAGCCTCCTGTCTTATTTCATGTTTCCTCCATTCTGCTTCAGAGAACCACTTGTTCCTTTCATGAGCATTGTCCTTGGCAGCTTTCAAGGCAGTTAAAATTATATTTCTAGAGGTAGGGCTCCACTGTTCAAAATCTGGCCTTTGTTCTGCTTGTTCCCTAAACCTCTTCTTTGACAACCTTGCCTCTTCTTCTTTCTCTAATGCCTCTTGCATAGCTGCAGAAATAGGCTGAACCACTTTATCCATAATAACATTAGGCTTCCCTTCAGTTGGGCTATACATTGTCTGGACATCTGCTTGAATCATGTCAAAATCTGGAGGTGGATAAATCACTTGAGCTACCTCTGGTTGCTCACCTCCAAGATATGCAGTTTGAATCCCTGATTCAGCAACATTATCATCATCACAGAGTGGAGGATAGCCCAGTGTAGCTCTGATGGAGTTAGATATCCATTTGGCATGGTCAGAGCTAGCTTTGACTAATACTCTCTCCCCCTTTATGACTTCTCTAGCCATATGGTCTCTGACATCATCCTTTTGAAATCGTATTTGACTATCCAAATACCTGATTCCCTCTTTAAAGAATGGTTTCAGCTTTGTAAGTTGTTCAGAGATGGCTTTCTAGGAATCTTTAATAGCGGACTTAACAGCAGTAAGTTCTTCCTGAAATACTTTATCAAATTCAGCTTTAGCAGCAGCAGTAGATGTTGAAGGTTCAGCAGCCTTGTTCTTCATTTCAGTGACAATAGCATTGTGTGAAGCAGTCAAGTTGTCATTCATCCTTAACTGATTTTCCAGGACATACCCTTGCTTCAATGCTATATCATCTACCTGTGCTTTGATCTTTTCTTGGTGTGTTGCCAGATACACCACTGCATTGCCACCCTTGTGGAAGCAGTCTGTCATCTCTTTCTTGTTAAGGTTCATTTCAAACCTTATAGACTTTATATCTTGTGCAAGATCAAACTGTAGGGCTTTGTGCCCTTCATCTACATAAGCCTCTATTGCTTTTCTTTGTTCATCCATTTTAATCTGTAGTGCAGTCAGTAAGGCACTATAATCAACTGTTGGAGCATGTTGAATTATAGGCTGTGGGGCTATAGATTGCAAAGCCTTCTTATAACTCTGGCTTCTTCTCTTGAAGACATAGAGTTTCTTCTTCTTGGCCCTAGCACTCTCCTCATCTTCAGAGGCAGAAGTGCTGGCAATATCAACCCTGTCCTTAGGGCTTTGAGGCTTCTCAGTTTGCACATCAAGTGCTTGCTCAGTTTCTAGCCTAATAGGCTCTTCCAGAACTGTCAGTTGCTCCCCCTCAGCAACAGCAGTCTCTTTTTCAGCAGCATCAATTTCTTTGTCAAAATCTGCTTGATCCAGATTTAGGAACAAGTCTTCCATTGTGAATTCTTGTGATGAAGGGCTGGAGAAGTTCTTGGTTCTTCAACTACTTGATCAGGAACCACTTCTAGTACAACAGATGTGTCTTGGATAACAACATCTGGTTCTTGGCTAGGCAGCTGAGTTTGCTGAGGAACATCAGACAAATCAGCATCTTCTATAAGGTATTCTAAAGTTTTTAGGTCAGTGAGTACCTCTTGGATAATGATGGTGGCTTGCTCACTGTCCAGTGTAGATGGTTCCTCTACAACTGGGAGCTCCCACTGGCTGTGATCCCTATAAATGGGGGTAGCTTGAGGCAGCTCCCCCTGGATCTCAGCTACATCTTGAGCAGCAGTGGTCTTCTCTGCAGCCACTTCCTCTTGATCATCAGGAGTGAAAACAACTTGTTCTTCACTCCCTGAACTACTGGAGGACTCCTGTGTCACAGGAGCTGTCTTCCTTTTCTTCCTTGGAGGAGAATCTTTCTTAGTAACTGGCTTCTCTGGAGTAGGCATTTCCTTAGACAATACCCTGTCCCATCTAGAAAAGATCCTTAGATCCATCTTCCTCATGTGGTTTATCTTACTTCCTGCAGCTGTATTCATTACCTCTGGTATGGTACCAGCTAGGTAGAGACTAAGTATTCTGCCCAGGTTGGGCTTCTTCAGACTCTCCTTGATTTTCTCATACACCACTTGAGACCAATCTGTTTTCAGAGTGAAGATTATTCTAGTCATGATTTCAAACATGTAGGCAGACACTCTGTCATGCCCTCCAGTCTTGCTGAGTAAGACTTTTCCTACAATCTCAGACATGAACTTTCCTTGGTTATTCATGCCCTTCCTGTTGAATACAGATCCTATCTTCATTTTAGGATCAAGACCACACCAGGTAAGAGCTTCCCTGGTCTTGGATGCAGTTACTTCTTCTTCATCTTGTGTTTTAGGTAGCTGGAGTACCTTCCTCAAACTTTTTGGTGAAATCTTGACCTTAGATCCATGAACTCTGGATTTGATTCTGTATCCAGATTCATCTACAGCAGCTCCATTAAGGAATTCAAGAACTTCCTTTTTCCAAATCTTTGTTGGTTCGGAAACTAAGTATTCCAATCCAGAATCGGCGACTAGGGTTACCACCGACTTGATTTCTGGATCAGCTTCATCGCACGCGCCTCGCACTAGCTCATAGCCCTCGTTAACATTCTCCTCAAGCTTAGGAGCCATTAGGGTTTGGAGAATTAGTCTTTAGAAAAGAGGGATGTCGACACAGTAGTTTTGGTCTCGAAACTTTGAAAGCGTGTCGACAAACAAAGACAGAACCCTATTTATACCTGTCTAATTTTGAAGATGAACAGGCGGGACAGCTAGCTTAACATGTGTCAACACTGGCAATAAGTGTCGACACTGACTTATAATGTCTCGACACATATGTGTCGACACTGAAAGGGGAAACTAGATCTGATATACTCTAGAGGGGGGGTGAATAGAGTATATGGTGCTTTTAAAAACACAAAGAAAAACTTTTGCAAAGCTTTACAACAATTGTTGTAATGAGTGTGAGCAGGGAAGCAGAAATAAAATAAACCACAAAACTAAGCTATGCAGAAACTAAGCACAAGAAAATCTAGGCCAGAAACAAAAAGAAAACATGCAAAACCAGAT
Organism: Platanthera guangdongensis; assembly: GCA_039583875.1. Lineage (NCBI taxonomy): Eukaryota > Viridiplantae > Streptophyta > Magnoliopsida > Asparagales > Orchidaceae > Platanthera > Platanthera guangdongensis. The sequence goes on along the minus strand of CM077162.1, from coordinate 130,590,916 downwards.
GACACAAGGAAATATAGTGGTTCCCCAACTTGGGTACATCCACTCTTCTACCACCCTAGGTAGGAATCCACTGCAGGATGAGTTGATCAGGTGTCCTGGGCACCAATGAGCTTTTGATAAGGTGCTCAAAAACCAACACAGATTTTTTGATCAGGTGTCTTGCCACCAATGAGCTTTTGACAAGGTGCTCAAAAACCAGATTCAAACTTTTGAAGGGAGTTTGAAAAACCCTTTACAGAATGGGGTTGAGAGAGTGATGGCAGTCTTCTCTTTCTCAAGCAACTGAGAAGACTATGTGGATTCAGTGATGTTGTCAAAGCTCCCCCTGAGTCCTTGAAATCTTCAGGAAGATGAGCTTTGCTGAGGGTGATAGGCCTTCAAAGATAGATCTCCAGCAAAAGATGATTTCAGCAAGCTGAAATGTTGAGTGTCTGGAGTCTTGAGATGATGTTGGCCTTGAACACTTGAGAGCTGAAGAGATCTGAAGAATGTTTGAAAACTTGATCTCTTTTTGATGAGTGTTCTTCTGAATTCTTGTTGACAGAATATTTTTAGAAACTCTGTGTATTGAGAGGTGTCCTTATTCTTGTCTGTCC